>OX235273.1:110337397-110937397 GCA_944472155.2 Trichobilharzia szidati | reverse complement strand
GATTGGAATTGTAATGCAATTAATTATCTTAATTAATTAGGGGTTAACTAGATTTCGACACAGAAAGTGTCTCCTGCTTCTGGTTAACTTAATTTCTAATGAAGTGTGAATTAGGAATATTGATTAGAAGATGGGAAAGATTTATACAAAGTGAAGACAAAATATATCCTAAATAAAAACGTATTCTTGCCTAGCTATCTTACTTAGGGATTGATAAATGCCTAATATAAACTAGTATTTTCTGCACTGGCCAGAATGTGAACACACTTATTCACTGGTACATCTTGATGATTGCAGTCAGAAAATCTTGTGTCACTCTTTGGAACAAGTTAGTCTTGGGATGTGTTGAAATTCACATGAACTTGCTTTAAATAGCAAGGCTCAGTCCTAATTCGTATCTTTTCAAGTGCGTATACATAAATAAATGTTCATCACTTGAAAAGATTCGAAAGCACTTTCATGGATTTCTGTCCAATAGGATCTAAAATTTCCACTGATCACTTTGCATGCTTGTGGGCTGAAGATCTGCACGTTTTCCAACGCATCTTTGAAAGCATTTTGCATTGGTTTTCTCATTATATCTGTAGAAATAACTTCGCAGGTTGTCATTACGGACATGTGCCTTTGGTGAGGGATTCAAAAGGTGCCCATGAATGCCAACAAGGGTCAAATCTGAAATAACTGAGATTAATAGTTCAGAGTGAAGATAGAAATCTTTCGATATAATCCAAGTTTTTGGTTTTTTATTACAAATGTTTCACTATCAGGCTTGGTGAAGAAACGAACGTCCAAAATCAAGTACCAGAGCTGGAAGAACGTCAAAACTACTTGTCAACAGTCAAATTAGCTGAACTAATAGAGAGAGGAATGAAGCATTGTTACTGAAGTTAATTGACGTTTAAAAAAGATGAGCGTACCCTTGGAGGGTCAATGGGAATACAGTCACTCACTGGGGGTGCGGATAAATCCACCTGAAAACTCCACTCCCGTACTGGAGGAAATGAGCTCCCTATATACCACTGCTAATCGTCTTCAAGTAAAATAATAAAAGTATTATGTTCTCGAAGAATTTTAATCTAATTAATTGTTTTTATATTAAGCGGTAATTAGATTTCAGAAAAACACTTGAAGCACTTGAGGCAGAAAAAGTCATATCATATGAAATCAGATTAGACAGAAATTTATAAAGCTAGTTAGCATAGCTCACTAGTAGATAGATAACATGCTACAAATTGTATTGTTTAAGGACTATAAAGGACAATCGAAAGCATACAGGAGAACTGGTATCATCTAAATTTTGATTTATATGATCTACAAAATAAATTGTATGAACTGTAACAAGCATTACATCGGCCAAAGTAGGCGTCCCCTGCGAATTAGAATCCAAGAACATAAATCAGCCGTGAAAAGACATGATATGTATTCGTTAGTATCAATGCATGCAGACAACTATGGTCATCAGTTTGATTGGGATCACATCAAAATCTTAAACAGAGGAAACACGAAAAGTGCCAGAGAATTCCTAGAAGCCTGGTACTCAAGCGAAAATGCGATTAACAAACACGTTAATACAAATGAAATATACCAATTAATAAAAAGTAAATCAGGTGACCAAAAAGTTTGAAATCCTAGTCAATAGAAAGTGGTCAATACATATGTGAAGATAGTAACCAGGAGACGCAATTACATCACGTATGAAGAAATTTAAATCATTTCACTCTGTGCTAAATATGGCGCTGAAGATGTTGTCCGGAAGGACGACGAAAGCCTCGCGACTAAACCAACCAGCTCAGAGAACACTTTTAATTACAAGTATGGAATTTTCAGCATGCGATATCGGTAGCCCAAAGTTTGCAGGCCGATCACTGATATCAGGTGTGCGTCGGACGGGGATCGAACTCCGGACCATGTACATGGTCGGCGAGAGTCCTAACCGCTATTCCACCGATGCACTATAGGGCTAACTTATATACATGTCTATAACATTCATAAGTACTAAATAATTACGTGTGAAGAAATCACTTCGTCATCTTAACTGTCTCAAGTGAACACCTTAATATGTATATACTTATAAATTAAACTCGGAGTGTTTATTAACAGTTAAGCTAATATGACTAAAAGATTATATATGAATAGATTTATATGATCCATAGTGTCTTTCTTTTCTGGAATTATTAACATTAGACCGTGATAAGATTCAGATTAAATACTGTATGGTGGTAATAATGCAACGGTATTATAACTTCAGTTTAACAAATTACAAGAAATTCATACTCTGAAGATTATTTCACCCAGTTATTCCTAGATTCATTACGTGAACAAACAGAAGTGTAACAAATTAGGAACACATTGAACCAATAAACAACTGTCACTTTGATAGAATGCCTAAGGTTATATAATATTTTGTTCAAAGTGACAAAAGAAAATAAGGACTTATAGGCATTTGAAAACATTTTTTTCACTTTACCAATAATTATATCTTCAAACTCTCTAAAAATATTAGATCTACATAATGTCTCCTAAATCAAATGACATCAAAAATATTTTAGAAAGAAAAACTCGATGGGCTGTGCCTAATTTAGCACGCCTGAAGATTTTAATCGTGTTATTCTGTACGAAACTATCATCGTAGAACTTTGCAATTGTAAGTTTTTATATAGGTGATATAATAGAAACACATAGAGTTCATCTTGTACAGGGATATTTTATCATTTCACTCTGTTTTCTTAGAAGAATTCTGAGCTTCAAGCCCACGTTATGAATTTTCGCCGGTAGTATTGTTGTTTTTGCTAGGTGAAGTTTCTAGCTCCATGCCTATACTCTTCTGTTTACCAGACTTACTGTCAGCTAAGCAAGGCTGAGGGGCGTGTTGGCAAGCATTTTAATCCTGAACCACCGAAGTGTTTGGAAGTTCTAAGACCACTTCAGCGTTGATTTCATTTCGGGCTAACATCATTCCAAGTGAATGCTTATAGGACTTCAAATGCACCAAATCGCTGGCTATCCATGACCTGGAACCGGACATCTACGTCCAAGAGTATTACATAAATCAAATAGCCTAAGGTTAGTTAGAAGAATATTCGTTACATAACTGTTTGATTTTCCAGTCTGCTATTACTATTTTCGCTCTGATTTTTATAATGTTTATTTGGGAATATTGCATCTCTCATATATATTTTCTACATAATAATAAATACATAATTCCGGATTCATTTTTTCTAATGTTCCAGTTGTCACCTCCTTCTAGGTTACACCTCACATTGCATAATACATTTTCTAGAATGTAGTCATCAGTAATTATCTGGTTTGGTTTTATGAATTCTTTGTTGAATAATAATAAATGTGTACAGCTGTTCAATTTATAATTATTGATAACCATGAATCACTGGAGTGTTATAACTTTAATTAATGACTCTTCATTAGGCTAACGAGAAAAAACAGAAAGCTTAGCAAAGACAACTTTCCAGCGATTTCATCCTCAAAAGCTAAACAATCAGATTTCCTGAACATAAGTTCGCATACGTAAGACAATACTCACGAATCGTACTTGTAACTATGAGAGAATATGTATAGGAAATGCGATTGTAAATCTTTTTAGAATCAATTCGCCTAGGAGACATCTTCGCTGATCTCCTTGTTTTTTTTCTCTCTCATATCCTGACGGGTATCTTCCACGATTGCTCACTAGCACCTTATCAAGTATTAAGCATGGGATCCTCAGAGCGTAATCATCATTAAAGCGCCGAGTTCACTGCAAATGACACTCTAATTTGCTCAAGTATTTATTCTGTGGCAAAGGGAATATTTCTTTCACACTTAGACATGCAGTTATTTAACAAGCTTGAAAGTTTTAAATGTCTTGAAACGCTTTGTGAAGAAATGGCTTTCAGTTTCCAAGACATTTAAAATTTAAATAAAATACGGACTTCAAAAGCTTGGTGGCAAGTGGCACACACTAAATTAAACAAGAATAATGATGGTTTCTGTTTCAGGTATCCGAAGAAGAAATAGACTTCTACGGTGTGGGCAGCTAAGAAGTAACATCCACCCAGACAGATTCAAAAGCACAAGGTACTTCTAGACTGATATGAAGCTTTGAATTACGAATAAGCTACTTAGTCAGTATAGTTAACTACTGTTGCCCCTGTTCAGTTTTATCAAACAGTATCAGCAGAAGTATGCAGCAATTATCAGAAATTAGCGACAGTGAAATACATACTATCATGGTTAAGTTTTCCTCCAAATCCCATCATCACTTCACTTGTAACAAAATGTGTTCGTCCAGCTTAAACTTTCTCAAATAGTTTTATCCACAACTGATTTAGTACTGTCAGAACCCAACTGGTTTTCCAGTGTGGTGATGATAAACTAAAACGGACTTACATAACAATCACTAGTGTGGCGATGAGATAAAATCTAATAGCTGGCTGGGTTTCAAATTGGCACTACTAAATCACTGTGTCCTCGTCCTAACCGAAGCTTTTGAGGAGGCAGCAGTGATATGAATTTCACCTTCAACTGCAAACATCATCTCAGATGAAAGTTTGTCCACTCAAATAAGATTACCAAAAAAAAACATATCTTAAACTTTAAAATTACATAATACCCAAATTACTATACTGATCATTGAAAAGAAAATATATAATATATATATATCAAAGAAAAATATAAAATCAGATATTTTTGACTTACATGAAATGCAAGAGTTTCCCACAGGTGAATATCACAAATTATGAATTTCAGTAATGTTAATTTCTTAACAAGAGTTAATTAACTGTAAAAAGTGTATTCTTCGTCCTTATACTACTACTGTGCTGATTTATAATTTCAAATTATCGTTACATAGAATATGCATAAAATAGAGAATTTTTCTGATTGGTCAGCACTCCAACCAATCAGAGGACAGTCTGCTTAGGAATACTTCCTACATATATTTTTTTATTTTTAAATTCTTACATAACACGATTATCTTAATACTGTAACACAATAAAATGTGTTAAACATTGAAGGGGAGATGTGTAAAGTTCACCGGAATTCTCTTTGTCTACTATGACTGTGTGGAAATAATGATTAGATCTGTGAAATTCAGTTCAGAGTCACCTGACATCACAGCAGTGGAGACTATTGCTGAAGATCTAAGTGGATTTAGGAATAAGTAACCCTTTATAACCTTAAACGAAACTATCGTGAGTACAGTCAAAATGTAGCTGGTTGGAATTACATTATTTCTAATATACACAGAAAATAACTGATTACTTCAAGTATTGCTTTGTAAGGATTCGATTGACTGGTTACAGGATTTAATCATGAGATGTCGTCGGCTAGAGAACCATAAGAAAACTAGTAGGGAATAGTGGACAGCTGTTTCCTCCTGGCTTGAGATTCTTCATCAGTATGTGTCCACCACAGGAGGCTCGAGTCCAGTACCCTCTGGTCACAAGGCGAGCTCGTAGACAACTAAGACACTAAGACCCGATCCAATGGGCCATGAATTCCAACTTCTGCGAACTCATGACATAGCGCAATAACTAACCAATGTCTTCGGCGATCGTTTGTCCTCACACCCAACCTTCTGCACGACTTCCTACTAGAACCCAGGTAACTACCTACCTGAATAGGACCAGTTGCTAGTGTGCATCTAGTTGTTACTCAAGTAATGGTTTGCAAGGATTTGATTGATCGGTTAACAGGATTTCACCATGAGCTGAAGAGTCCCACATTAGGACGAAACAGCTGTCAAGTACTTCCAGGTTCCCAACAGTTCTCTAAACAATGTCATCTCATGACGAAATCCTGTAAGTGATTATTTCGCTTGGCAGAAACTGTCGTTGAACTGTGTCTGAAACGTCATCCTGGAAATAATGCAATTTCACTGTACTGAATTAAGGAATAAACGATGCCGTTGGCTACATAACTTTCAGTGTCAAGAATGAAATCAAGAGGATAGGGAGTTAACCTTGGAATCTTTATTCGTTACATTTTGTTGACATTTTTCAAAGATAAACGAGAATTTATACACGATATTTTCCACAGTTGTTTCAACCTTCAAAATCCAAATTTCTTCAGTAAAAAGAAAGTCTGATGTTGGATAAAATTCTTTTTTTGGGAAATATGCACTGCTGAACAAATATTGAACACAAGATACACGGATTCAAATTACCTTTATATAATATCGAGTTTTATCCGTATCAAATTACTTCTTGTTATTGTCACTTTCTACTTGTATTCATCACTGGAAAGATGAGGCATGAACTGAAAAAAAATCAAAACAGGCTACTTAAATATGTTATAAACACCTTAAAGGCAATCATTTATACTATTACAGTTCATAAGTCTTTATTATTGGCAATTTGTTTTATCTTTTCTTTTGTGTTTCAATTTACAGAAAGGTAACTAATTGTTATTATTATTATTCCCCAGGGTCGTCAGTGTGAAAGAGGATTTCGGCAGCACATCATGATTTCCCTCTGTTATCTGAAGTTATTTTTAGAGAGCTCTTCTATTTCCCATAGACTTTCGTCTCTTCCGAACACTGCCCCCTTAAAGCCCAACTCGACATTTTCTGTTAGAGTTCTCTTCGACGATTTGAAGCATGATGCATCTTGATAGGCTCCACAGTATATATTCACTTCATTTCCTTTTCCAACTGTATATCCGTTGGGTTGTATGCTTTTGGTTGGTTCGTTAATGAAATTACTTGTTGTTTACCCATCCTCTCTGCCTTATCCTCAGTATCTAGGTGGCTAACACTGATGAATGTTTGCAATAGTCCGCTGGAAGTGCTATTGCTGACGAGTGCCAATTGACTGGATCATACAGAATCAATGACTTGACATCAGTGCTCCTTATGCTGAGTGCTAATGACCTCCACACAAGTTTCTAAGTGATGAAGGATGATATTACTTTCCTGATCCTGTCTTTTACATCCAGTTCTGCAGCGTCTGTAGCTGAAATGAAGCTATCCGGACAAGATAAGTCAAAGAGGTGAATTCTTCTGATAACTGGATGACATTTCAAGCAGAATTTATTACCCATAGTCATACCAATACGATAAGATTATGAGCAATAATTCGCGCCAATGGCTCCAGCAAGAGAATGGTGACCTTTAATTCTCTGGCATTTCGTAATGTGTTAGGGAAAACGAGTGGAAGGTCATCTTTCTGTCCTTGCTGAATGCCTTCTGCACGACGTACCTGTGTAGTTTTAAAAGCAGCTAGACGTCACTACTGACGGGTATCCGCACTAAGAGTCAGGGTGAGTTTAGCTGCCGGATAATTTGTAGTTAGCACAAAACTTGAACTTTTCAGTTTTAATTCGATTTCAGTTAAAGAATCATAGGAAACTGAAGAGTACTAGATAGTTGTGTCATCCATAACTCTAGCAACAGAAGAACGAGTATCGTGGCTTTTGCAGGACCAACTGATCCAAAGACTGATTAACTATGCAAAGGAACTCAGACTAGCCAAATTAGTATAAAAAATGTCTGATGCTTTTTTTCGGGATGTCAGCTAAAACAGCAAAGATTGGCGAATATTTCTCATAAATAAATGGCTTGCCTTACATATTACTTGCAAAAAAACAAACTGCTATCGTTACCGGTCTTGTGATAAAATTTCATTTTTGTTTTTGATATCTCACAGTTTTCCGAGCTTAAAATCAACACCAATTTAAGAATGCGGCACGCTATGAGAAAGGCGAATGAATATAGAAGTGTTTATGCAAAACAGCATTTCGAAAAAATTATTTCTCAATGTCGTGAAATACATATATACATGCATGCATACATACATCCTAATGAATTGTAGCATTCCGTTCTATGAGCAAAATTATCACTACATGCAACCACTGCTTAATTATGGTCGCTTGTTGCGACTGATGGACAGCGCTGTTCAACAGAGGAACTATGACTGTGAATATTTGTGTAAATAATCTTTTTCTGTATTCCCTTTTACTTCCAGCCATCTTAGACGGAAAGTTTTGCGTGATTGTGTATTTGCTGATATTTTTTCTCTCTAGAGTCTAGGGAAAATTGTCAAACAGAGAGGAAGACTGTGAGCAAATCACGTGTTCTTATGATATGGTTTTTTTACCTACAGAATATATTTATTAGTCTGAAATTATTTTAGGCTAAAACTCTATGTGATATTTCTTGTGCGTTCGTCCACCTATACATACAGGTATGCACTATTTGTTTGCATATAAGCCGAAACGGTCACAGGAGGCTTAACTTACAAAGTTATTTCTACAAAAAAATACTTTTACCATAAGAATGTGAGCAATAGCTCGACGCTAAAATAATTTCATGGTCGTTTTCTGATGTGTTAAGCCAAAGCATTTATCTTTTGATGGAAATAGTAATAATAGTTTTATTCTGCACCAAATGTTTATCCAGTGTACAGAATTCCCAGAGTTATTTATTGTGTAGTATTCTGTGCTGATCCAAGATTTTAAGGGGAAGTAACAATTTATGATAGATTATGTAACGCAGTACTATTTGACACGAAGCGCTGACGTTTGGGTTATGATATATTTCCTTTGTCTTTGAGACATGAGCACTGGTATTTTGAAAATAATTATAATTGCATTTAGATAGTTGTGTGCGCACAATCGTATTTTTTTTTAATTTTGCTAATATTTCAAGCAGTATTACTTCCGGTGACTACAACAACTGTCAGAATTACTTCGAAAGCCAATGAAAAGTATGTTTGAGTACAGTACGGTGACTCAAAGACATTTCTGAATAGCTATAATGTAAAGAATTATAAATAAAACGAGATGCACTGTGTTGTATGGGAATTCATCAGGGCCAGTGATTTAAGCAGTCAGCATAGACGTTGAACTAGTCGATGATGGCTATTGGAATGTAGCTAAGTTATGCAGAATATTAATGTCTCCACGGTAAGATCAGTAAGTGTGTACGTAATGATCTCTTACACAGAGGTTCAATTACAGAACGGGAATAGTTCGTGACACATCCACGTATAAATGACATACTTGAACTCATCTCGTGGGATGCTGAAGAACTATTGGTATTCAATGTTTCTCCTGTGACTGGCTGGTCTAAACAATGTTCAAAAATACATTTTTGAACTTGACGTTGTGTACAGGCGATGTACTTTACTCCATTGGAACAAGAAAATTGATAAATACATATTTATGGACAGAAGACCAGTAGTTCAGCGAACAGTCTCTTTTCGGCGAATTCATTTTCATAGCTGTACAATCGCAAAAATTATTTGTTGTTTTGTATACGTGTGTACATTACATTTGTCAAACGAAAATACAATCAGTAAGTTCAGATGAATTGGATGTTGATATAAGAGGGTGGTAACAAAAGTGATGAGTTGTCACCAGCGATTGTTGAAGAAGCGTTACATAAGTGCTTGAATAATTTGATGAAAGAGTTGTGCTCAGGGTGTACATGGAAACAAAATAACATACGGAATCACGCAAGAGTTTTAAGTAGTTAAAAAAATAAGCATACAAGCAAACGTTAAGTCAAATCAGCGAAGTTGTTACCATTATGGTAGAAGTGGTTGAATAATTTTCTTTTGTATGCATATTTCTGGTTCTTCTAACTGAATGGCTAGGGCTTCTGCAATGCAAAGAAGGCCTGAACGTATTGTCCTTGTGAGGTTGTTCTGCACTTTGTAAATTACTTTGAAGGAGGCGTTTGTTATCACGTGAATCCCTCTTTAACAATCGCTGGTGACAACTCATCACTTTTGTTACTGTCCTCTTATATCAACATCCAGTTCATCTGAACTTACTAAATGTATTTTCGTTTGGCAAATTTAATGCACACACATACAAAACAACTATATATATTTGCGATTGTACAGCAATGAAAATGAATTCGCTGAAAGCAGACTCTTCACTGAACTACTTGTCTTCTGTCTATTAATGTTCGAATGGGGATTTTTCATGAATTACAGAATTCACATTTCTCTTCCTTAACAAATGACTGAATCAACTGTCTTCCGTAAAATGTGGTTCGCAAGACGGCAACCTGGTTTTATAAAAAATCTTTGTTAATACGCTAAAAGTCATCACTTTATTCGAGGCAATACATTTGCATAGAGAATGGAATTTCAGCGTAGCGTACGTTGCGAAATTCATCGCCTAATACAAATAAATGAATGCAAAAAATAGTAGTAACGAAACCACAATAACTAAATGACCAGAGCATATGTAATAATTAGGCCGTAAGTAACTTTCTGTTTATGTACATCTTAGAAATTAGGCTCATAATCTCTTTTCTGATATTGGTATCTCCACAGAACACCTTCACTAAATATCATATGGTTAATTCTTGTATTTTGCTATACAAGCCAAAATTTCTATGAAATTTCTTCCGGTCTCACACGAAGATATATATGGAGTAAGTTGTAAAAAATACGGGATGTTCAGTATCAGGTAAGATGACTTTAACAAGTTGCTTGCAAGAACTTTAATTCATGCCAGTAACAATATCAGTTAGCTGAGTTAAAGGTCCACCACTATTTTTGTGAAGCCCTGAGAAGAATAAGGAGGAATAATAAAGAAGAATAGGGGGAATATATGAACTGATAAATATAAGTACAGTTTTACAGCCTTTGAAAATGATTCCTTGAGAGGAAAATCTTCTTTACCATTACGCCTTTTGTTTAAATCAGACGAAACTAACGAAACTATAAATAGATAAATTCGCTCAGGATTTTTATGGGATTTATTCGTCTCACTGAAATCTTTATTCATTATAGATTTTCTCCTGAACAGATATGGATCACGAAAAACGTGTTTGGGACTCATCGGTAGCACACACTAATCACCCACCAAGAATCAAACCCTTTGACCTTTGGAGTTACGATTAGAACCCATTAATCGTCTACTCACCCGAATCACCTATGAGCTCGTGATATGTTTCCGATTTCGTATACTTCAAACTGATTTGAAAATTGACCGTTATTTAGAAATTCTACTTTAATCTCGGTATTTTAACGTTTGTAATTGACTTAATAAAACATTTAATTTTTATTCAATTTCTCTGTACCACGTGTTTTTCTTTACTTCAAATTAAATAATGCCTTCTGGCGATATTTTAGAATTTATAGTCAAGATTCAGTACACATATTTTTTAAGCCTTAAATACCAAATGATAACAGCTAGGAATTATTCCGAAATTATATTTGCAATATTTTTTACCTATAAGTAAAACATGACATTTTACTAAGCAGTTCATGTGATCTGTGTAGGTCACTGTTTTCCATTCCTTGTACTCCAAGTGAGACTTAGACTTTCAATCTTTAAAGTCCCGGTAGTGGTTAAGTCATTTTTTCATGGTGGGATTGCTGATCTAACATTCAACTTCCCCTTTTTTCTGGTCTGTCTACCGACTGACCAGATAACTAGGTGAGGTTTGAAGTTGCGTTACTTGACAAATCAGCCCGTGATTGACTAGCGAGCATTCTACTATTGTGGACCACCAGCAGGCCACTTAAATCGTTGAGTTACCCAGTTATCCATCGAGATACTGTATATGCAAAACTTTGACGAGAACAATCAGTCTTCTTATCGGTCGTCCAGCATATTCCTGACTCCTTGCCCTCAACAGTCTGACGCATAATCCAGTCCACCACAATTAAGAATATCACTGGTAAAAACAAGAAGGTAGCCTTGTCTTACTCCTGTATGCACTTCGAACGCCTCACTGAGTTTTCCCTTGTGGATCACTTGACACTTGTCATTGTGATATAGTCAGCTATTGAATGAGGTGGACAAACACTTGGGGTATTCCTCAAGTCTCTTATACTGTAATGAACAGAAACTGAAAACTAAGGTATTACCCTGCCCAAGTAGGCTATCTGTAAATTGGTCATCTTATTGAACCATCATCTCTTCAACTCAGAAGTATGTTTGAAAAGGCGAGCTGGTTGCGACTTTCTTCCTCGCATGTAAAACCTTTATGATTCTTCATGATCATCACAGATCAAAATGATATCATCTACATATCTCTTATAGAAGGGCAATATAAAAATTAAATCAAGGGACAAATTCTCAACATAAGACAGGTAAACGTCTAATAACGAAGGTTCTAATGGACTCCTCGTAGCAACACCATCCACTTGTCGAACGTGTTCACCTTCAAACATGAAATGGACGTTGTCAGTACATAATAGTAATAAATCTTTGAAATAAGTTAAAGGAAAAGGGAATAAAAAACAACTAGAAGATATGAAGTCACAAAGAATATCAACAGTCTTAATCAATGTTACATTAGTAAACAAAGAATTAACATCAAATGAGTACATTTTCCTATCTTTTATGTTCATATCTACAAGACAGTCAAAAAGTTCAAATCGCCATAAAATAAGACTTTATATATATCCAGATTGTAGATGTTACGAATTTCCTGGAACAAATTGAGCTGCAAGTCAGACTGAATCATTATAAACTTGAATATGTCGAGATTATTTTATATACTTTTATATTAATCATAAAAAAATTATTTTTTTCGTCTGTTTTACGAGAAATAGTCTCGTGTCTATCTATCTTTAGACGAAAAAAAATACAATTATACATATTAATTGCATATTCTCTCAGAATTTTCGTTCGTGTTGTTTGCGGAGATTCAGAAAGATTCATGAATCAGTCTTTAATAAACATTAACTTTCAGGTGACAGATTAGACTACAAGGTCTTGGGAGGATTAAACTATTAATATCCTTTCCACAAAACTTTTAATAATAGTCACTTGTATTAAAGGAATATTTAGCATTAACGATAGTAAATTACTTAACGAAAATATAAGCAAATAAGTAGGAGTTTGAATGAGTGGTTGAAGAAACCTTTTCTTTCAGCACATTTAGGTGGTTGTTTTCTCAAACTACTGTTACCTACGGCATACAGAAGTGTCGAAATCTAACACTTCTTACATTGTGCAACCTTAATTTGTAGACAGTTTTAAAAAGTGACTTCACTGGAGATGTGTGATATGAATTCACCAGATAATGTAGAATTGAGTCATAGATTGACCTGCTTTGTAGATTCAAAATGCGCTTAATAATGTTTATGTTCACGATGTATATTAACTGATCCTTACCGAAACCAGTTAAATACTGATTCCATGAAGAAACCTCAAATAAAAGAAAAAAAGTGACTGGCTGCAGAATCATGTTTCCGAAAAAGTTGTAGTAACAAGTCATGATTAGTGGAGTACAACAAGTTGGGTATATATACTGGCGTATATTGGTTGCAGGGATATATGGGCTACTGAATCCTGTCCTAGTGGCTAAATAGTATACGTGCTAAAGGTTCTGGGCTTGATCCCAGGTGGGGTCATAGGTGCGTACTGATGAAGACTTTGGAAGAGAAGTGAAATAGATGTACAGTACACCTTGGTTTCCAAAGGCTTTCCAACTGCAATCAGTTTTTGATAAGTCTCAGAAAAAAGGACATCCACTTAATTGTGACATACATAAAATGTAAAGCAAGTATTTGGAAGTTATTCAAGCAAATAAGTGTCTGACTGAAGGGGGGAGAATATTTTGAGCGTGAAAAACTCATGCACTGAAATCTCTTCTCGCACAACATATGTCTACATTTTTATTCACAGGCTAGAATACCTGTTAATTTCCTTTTATCTGTCAGGATAATTTACTAAAATGAGAGTGAAAATCCAGAAAATGTGTTTAATCAAGCTGTCATTCGTTTATTTAAACATTATAAAAGCAACCAGATGTATACCATGAGCTGAAGAAACATTCATTGTTATCATAAAATAAACTAAAACCTTTAAACAGACGCATCTTTCAGCTGTTCAAACAAATGAGAAGATTTCTGAAGTGTGTGTGCGTATGAAGTAGGGCTTTATTAAACAAACAAGCAGACTGCAAAAGTGTTTTTGAAAAAAGCGTAGAGAAAATAAGAAGAATTAAAACGAATTTTCATTCTGTTTGCAGTCATTTAAATTAACACTTCTAAACTCGCCTATTATGTTTTCACTTTCTAACAATTTAACAAATGTTTAGCACACGATTTAAAACATTTACAAAACACATTTTATAAAGTACTCAAGACGTAACACATTGCCTTAAAAAAGAAATTAGTGGCATCCTCCAGTAAGTACCGAAAATTAAGTTCAAAATACCTCCAAAACATGGTGAAATGTTTCTTCTAAAACTCATTACGTAACAGGAAAACTTATTTGTTTTTGCCATATACACACAAAGTGTTTTAAGAGTATTATTATTATTATTTACATTCCGTGTGTACATACTCCAGTAGAGAAAATAAGTAGTTAGTATCACAAAAATCACTTCTTAGTTTCCATAGTGACAGATAAACATTAAGGTCTATTCAAGTACTTCATTCTTATTATCTTCGACTTCAGGTGATATTGACATAAGGTGACTTCTAATTCTGTTATAAACTGAACCTTGCAAACATTCTTTCGAAAGGTACAACGAGAATAACTTTTGATTGGACAAGTGGCAGCAATTTATGTCATACGTTTAGTCCTTTGTTCGGTGCAAGTTTTTAATGTGGACATCATCACGGTGAAATCTAAATTCTTGTTAAATGGTTGAATGGCGACTGAAAGACTAAACATAAGACTTTAGTTACCACCTAGTGTCCATTACAGTCCTACAGGATTTGAATGGTGAGCTCAAATAGCTCAGTGGTAATATCATTAACCATGGGAGTCGGTTTCAAATCTCAGAGGGGACATGAGTTCCTTTAGGACTGAAGATACGCATTGTTGGCGACTGCCGACAAACATGAAATCTATGTTTATGAATTTTGGAGACTTCTCCATCTAAGATTGAAGAATCATTTGGCGTACACAAGTAACTCTCGCCAATTCAAGTGATTTTAAGTGATATGGATTGCATAAGAAGTCAGCCGGGTTACTCAGTATCCTATTAGGTATTAGGTATGTTACTTCTCTTTACTAATTCCCAAAGGAAGATGCATTCACGCGTTTGTGGAAATGAGATCTTAGGTCGTACTATATGTTAGGTAGTTTGACAGGCTTGTAGACACTACTCAGCTCGGCTAACAAAAGGAGAATAGAAGTGTAAACTCAGAAGGAACAGCTCCACTTGATCAATCCTTCAACAGAAATACTTTTTTAAGAGTGAGTAAGGCGAAATGACTTCTACCTTATTCACATCACATCTGAGTGTACTCAATAATTCATGGGATCAGAAATTATAACAAATTCCCCAAATTCAGCACTGAACAAAATAAGTTAGAGTACGAAAATGACGAATTTTCTATCATGGATGTAGACTTACTCTGCGGACATTTGCCAAAAATACATTAAAAAATGATTAACTCTTTCTGATTTCGACTATTAAACTAAGACCTATGACGTTGTTCAGCGTTGTCTTGTCATTCAGCTAAGTAACCGGACTGTATACGCCCATGATTGATAGATTTTGATAGATTATGACTTCAGAAATGACGGAAATTATTAAGTCAATAAGTCAAGTAGGTGATTTTGATACGGTTGCGTTCTTTAAACTGGATGGCTTATTTGTAAGGCTTTAATTTTTATCTGTCTAGGCAACTTAACATAAGGATTAAGATCCGAATTGTGAACACTAATGTCAAATCGCTGCTTCCACACGGATGTCATACTTTGAGCGCCAGTAGTGTTTTCAGCCGTCTGCTGCAAAACCTTAAATCGACAGATACCTTCACTCAATCCTGATGACTAGGTAGCTGGCGAGAAAGGGTAAGCAACAAGGAACTCCAGCAACGAAATAACTAAAAACTTCACATCCAAAGAATTCGCAGAAGAAACTGAAGATGTATCGAATTCAGAAGATCATTGAGTGAGATCAAGTGCAGTGCCAGTTCCCCCACCCCCTACTGTGGGACCTGAACTTAAGACAACAAGCTGACACGGAGGAAATCCTGCTCAATTGTAGGAGCATCTGAGAAAGACCGCAGAGTTTAGCATGAAATAGTGATTTACCGTTCAGGTCCTATGTTCCACCCAGGACGCACAGGGACAATAATAAGCTTTGCAATTCAACCGTTCATCACCGAAAACTTTATTAAAAGCGCATACAACCTTCCAGACAGAATGAAAATCTGCATAAGTAAATGAATAAACAAAATATTCATCGAAAGTGTGAATAGAACGCTTTCGAAGAACTGAAATAATTTACATTATTTTTAATTATCTAGTTTATTGTTTTGAACATTTTTTGTTGTGTTATTTCTTTCTTCTGATTACTTTATACCTTCATGCTGTGAATATATGTATGTATATATATGTATATAGAAATGTTTATTTGCTTAGCTGAATATATAAATTCTTTCGTGCAACATTTTGTGTATATTTTGGTTTAATTCTTCTATTCGCTTCTCTTATCATTTAAAGTAAATAATTTGAAATAATGTTTTGTGCAAGAATGAATATTATTCAACACTTTCCATTTTTTTCTCAGTTTTATTTCATTTGTAAGAGTTCTTTGTTGATTCATATGTTCAGCTTGAAATCTGTCTTATGCAATGAATGCATAAAACATTTTTATTTGATGAATAGCAAATTGTGAATTGAATAAATTTCACTTAAAATGTATTCATCATTAACTTGATAAATAAAAGTAAACATCTAAATTTTCTATTATCATATGGATGCGTTTATGAATATTTCTCAAGTGTTTCATCCATTCCCTTAGACTAAGTGTTAATCCACGGTAAATGTGGATTAACACGTTTGGAGTAAACACAGGAGTCAGACAAGGGTGCTTATTATCACCAATGATATTCCTTATTGTGGTGGACTGGATTATGCGTCAGACAGTGGGAAACGAGAAGACAGGGATATCCTGGACCGACGTGAAGAACCTAGAAGACCTGGATTTCGCAGATGATTTATGTTTGATGTCACACAAAATCAAAGACTTACAAGCGAAAACCGACAAACTGGTCGAAGAAGCAGCAAAGACAAGACTCCAGGTGAACATAGACAAGACGGAGGTTATGAAAATAACCAACCAACCAACAACAACAACAGCAGCAACATCCAGCGCCAATCACCATCAACGGGAGGGATTTGAAAGAGGTTACTTCATTCACTTATCTAGGGAGAATTGTCTCAACCACAGGAGGAACGGACGAAGATGTCAAATCGAGAATCGGGAAGGCGAGAAACACATTCATCAACCTGAAACCAATATGGAGATCTTCGTCACTCAACTCAGCATCAACAACAAAATTCGGATTTTCAATACAAACGTCAAGTCAGTTTTGCTATATGGATCAGAAACTTGGCGGGTCACAAGGAATATTTCCAATAGGTTGCAGACCTTTATCAACAACTGTCTTCGCTCCATGCTGAAGATCAGAAGGCCGGAAAGAATCACAAACAAGAAACTATGGGAACAAACAAAACAAGAACCAATCGCTCAACAAATATGCAGGAGAAAGTGGAGATGGATTGCACACTCACTGAGGAGGCCGTTGGGTGACATTGCGCGTCAGGCCAGTGCTCGAGTGGAACCCGAAAGGGAAGCGGCGAGTGGGACGTCCAATGGTGACATGGAGGAGATCGTGTGAAGAGGAGCTGAAACAGTATGGAATAACATGGATGCAGGTGAAAAGTGCAGCACAAGACAGAAGCAAGTGGAGACGTGCAGTTGAAGCCCTATGTTCCACTAGAAACCCAAGGGAACAATAATAATAAATACACGGTAAATGTGAATGCAATTCCAATAATAATGATAAAGACATTTTTCTATACTGTCTAACACTTGTATCTATGATGTGTCTTTCGTCATGTTTAGCACTCATCAGCAAAATGTACATGTAGCTGTAGCCAGCGACAGTGTTCCCGAATGAGCTGAAGTTGAACATCCCACGTTAGAAAAAATGTTACAGTACTATCAATTAGATCACTGATACACCACTGAAACAAGTGATATCTACTTATTGTTCATGGTAATATCAAGTCGTTTCGTTAGAGTAGCCTATATGTAACGATGAGGCTAATTAATTCTTTCTAGATGTCTCAACGGGTCGGTGGGTCACAGGTGGAATGCTTGCCATACAGGTTTGATTACTAGACTTCGTACTCCTTATCCTCGCTTGTCAAGTTATAAGCCCGGAAGAGAGGAACAATTCAAGTCTTAGCTCTTCTGACCTGATTTTCCCCAAGAAATGCAAAGAGATGAAGAAAAAATATATATCAGCGGGGAATTACAAGTATAAAAAATTGCTTGAGTGTAAAGATGTGTCTTTATGTTTGACAACATCCAGCTAGTTTTTTTCCTTCCTCCATTTTTATCATATTGATAATTACCATAAAACATTGAAATACTACTTAATTCAATTTTAGATTTTCCCGTCGATTGATTGGACCGAAGTACTCGGTCTCAGGTTGACATGTTGGCCTCTTGTGCTCAGGCTTCGACGGTGTCTAGGCATTTAATTGTAAGTTAATTGGTGGATGGTTACTATCAGTGGAATCCAAGATGCTCATTTCGTCCTATTTGGACAGCCTTAGACCGAGCACTTTGGTCCAATCAATCGACGGGAAAATCTAATATTGAATTAAATAATTAATATGACCCGTTGCACAAGAGGTGGATCTCGTGACCCAAGTGGTCTAGTGGATAACTTTTTGGCGTTTGAAACTATGGGCACTAGGTTTGAGCCTCGGTGGGAACATCGCTGTCTCACTGCGGAATGCAGGTATATCCGGATGGCGAGTCCCAAATAGGACGAAATACACATCCTGGATTCCACTGCTAGTCACCATCCACTAATTATCTTATAGTAAAATACTATGTTGTGATGTATGTTTTTCTAAGAACAAGGTATACGTTAAGGCACTAAATGTCATAAAATAGGATTTCATTTGAGTTTAACTTCTTAAAGACAATATCACTAAACAGTTTCCGTTTTATTTCATCATTTGCTGTCATTGTTTGCATCGGTAGTTCAGTAGAAGAATACTCACTAGATGCTCAAAGGGTTTAGGTTCGATTCCTGGCGAAGTTCAACAATATCGGCCCATGTGTGCGAACGCTACAATGACCTTGAACGTATGCTAGTCGTTGGCTTACGGCAACTGTCATTACCAAAGCTGAAATATCAGTGATATTCACCAACTAGTAAGCGAATTTCAACCAGATCACGTTTTTAAGTACTGCTTAGGCAATGTGTTAATAGCTCGCTAGGGTTAGGATTAGGGTTAAGGTAAGTATTGGAGTTAGGGTTAGGTCAGGGTCAGAATTAGGATTAGAGTTAGACTTACGGTTAGAATAAGGGTTGTAATTAGGGTAAGGATTAAAGTTAGGGTTAGTGTTAAGTTCAAGGTTAGGGCTGCGATTAGGAATAGATTTAGAGTTGATGTCATTTATTTAATTTGTTTTATTATCCACACTTTCCTCGTAAGTAGTCTTCGATCCTCTTAATAGAAACCACAGTAATTCAACCAAGTGCTTTGGGGAGGACTGCACAACAAGATAAGAGAGATAGACGATTCACAAAAACATCTCATTTTCAGTCACCTCGGTGAATACATGTACGGAAAGTGCTCTAACTTAGCAACTGATACTCTTCACTATAACTTGAACAAGTTTTTAAGTCATGTCAGAAAAAGATACCTTGTTTGATGTGCTTTCAATCATTTTCTTGCAAGTATACGTCATTTTTCATGCAAAAATGCCTCATTTATATGATTGGTCGGCTCAAGGACACTCGTGCGTTTGCGTTTTGAACTTTGCCCGCTTCCCTTATGATGCACTGCGAAACCTCTCACAACCGGCTGTGATCTAAAAATAGACGAAAGAATGGATGTGGGGCTAGCATCTTTACCCTGTGGAATGTAACACCCCATCGCTAGGGAAATTTAAAAACAGTCAGAACTTTAGCAGAGAGAATTTTGAGAAATTTTTAAAACCAGGAGCATAAATTTTGATCTACAACAAACATGAATACCAATAATAAATCAAAGTTTGAGCCCTTCTTTAGATAACTTAACCCCTAAACATAAATATAAACTTGACTCAAGTACAAACTACACAGTCGCTTAAGGAAGACAACATCGAGTCCAGAGAAAAGGATATTTCTTTTCTCTTATGAATTCTCACGTGACTAATCTTCGCTGTCAATATAATTTACATATATCAATAAACAACTGTTTTGGGGGGAAAATGCTTATAACCTCGATTGCAAAATAGGTGAAGAGGAAATAACACAGTTTTATTAATAGAGAAAGTAGCTCTTTCAGCTCTTTCAGGGAAAACATTTCTTGGATGGAAAAAAAACACATTCACGTTATCATATTATTAGTAAAACGATTTGCCTTGAGAAGTGCCAATTAATTACTTTCACAGTTAGCGGGAAAGCAGTAAACTGAACGAAGTAATATATATATTTGTTTTTCCATTAGTTCCTCATCAGTGGCTCTTTACTAATATATATATAGTATTTATATCAAAATGATACCAATCATGTGATATGTTAGTCAACAGATATGATTAATTTTGAGGTAGAAATAATTAACTATCGAAATCAAAACGCTTAATTTGTGGAGGTTAGCAACATGTTGTTACATTATCCAGAATTTCTAAGATAATGTTAATAAAGAAGAGTGGATGAATGCAGTACAGAAGGAATCCAAGATACGAATAAGCCTGTCGAATTAGTTTGAATAGTAATCATACATAACAAAGCCAAGTAACAGTCATAAGAATAGGGGGAAATTCCATTTGTAACAGTTTTTGCTGTGACTGTGTAGACAGCTACTATCCTCTTCAAATGAGAAAGAACAAAACATTGGTCCAGAATAACATGGATCTGTTTTATTTCGTTGGTTCTCATCATCTGCACATAACCTAAAATATTTGTGTATCAACAGGCCTACTGTATGAGCGTCATAGTCAG
The DNA here is from genome assembly GCA_944472155.2 of Trichobilharzia szidati. Lineage (NCBI taxonomy): Eukaryota > Metazoa > Platyhelminthes > Trematoda > Strigeidida > Schistosomatidae > Trichobilharzia > Trichobilharzia szidati. Next base: position 110,916,509 of record OX235273.1, on the reverse strand, counting down.
ATAAAACGCCATGATGATACGGTAGCTGAAGTACTACACTGTAAATATATATATATATGCTTAGCGTGAAAATTCTCAAAAATTAGTTGTTAGGGTGGCAACAAAAAATTAGCAACAGTTACGTATTTAGATAAGAGAAGATCAACATTTGGTGTGCAAAAGCTTTTGGAAAACTAGTACTTATTAAACTTGAACCCTCCCTTAAACGCTTTGAAGACCCCAAACAATTTGCCTATAGACAGGGTAGGAGCACTTTAAACGCCGCAGCCGTCTTACACAACAGTATCGTCTCATCAGTAGATAAAGGTGCCAAATACGTCCGCCGCATGTTTCTCGACTGCACTTCTGCTTTCGACTCTGTACCTAGATGTCCCTTGCTAAATAAGCTCTCGATGATACAAACTGATTCCTGGGTCACTACTTGGTCGCACTCCTATTTCTCAAACAGAATGCAGTACACTGTATACAAAGACAGGATCCTCCTCTGCTGTGCTCACTGAAGCTGGTGTCTCCCAAAGTGCTGTACTCTCCCCACTTCTCTTTTCTTTCTTTCTACATAACTTACCATCTTCAAGTGACAATAATTTTGTTAAATATGCTGACGATGTGACTGTATCTTTGCCTGTCAAGTTTCAAAGTGACTGCTTCAAACTAAATGCCTTTCTATCAGAAATCAGACAGTGGTCCAAGGAAAACGGTCTTACCTTAAACCCGTCTAAATGCCAAACAGTCAATTTCACCTTTAGGCATAAATTTGACCTAAACAAACTGGTTGGCTCTCACGAGGTGTGCCACATAGATGGCACTGAAATAGAGACCAAGTCGGAAATTAAATATCTTGGCGTCATTCTATCTGCTGATCTTTCCTGTCGTCTCATATCTTGATGATTTCTAGGAAAATATTCCGTCTTACCTTCTACATCAAGAAGTTAAGACATTCTGGAATAACCCAACCCTTACTCTTACGATTCGTTAACTCTTGCATCCTGCCTATTATTCTCTATTGTTCCCCCTTAGTTTTACTAGGTTCAATGAAGAAGGACTATATCTTGTTACGTAGGATGTTAAAGGTTTTCAGCAGGGTAAGCAACCTGCCACTTAACCAGATTGTTAATATTCTGGTTGACAGGCACATGGACTTATGTGAAAAATAGGCTTAATCCATTTTATCTAACTCACACTCCCTCTTCATTTACAACTCTGCCCTTGTATCTCATCAGGCAGGACCAGAAGCCTATAAAGAAAACTATATGCTCGCACTAGCAAGTACAAAAACTCAGTGTACTAACTGGATGCAATACTGTAGTAAAAATGCTGAAAATTCCATTCTGTATCACAAGTACTGTTTGGGAATAAAGCAAATTATTATTATTAAAAAATGAAGAGATGACAATGTAATATCGTAAGGTCAGGAAAAATTATCTTTTATGGAAGTCAAACAGAAAAAATTTTAATTTTTAATTTTTTGATTATAGCTTGAAACCACACAGAATTTTTGCTACAAATATGGAATTTTCAGCATGTGATATCGGTAGCCCAAACTTTGCAGGCCGACTATTGATATCAGGTGCGCGCAGGCAGGGATCAACCCAGGACCATATGCATGGTCAACGAGAGTCCTTACCGCTGTGCCGCCGACGCACGAGGTAGGTTGAAAAGATAAGTTAATAAAATTAGAAAATAAAGAGTTATTATGGGATGAGTTACCAGGGTAATTGCAGTCCAACGACAGATTCCTTTTGGACACATAAGTCAGGTTTCAGCCGTTTCACTGCGACAGCCTCAGAAAGCCGAAAGAGACTTGAGCTGATTTGTCTGTTAATTATTTTTGAATGATGCCAGCGCGTCCACTCGATGTCTAGTGTCTATCAAGAGTTTCGTAATTGAAATGCTTAAACCACTTGGCCCTTATAACTAGAATTTCCTTGAAACATGTTCGAGAAATCTGACCTGGGCCTTTCTTTCTGTTCTTCCAATGTAACTGATCCCTCAGATACATGTAAATCAGTATACAGATTGGAGGTAACTTATGAGGGGTACCTAACAATCTTTGACAAGAAGATTTTCACCTATACATTCGTGAAGAATAACTAAAAAATCCAGATAATAATTTTTTAAAGAGCATGAAGCTTCTGTCTCTCCACTTTTTATACAAAGTAAGTAGCAGTAATTGAGATTTTGTTAGAGTACTTCATGAAAACATGAAACAGAAGCAGATAACAATATATATACAACCTTTTTGATACCATCAGTGCCTCAGTGAATACAAGCACAAATTCTGAATTCTACCATGAACTGCCTACTTTATGTGTCATCTGGTCAGTGGTAGAATACTCACCAGTCACATTCATGACTCAGAATTCATCTCCAGCGCACACAACCCTGAAATACCTGCCAGTTTACTATACAGCAAAGAGAGAATATTTATCTGTCTACTCTGTTGCTGTGTATTTGTTAAAGATGGATAATAGAATTGGTATGTGCTTTAAACTGTTACATTGTCTGCAATGAGTGGAACTGCACACATCTCTTTTAAGCTAGACAGCAAACGGCGACGTGGTGTTAAGATGAATTTGCTAGTGAATAGTAAGTACCTCGCAGTATTTCTGCTGTTTCCAAATGGTCTAAACTAATCAACAACCTGACCTGTGTCAGTGTTCTAAGTGTTACAATTGCAAATGCTCTGATTCATCTTACTTGAAGAACGATTCGGTCGTGTTAAGACAGGTCAGAGTAATTATTAATGAATACTTAAAACAATGAGTTCGTTTAATTAATTTAGATAGTGTTATATTAGAAGACGGAGATTGTCTCAAAAATATGATATATTTGTCCAACGTACATTTCGAACAACTTGATCGCACATTCATTTGTCACATCAGTTGATATAAAAAACAAAATGGCGAATAATATAAACGAAATAATAAGAGAATAGGGGTACATCCAGATGACGAGTCCTAGATAGGACGGAATACGCATCCCAGATTCGCTATAGTACCATCCGCCAACTAACTTAAAATGAAAAGGGATTTAAGAATAAGATTAATTAACACCACGTTTGGCAATATAATCAGATAAGAACTACCAAGGTAGTCTAAGAGTAATAATAAACTGTATCTGCATAAACACGGTGGAGGCTTTACTTTATGGATACCTATCACCTCTGTCTATTTCAGTAAGTGTCTCTGACTGTCTTGATGTCAGTCTTGTGATTCGTATCGTTTGGATATTTCTCTATGGTTGAAGTTTGTAGTCTTCCACTTGGGTGAATTGAAGTTTCACAATTCACTCAATTTTTTAGCCATTTGGGTGTATGTTCTCAAACCCACACATGTAAAGCACGACTACTCCTCCCCCTGAATACGTGACGATACACACAAATATATGTAGATCAGAATATAGTATGGGTAGTGACATAGTGTTCCGAGAAGGGAGTAATAAGTAGTATGTTACCACTTGATATCAGATGTTTCTAGAACACGTGTTTCATAGACAACCGTCATCCGTTTCATGTCAAAACTGTTATTAATAGTCCCCCAGACAAATTGTTATTCATATACAGTGTCGACAACAGCTAAACGTGTGTGGTTCAAATAAAACGGTTATCACTCTAGCAAAATATTCATATTTTTGTGGTGTATTCACACTCAATGAATATTATCCGTCCGATAGTCTGTCAGGTGTGAATATTAATTTCTACTTTAATATCGGTTTCTCTTCTTTTTATCTACATCCTGACATGAAAAAAAATCCCCTTGGGTTTCAAAAGTAACAAAATTTGAAAAGTATTATATCGATTTCGGTTTCATATAAATATCAGCATTTTATGATGTCTTATTACATCATTTAATAAATGGTAATGTTTTCTGAGTAGAAGTAGATAAAATGTATGAAGCGTGGGCATTGTGATAAGATACAACCTCAAGTTAATTGTCTTTATTAGATATGTCACAAAGTGAGATAATGCCATTTCCTGGATGACACTTCAAACAAAAATCGAACTGTTTATATTTTTGCTGATATTACATCTTAGAACTTTGAAGGTTGATTCTTGTAGTTTGGATTAATCTCATTTAATGTAACTTTAACCTCGCCTAGTTAACTAGCTCGCTAGTTTTCTAGTCGGTCCTAAGCCCGGCTAAAGAGGGAGGGTTAGGTGTGAGGCTATCAACCCCACACCACTAAATATTTCAAACCGCTACAGAAATAGAAAATATTTTGAAGATACAAAAATTTCAAATAACAACAATCTTATTCTTCGCTCGAATCGGAGAGGCTAAATGACACAGCGGGCTGATGAATGCCTTCAGGAAGCTAGTCAGCCAGCCGATATCTCTTCTCTACCTCGATGAAAGCAAGAATAAGAATGGGTACGTGGAATGTCCGTACAATGCACGAGGCTGGGAAGGCTTCCCAGGCAGCCGAAGAGATGCGAAGATATAGCTTAGAAGTATTGGGTATCTGCGAAAGCAGATGGAATGGATGTGGATCGCCAACATCGTCAACTGGAAAGTCAGTAATCTACTCCGGTCTGACAAACTAGACTACAGCCACGAAAAAACTGAGGCAGTGAGTGGCTATACTGATGTCACCAGTGGCAGCCAAAGCCCCAGTGCACTGGGAAACAACTTCATCCAGGATCGTGACAGCAAGATTCGACTCAAAAGGAAGGAAGGTCCAATGCTATGAACAGTGCTAAAAACAACGCGGAACAAGAAAAGAAGGAGGAATTTTACGGACAACTACAAACAGTAATGGACAACATCTCTAATGGTGACATCAAAATCCTTATGGGCGATATGAATGCAAGACAAACTGAGAGCAGGTAATACAGGAAGAGAACACATCATAGATCAAGAGGCTCTGACTAGGCGAAATGAATGAGAACGGAGAATTATTCAGAGAATCCTGCTCTTTCAACGATTTGGTGATCGGAGGGAGCGTGTACAAACACAAGGATATACACAAAGCAACATGGATTTCGCCTGACGGACATACCACAAACCTTACAGATTTCATCTCAATGCTGCTCAAGGAAGTGGAGACGCAGCCACTCTGCTATACACAAAGTCGAGAAGGGGAGCAGATGTGGGCTCAGACAATCATCCAGTTCAAGGAACCTTCAAGGTGAAGCTGAAATCCATCAAAACAAATGGAGACAGGCCACTGTAATTCAAGTTCAGCATTCAGAAACTGAAGGACAAAACTACAAGGGATGCATCTGCTGCAGATCGATCAGGCCAAAGTCGGACATACTACGTGGCATCCATGAGAAAACCTGTGTGAAAGAACATTGGAACTGACTCTCTGAAGGCGATATTTAAGGAAACGTGTACAACTGTTCTAGGAAGAAAGAATAGACAAAACAAGGAAAGGCTGCCAACGGACACCTACCTGGAAGCAAATGGAGGAGAGGAGGATGGTGAAAGAGAAAATGACAACTCAATGCAAAGATGGACAACAGAAGGAGAAGCTGAGTTCAATGTACACTGCACGGAATAAAGATAGAGGTAAAGAAGAGTGCTAGAAAAGACAAACGACAATTCTACGACACACTGGCCGGATACTGAAGCAGAACAGGCTGACCGCAGGTAAAAGAGACATCAGGACACTATATCACATAATCAGGTCACTCGCTATCCGGGAAGAGATCAACCTAGATGACGAATCCGATAAAAGATGCTCAAGGGAACATGATCACCAAGGAGGAGAAACAAATAAATCATTGAATGGGCTGATCACTTTAAACAACTCTTGAATCGACCACCACTTGCAACTCGCTCAGAAATACACCATCAACAGCACATATGGAAATGCCTGACAGTGGACACCACTCCTCCAACGAAAGCTGAAATCCTGAATGCGATCAAGCTACTGAAGTACAGTCAGAAAGGCAGCAGGACCAGACGGCATTCCTCCCCAAGACGCCACTGAAGACGGCCGCAGAGATTACACCAGATGTTCTCACTCCATTACTGCAAACAGTTTGAAAAGAAGTAAAGGTGCCTACTGATTGGAAGAAGGGCTGGCTACCTCGTCAAACTGCCAAAGAAGAGCAACGTAGGTCTCACTCTGTAAGAACTGGCGTGGAATAGTGCTCTTGTCCCCGTACATCAAGTAAAATACTAAGTGGCATCATCCTGAAGAGAATAAAGGATGCACTAGAAGCAGTACTTCGCCACCCACTGAGAACAAGCTGGATTCAGGAAGGGCGAATCGTTCTGATCAAATTGCAACTGTACGCATCGTCATCACAGAACAAAGCATAGAATAGTGGTTTAACCTCCCTGTGCCTCAACTTCTACTTCGGAAAGGCCTTCAACAGACAGCGTTGACCGAGAAGTAATTTGAAACTACTTCAACACTACAGCGTGCAGTGCTCAAGTCTTTATCAACCTCATTCAACAGCTACCTATATGTCAATGCCACGTGTCCAGTGATCCACAATGGAAAACTCAGCGAATCGTTCGGACTGCGTACAGGAGTAAGACAAGGCTGGCTGCCTGTCTAATACCACCGATGATATTACTAAGTGTGGTGGACTGGATTATGTCAGACTGTGGGTAGCGAGAAAACAGATATAAGTTGAACTAGTAAGAAGACTGTAGAAGACCAGGATTTCGCTCATGGATGATATATGTCTAATACCACACAAACTCAAAGACTTGCAAGTGAAAACCAACAAACTGGCTGAAGAGGCTGGAAACGAAAACAGAACTGCAGGGGAACACAGAGAAGACAGAGGTGTTGAAGATAACCAACGAACCGCGACAGCAACAACAAAAATCAGCAACAATCACACTCAATGGAAGAAATTTAACAGAGGTTGCCTCTTTCACTTATCTCGCCAGTAAGCATCATTTCAACCACAGGCAGTCGGAACGGATGAAGATGTCAAAGCAAGACAGTGAGAATCGGAAAAGCGAGAAACACTTTCATCAACCTGAAACCAGTTTGGAAATCTTCCACTGTCACTCAGCATATGGAACAAGATTCGCATTTTCAACAACAATGTCAAGTCGGTCCTTCTATACAGGTGAGAAAATTGGCTAGCGTTTCATGAAAAGGATTTCCAACAGCCTGTTACAGACTTCCATCAACAGCTGCCTTCGCTGGCTCCATAGTGAAGATCGAATGGCAAGCCAGAAAGAATCAGCAACAAGAAACTATGGCTGGGAACAAACCAACAGGCGAGAGCTGATCGCTCAACAAATATATAGGAGAAAGTGGAGATGGATGGATCGGCCATTCCTTGAGGAGGCTGTTGATTCACATCTCGCGCAATGCAGGCCATCACTTGAGTGGAATCCGAATTGGGGAGCGACGAGTGGGTCGTCGGTGCGAGGGTGACATTGAGGAAGTCGTGTGAGGAAGAGATGAGAGAGTTTGATCAATCTTGGACTAAGCTGAAGAGGTTGGCAGAAAACAGAAGAAATTGGAGACGTGTTGTTGAAGCCCTTTGTTCCACTATGAACGCAAAGGAATTAAATAATATAAGTGTACATTTAGGTTAGTTTTCCACACGTTCGAAGAAAAGCGGAGAAACACGTGGCATTTTCAACTACTCACTAGCTTATAAACAGGCTGTGTTGGCTAAAGGACCCTGTGAAATCATTTAGTGTAATGAATGTGGGACCAAATATATAAGTCAAAGTAGTAGATAAGGATTATTTAACTCCTGTTTTATCCCTTGAGTTTCCAGTGGTAAATAGGGCTATAAGCGTTCTTTGAAGTTTTAGTATCATGACAAGTTCTCTTTAGGATGTCCATTGTAACCAGCTCCACATGAGCAGTTGAATTTACAGATACACACTGAAGAGGTCATCTTTGCGGATTCAACCTTGACTAGTTGTGAGATTGCAGCTAACATTCTAAAATTTCAATTTAATAGAGCAGCAGAGAGAACATTTCCTGCAGCTAAACTGGTATTCAATTTCCCAACTAAACCAGTATGCACACACGATCTCAATTATATATAATTATTTCTGTATGCGTTAATACATTGGGCTTGTCAGACAAGAATAAAATTAGTTGAGGTTATTGTTTACGCCATTGAAATACTTCAAGAATTGTGAGGAATAATCAAATTATAATTAAGAGAGTCGTAGAAGGTTAGAAAGTCTTGGCTAGGGTTGTTTGTTATGAAAGACGTCCAGTAAAATATGGTGTTAATGAAAGAGCATGGCAACAAGTATCGAAAAGAAACTATGTAGTAGTTAAAAAAAGAGTAAACAGACGGGTTATTAAGAAAAAGAGGTTACCAAAATGTCACTGAAAATCAGGAAGCACCTTGAGCTGCAGTCTGCGATTGTTTGGCATGCGATTCTCTCCCGCCAAATGTAAAATGATGCTACAGGAATGAACCATATTGACTCCTAGCTTAGAAATAAGGAGTGAAGTGGTAGAGCACATTGACCACTTATTTGGGAAGTTGCATCAACCAATGACAAAGGGTTGGTCGCTAACTAAATCTCATTATGGATAAAGAAGGTTTTTTTGACATTCGCCAACTTACGCTGCCTCTAACGTAGACGTGGTATCCGGCTGGCTACCGACCAACGGGCATGTGTACTGCTCACCAGTCCGCTCCGTCATCCTTTATGGCTGTGAGACCTGGCCGTTGAGAGTGGAAGACATGGAAAGACTAGTCGTCTTTGATCATAGGTGCCTGCGTCTTATATCCCGTGTGAAGTGGTATAATAGGGTGGGCAATATTGAGGTTAGGCGTCGAGTGCTAGGTAAGGAGGGGAAATCAATCGACGAGGCTGTGAAGTCACGTCATCTGAGATGGTCAGGACATATGTTACGTATGCGTAACCATCGCCTTCCTCGACAGGCAACGTTAACTGACACAGGGTCGGGCTGGAAAAGAGATAGCGGCGGTCAAACCAAAACATGGCTTCATCAGTCAATGAAATCCACAACAGTTAATTTAAGTCAGACACATTAGAATGTTCTCGGGATGGTAAGAACCAATGACTGGAGACAATGGGTGATATAGCTCGAAAGCGTTCTCAATGGCTGGCACAGATGCATCTACTCCTTTTGACTTATAATACCCAATAAACCTATTCTCTCGTCCTCATATCTCTGTTTACTGTCTTCATTCTGCATTTCGTTTTACTTTCTTCTCTCACTTTGTGTGCTGAATGAAGTGTAGCGACTCGAACTGCTGCACATCGATGCAAAGTTCTATTTTGAAACCAGTCAGTTAGTCACTGAAAATCAGGTACCACTGAACAGCTGTTTCATCCTATTTTCCAACTGTTTAGCACGGTCTTGGTTGTTCTTATCACCACTTGCATCAACTGCTTTTACTTTCATTATCACTATCATTGCTATTATTACTATAATCGTCTTTATTACTGACATATTTACAACAAAATATTCATCCTTATTCGTAGAAAAACTCTTTTATTCTAAATAATGTTATGTACATAACAGGAAAGCCTAAAGTAAATGTAATCGGATTCCTTATTGTTTCTTTCATGTGCCCTGATTTATTACATAATGCAGTATATCAATTTAGTAAGGGGAAAACGATTTACCGATAAGCAATACATTATAAAATGGAACTGTGACAATAATATATGTATATATCGACATTATAATGCAAAAGAAATGATTTTTAATTTTTTTTAAAAAGCCAAATTAAACGAAAATTCATAACAGTTGCATGTAAAAAATAATTAGGGAGTGTGTTTACTATGCATCACTTCGATACATAATTTGAGTAACTTTACCTGCATACCTACATATGTTTATATATATAAGACTTTTAAAAGGATATTTTCACAACTATTTCCCTGAAAATTTGATTTTTTGTTGATTCTAGCTAGATTGAATAACTATGTTCAAACAGTATATAGCATATACATCAAGAAGGTATGCTAAAAATGTTATCTTTGACACGTGAATTTCCTTTTAAATACAGTAGAAACTCACACTATAATCTTGAGGATAATTCATCCGATAACTCACTACAGGATAAGTCATTTAAATCAATTTTTGCTTTTTCCCTTTCACTAAGATGTTCGACTTCTGTCGACATATTAGCTTCTAGTAAGTATGGTTCCAACAACACAATAAGAAGACGTAGTTTATCTGTAACGTCTAATGTGTATTTGCACAACACATTTCAGACATTCTAATCACACACACGAGTACTTGTCATACACAGTTTTTATAGAAGGCAAGAAGGTATGAATAATTACAATACATGTCAGATTGTGTTCAGGTCAAGGTCACAAATAATGGGTTTGGAATGACGCAAAGGTGTGGGTAAGAAAGAGAAAAAGAGAAAAACCAAAGCAAAGAAGGGGTTGAAAATATTATGAAGTAAATTGGTCTTTGGTTATAAATTGGATTACCAAGGCAGGTTTAAAGTGATAACAAACAACTTTTGGACATATAAGACAAGTTTAAGTCTTTTTATGGCTAAGGCTTCAACGAATTTAAGTATGTGGCCCAACCTTGTTTTATATATGGGCTTAAAGGCATTGTTGAAATCAACCTCGTCTCTATAATGTGCTTCGCTATAGATGATGTTGGATATCTATTTCCGGGGTCAGTTGTGTCTGGCGATTTTATTTGTTGTTGCAGCCACTTTGGAATTTGTTCTGTAGCCCTAACTTGCAGAGACCGATGGGTCCTCCCTATGTACGTGTCTCCACACATCCATGTAAATTGATAAACACAGTGGGGTGTGATACTATCGTTCGGATAATGTGGGTAGGGTTCAATGATGTCCAGATGACGAGTCCCAAACTGCAGGAAATTCGCATTTGGATTCCATCATCCAGAAAATAACATCACTAAATAATTTCGATATATTCCGTCCTTTTTAACATGGACTTGAACTCACTTCATAAATTAAAAGCCTATTTAAGATATTATATAGTTATAACGTTTGCCTTGTTTAGATAAAGACATTGAAAATGGAGATTCGGGGGGAAATTCAGAATACCAGGAGAGATGCTTATCTGACATTAAAACATAAATAAAATCCAGTTCAATGTTAAGTGAAAACTAAACTTTAACAATGAGCAACTCATAATAAAGCATGAACATGTTTTATACTAATTAGGAAGCGCATGAATTTTTTATGTATTCAATAGTTTGTTAATGTTCTTGAATATGTCAATACTATTCATTCAATTATATGAAGATTTTCTCATACTATGGCAGAGTAAATGGAAGTGGAATGGAAATTCACTAAGGACATAGTTAAAGGAGTGGAAGCTGAATGCAAGATGATGAGTTAGATATCCTAGGATGACATGAAGAAGATCACGTGAAGAGGAAATGACACACTGTGAGCAGTGGTGCAGCCAGCTGCCACCGCTGACAAAAAACCAATCGGAATACACGGAATGGATAATTAAAGTAGTGTATGGCTTTCTCTGCAAAATATATTATTACCATTATGTCGAAGTATATATACTCTAATTGCTCTTCTGAACTTAATTATCATCACAGGTCTTTGCGCAGAAGTGCATCATAACTAGTTTCAAGACACTGAGAAAGCATTTGGAAAGGTGAAATGCAGTGAAACTTAAGTAAACGAAAACGTGCAAAAGAAAGAGTTTTAAGATCAAGAAGAATAAAAAGGGTGTTCCGAATATGAGTGGCATCAAAGAATGAGTACATCCGCTCCATTGAAAGTTATTTCGAGCCATCTCACCAACAGTTTCTTAGTAATTTGAGGACATAAGGTGCACTGACCACACCTCCCAACGCAGCTCAAACCAACAGTTAAAGAGTTTATGAATTTTATGCTGTTTTAATCTTCGTTCCCCCTTAACTCTTTTCCAACTTACTCATACATCGTCTAACATTTCCCATCAATAAAGGTGATTACTCGGTATCAGTAATATATGCCTTGATCATTAAAATCGGCCGGGCTTCTCACTGTCATTAATAAACTTCGTTTGATTACCCAGCACTCTACATCTGCTCTCATTATTATTGACTGTATTGCAGACATTGACGTTCAAACATATCTGATCTGTTCACAGATTTAAAGGAGAACAGATCAGATGGTTGCCTGGTACACGTATCTCTTGATTGTTATCAAGATATCAGGCAATCCGTGAAAAAAAACTAAACAATGGATCTGATATCTGACCTAAGGTTTTTGAATTCTGACCCACCAGTTCAGCAATTACTTCATTAATAGCTTTGGTGCTTTGCTCTGAGCTGGACATTTCCGAAGTTGATAGCTACGCATTAAGAAAGAATACCAAATAAGAAAAGTAGAACGTCAAGCATTACTTATTTTTCTGTCTTCCCTTAGGTGATTTCGACTGAAGATAAAATTCAATGTGAAAGCAATTAGTTACCTACAAACCTAACAAATTTACAAAAATTTACCGGCTTTGATAAAGTCAGTCAGAAAACTCTAATTTCATGTCACTAAACATTTTTTATTCACAAACGTACGTTACTGTGACTTCAGATGTTTCACTTTGAAAAGATGGACGGTCATTAATAAGAGATCATGCTCGTGGGTATCCTGTAATAATTCACCTTGCTCTTTGTAAGCCAGGTGAAGAAGGAAAGTTGGTTATGAGGCTAGCGATTTCATCCTGTAGGAACAACACCGCTGTTACTAGAAATTCAAAGCTCAAACTTGAAGCCCTATATTCCGCTAGAAAGGAAAGAGGATGGGAAAACAGAGAAGCATAAAGAAGAAAGTTAACAAATGAAACTTTTATCATTCAAATCAGTCTTCATTTTTCCTAAAATCTTGAAATTTCATATTTATTCTCATTTTATGTATTTGACTGAATTGATTATCACTAATTATTTATCCTTTAGGAAGGCTTTCAGATTCTGTCATGTTTTCAAAGAGAAAGTCAACAGAAAGGCTGCTAGGTTCGAGTTCCCGCGGGAACACCATCCCAAACTGGGAATGCGGGTACATCCATCTGACTAGTCCTGAATAGGACGACATGAGTGTCCTGAAATCTACTACAGGTCAACATCAATGAAAATAACATTGTTAAATCCACTCTATTTAAATTACACTACATATATAGAACTGACCAGCAGAAAACAGTGATTCATTTACCCTCTATCATTTTTTGGAATTGATTAGTATAACAGAATTAAATTCTTGTGAAAAGATGTTCTCCTTGGTGAACTGTGCCTGTCTCTCTAAATATATATCACAGTAGCGGCCTTGTGAAGTTTGAAACGATGGGCTCTGGGGTCTAGTTTCAGTAAGTGCACTATCACTCCCTAGGAATGCAGGTACGTCCAGGTGACGAGTGCAGAATAAGAGGAAATATGCATCTTAGACTGCTTTGCCAGCCATCACGAAACAAATATCATAACTCATAATGTTTATAGGAATTCAATGTTTATGAAAGTTTCTGTACTTCTATTGATTTCTAGGTATGATCACAATTAATGAAGACATTGTTCGTTAAATACTAAAAATGCTGTAAATTATAAAATTCTAGGGTAGAATATGTCCATGATAGGTAATGAATCTAAAAGGTTTCTTCAGTTTACCAATTCCTATTCCTATTCAGCAATCAGTCTTACTACAAAAAAACAATGTCTGAGATAACTTTCAATTATCTAAAATCTGGGGGGAATTGAATAAACAAAGTAGAGTGAAAAAGATGGCGGGCGTTAAATGGAAAATTAGAGGAAAAATTTATTTTCCCTCCAACTGGAAACTTTTAGAGGCTAATAAAAAAAATGATGGCAAATTATAAGTTTTGCACACAGTGAATTTCACTCAACTTTTCTTATTTCGAAAATGCTGTAGTCCATAATATGGTACCAAACATAAAAAATATCAAACATGCAGGCAGCTGAAATTTCTGAAATAATAGAGAAGATTTGTAGTTCAGGTGGATGATTTGCAACTAAACCAACCAGCTCAGAGAACACTATTAATTGCAAAGCTGAAATTTCTCTCTGTTGTCTGATCAGTTGTTTCTTTTTTGTAACTACCTTTTGAATGATAGTTTAACATGCGATAAGATTAATATTTGGTGACTACAAGGGAGAAAAAGAGCAAAATGGTACCGGGACACACAAATAGTGAGTTTTACATATATATATATATATATATCCGTTTACGGAAACTATAACTCACCCGTATCTGTCTTAATTAGATAATATATATATACATATATCTTTACTTCGTAATACTGACCAGCATTCTCTGAGATTACACGCATAACAAAAGTGTGGTTTACACATCAGACTAGTGATATACTGTGTCGTGCATACAAATAACTAAGACTAAATTTCCTGTTTGTGATTGTTGGTCTGAAAAGTTTTTATTATGCAGTCATTTGTGCTGTAAAAAAATACTGAAATTCAAAGTAAGCAGTAAGTGAGAAGGACAGATAACACGAAAACCTCCTTGCATACTGTTAGGCACACACCAAACAAACACTAAGATGAACTTGAATACAATGAGGAACAAACTGTTGTCCTTTACTTGTAGAACAGGAGGAATTTTCATTTTCGAAGCAAACATGATTTTCACTTATTATTATTATAATTATCCGCCTAAGTTCTGAGTGAAACATGGGGCTTCAGCGGCGCATCTCAGTGTTCAGCAACCTTCGTTAGCTGGCTCCATGAACCCCATAAGCTCCTGTCGATCCTTCACAACATTTCTTTCATATCACTGTTGGACGTCGAACTCGCTGATTCCCATTCTTTTGAGTATTTGTTGAAAGACAGGTTCTTGGTTGGTTCGTTGACTGCCTGAGTTCGTTGCTTGTTGACCATCTGGTCTTCAACATAGAGCGGAGACAAAATAGTGAAAAAGGTCTGAAACCTGTTTGAAATACTTTTTGGTGACACGCGTGCCAAATATCTGAACCATCTACAAACACAGAACTGATATAAGTGTTGAAAATCCTATTCTTGTTCTTTATGCTTATTGTAGCATGCTACCACACTGATTTTAGAGTGATGAGTGTTTGTTTTGCTTTTCCAATCCAGGCAGACATTGACTTCCTCATCCGTGCGCTCTGCAGTTGAAACGACACTGCTTGGATATTTTATTTTGTTAGGAATTTACAGTATATAAAACTTACTTTTGAATTCATAGAAAGGAGAGACAGTTGTGTATTAAGATATCTGAAAACATGTTGAAAATTCTCCAGCCTAGTTGTTCAACTTTGGTTAACAGTGCTGTAATTCAGCACTGCGATGATATAGAACATAGGACCGACAACCGGAGATTTTAAAAAGGACAACTAGACAAAGCACTTTCTGATTACATGGAATCACTAAAGCAGTCACCATTTGCAGAGCCAGGCTTTAATTATACCTTCAGAAGTGCAAGATTACTACTACCTTGTTATTTACTTACTTGCTTAGTTAGTTACTTATTGCTAACTCGATAATCCCTGACCCCTTTATTTTAATGTCGCCGGAATTTCCATTTTATTACTATGAGGTTACTTGATATTTACAGTGACCTGCTTTGGTATTCTTTTCGTTGGTGTCTTTATTTGAATAATTCTTTATATGATAAGGCAACCACCTGCACTCTTGACTTAATTTATTCTTCTACTTCTATGTAATCGTCTATATTTTGATCACGATCTTCTATTCCACTTCCTTCGATCCTTTGAATATTGTCGTCATTTTCGACATTTGTTTTACAATCTTGCAAAATGAACTGCTTATTCACTTAAAGTACAGTAGAAGGAATTATCTGACAGCTATAAATCTCACTTCCAGTTCAGCATGAGATCCTAGAAGGTTAATTCACCTTGTTGATTTTCCTTTCAAACTGTGTGAATCTTAATTTTTAATATAAGTTTAAAAAGTGTTAAAGTTTCTATAAAGACATCTGCAGCATTATAGCACTGAAAGGAAAATCATAATTTCCTTTTGGCAAAGTTAAACTTTAACAGCCACTACAAACAGTCTACCGGAGAAATCTCAAAATGATCCCTAAGCAGCCAGTCACGTGATTCATCATGATTATCACTCATACACTGAGTTCAAAGTTCCCCATCCATCTGATTTACTAGTTTTATATTAGATGCTGGATCATTGCTTAACTGGGAAGCTTTATTACAGTACAAGAATAAAGAAATAAGACCGTCTATACATAGGAATACAGTCTATTAACAAATTTAGCAGTCCTAATATGGCATTACGAGATGAAGTTGTTAACCTCACGCAGAAATGTTTCTCTTTACGAAACTAACTACCGGCTGCGGGAAGTTTACTAGTAAGTCTACCGGTAATCGAAATTAGACCTTCCACGTTGTGGCTGCTGAGCATTCCCCTATTGAACCACAGACTCACTAATGTTGAAATATGATTAAAATCACGGAAATTTTATACATCGTAATGCACATTGTTATTAAATTTATGCTTTGATTGGATAATGGTTTGTAACTAGTGTAATGTATCTAGTCCTTTTGTTTGGTGCAGACTGAATTCTATGAGTCAAATTTGCTATGTGACAATCATTCTAGGAAGCTCGCTATCACGGTACACTTCGAATTGCTGATGTTAGATGGTTGAAGGTAATCGGCAGAAAGCCTTGGGCACACCTAGGTTTCGTGCTACTTGACACTTACCAGTTAGGACAAGGCCTATCTGTAACCACTTTGAAGGAACTCATCTCACACACCCGATATCTATGGTCGGCCTGAATTTGGGCTACCGATATCCATGCTGAAAATTCCATAATTGTACTGAAAATACAGTGTGGAATCAAGCTGTAAATAAAAATTAAAAAAATAAAAAAAAAATCTCCTTTCTCGGATTCGTACTCGCGTCACCCAGCGCTGCAGTCAGAGACTTTACCACTGAGCTCGTCAGGCTCACAATTTCTCCTGTGTAGGACTGTATTGGATACTTGGATAGGGCACTAGTTAGTAACTAGTGTAATGTGTCTGGTCCTTTGTTCGGTGCAGACTGAATTTTGTCATACATTTTGTTTACATTTTCTCATTATTATTATTATTATTTCCTTTAATTCCTAGAGGAACATAGGGCTTCAGCCATGCGTCTCCATTGCGTTCGGTTCTCTGCTGTAGTTTTCACCTGGCTCCAAGTCTGCCCACACGCTTTCAATTCCTCTTCACATGATCTCCTCCAGGTCACCCTTGGACGACCAACTCGTCGCTTCCCTTTCGGGTTCCACTCGAGGGCTTGTCTAGTGATGTCACTTGCTGGTTTCCTCAGAGTGTGTCCAATCCATCTCCATTTCTTCCTGCCTATTTGTTTCACGATCGGTTCCTGGTTGGTTCGCTCCCAGAGATCTTTGTTGCTGATCCTCTCCGGCCATTTGATCTTGAGTATTGAGCGAAGGCATTTGTTATTGAAGGTATGTAGCTTGTTTGAGCTGCTCTTTGTGACACGCCAAGTCTCTGATCCGTATAGTAGTACTGACTTCACATTGGAGTTGAAAATACGGATCTTATTTTTGACGCTGAATGCTGTTGACCTCCACATAGACTTGAGAGAAATGAAAACTTGTCTTGCTTTTCCGATTCTGGCTTTGATATCCTCGTCAGTTCCTCCTGTAGTTGAGACGATGCTTCCCAGGTAGGTGAAAGAAGTTGTTTCCTTCAGGTTCCTCCCATTTATGCTGATTGTTGTCGGTTGTTGCTGTTCATGTTGGCCAGGAATCTTCATTACCTCTGTTTTGTCTATGTTCACTTGAAGTCCTATCTTTGCTGCTTCTTCTGCCAATTTGTTGCTTTTCACTTGCATATCTTCCAGTTTGTGGGAAATCACATTTTCTCATGGGATATATTTTCTTAAATGTTAAGTGCGCGCAGTGGTACATCTTGATAATAGATTCGCTCAAAACAGTCTCTTCGCTGAATATTGTGTGGTATTCAAACTTCTGTGGGACGACGGAGAAAATAACCTTTTAACCTATAAACCACTTTTCTGAATATCCGATTTGATAGAGAGAATTCTACACTCTATAGAAATAATAACAGCTTCAATGAGATATATATATTTGTAATTCATAACATAAGAAAGCACAGTATTTACTCGAGAGTGTCGCCGCACAATGAATAATTTCATGACATGAGCAGATATGTTTAAGTAGTAGTAAAAAAGTGTACATGATTTTCGTGAAACATCACAGAACATAGGTAAATTACAGTGTTTTAGGCATACATGATCTGATCACCTTCACAGTACAAGGCATACATGTAATCTACATCAAGATAAGCAGCCAATTAAACGAACAAAACTGTCAGTCATCAACATATCTGATAATTTATATCAAAGAAATGTGAAATTACAAATGAGTGTAAGTTAACGCCGGAGGGAAATGTCAATGAAGTCTTAAAACATTTCCAATTGTCTCGTCTAAATTTAACTGCTTTCCAGAGTTAATACACATAAAGGATTTATGAAAAATGTTGAATTTATTAAGTCACATAAAGTAAAAGTCTTCCTTTAAGAATCTTTAAACAATGTATTAATATCATTATTACGAGTGCCATTCATAATATTACTAATGTTAATTAAGTAGTGTTGTGAACTGGTTGATTGGTTTAGTGCATTAAACTGATTAGAAATTGGTAGAATATCCACCGGTGGTTGCGAAATATTGATGACCATTTCTGTCTCAGACTGACTTCTAATGATTTCTGAATCTTCGACTGGATTCATTGTTATGGTCTCCGTTGTAGGCTGTTCTGCTTGAGGATTACTAAATATCTGATCACCGATTGGAAAGTTTGAGTAGTCCTTAATAATTATTATTAAAAAAATTAGTAATAAATGAAATAGATATGTTATTAGGTTAGAAAGAGGTTCTTAAAACTGTTAACAGTTAAAGTAATAACCTATATGAATATGTAAAAATGTATATCTCTTTAAGATTTATTCTTATCGATTACTTATTTGCAACTCATCGCTATTTATTATTATTACGATTATTCATTCTTTCTCTTCTCAGTGAAACGAAGAGTTTTGTCGATACATACCTTATATACTATGTTCTCCCTACCACTTCTAGATGGCTCCACGACTGTCGACATGGTTTCATTTCCTCTTCATATAACATCCTCCAAGTCACTCTCAAACTTTCAGTTCATCGCTTTCTGTTCAGCTTCCACTCATTCGATTATCCGTCTAGCGCCTATATTCAATCTATCTGCATTTCCTACTGCATAACCCACTAATCAGTTCACATAAACGCTCAAGTACACCTTTCTAACAAACTTCTTAATATATTCTGGATTGTTAAGAATGATATATATACTTCATTTGATTTCACTCTGCTAAACTGTTTAACCAATTGACTTTTCTATAATAAATGCATAACCTTATTAACCTAATTAAGAATTTGGTATTTTTGCTGCGTACCCAAAGTCTGACCTTTCTATGCAGTTACCGTCATAATGAAATGATGTACTCAACATGAACCAATAGGAAGGGTTTATGTGCTTATGGAAAATTTCATGACATTCACGACATTCCCGAGCCACCAACACCATTGGAAGTTGGTTTCTCCTTTAAATACCTGAAACAGGAACATCATTATTGTTGCATGGTGACAGAGTCTAGGAGACAGGTGTTAAGGCAGGCTAGGGACCTAAACATGCTGAGTTGGGATGTACAGTTCTGTGCGAAGAAGCATCCTGGTTAATTTGATAGTCAACGAAGGGAAACCTAGCTGCCACTACATCCCCTATTCATCAGTAATATGACTTAAACCTACATAAGAGAAGAAACGAATACTTCTGAACCTAAAAATGCTTGACTACTATGCAACGTAAAGATTAATTAAATTCAAACAAAATAGCAGTCCACAGACATGTTGAGAATAATCATGGTATCATTGTGGTATCCATCTTGGAATTCTTTACTGTGTTTCTAGATAATACTAGTTTAACAAACTATTTTGAAAACTGTTATTCCTTGAAGTTATTTTGAGTTTGCCTACTAACTGATTATACTGGTCTAATTCTCTGTTAACATTTTAGCTATTTGTATGGACGCTTCAACAGTATCTTGAGAGAGGCATGATGTAATAAATTGGAGGTGGTTAGCAGTGGAAACTCGGTGGCGTGTTTCCTCGTTTTGGAGACTTGTTGGCTGCAACTCCAGTGTGAATATCATTACTCATTGGAGATGCAAGCCATCAGAAACCAAACAAAAATAGGATACTGATCCAGTTTAAAATTACTAAACAGGAAACTTGATACTTAAGATAAAATGATATTACTACAACTACTAATAATAAATAAGTAGATATCAGTGCTTATTATTTCGCGTTTATTTATCACATGTCTCTTTCTAAATGACTTTTAAAACAAAAATCATTTCATCCTCTTCTCAACAATCTGTACAAGTTGTTTTCACAACAGCTCAATAAACTTTCGTTGCCAAATCAAACCGTCTTCTCCATGTCATTCCCGTTTGTCCAATTCACCATTTTCTTTACATTTGAGTTCCACTCGCAGACCAGAGTATGACGTCACTCAATAGCTTAGTCGCTGTAAATATTCTGCGTATTTTTTAAGCAATGAATTCCTTATTTGTGTGCTGCTGAGATTCTTTTTTCCTTATCCTTTCTGTCTGGTTATACGGTCTCCGCTATCAAGCCAGCAAAAGGCAACTATTGATGAAAGTCTGTATTAACCTATTGGAAATGGTTTTGGTAACACTCCAGGTCACTGAACCATATAGAAAAACTAGTCTAAGATTAGTGTTGAAAATATGAATCTTGTCCATTATGCTGAGTGTCGCAGATTTATTTCAGATTAATTTTCCAGTGCTGCCTCTGACATCGTCTTCAGCGCCGCCTATATTCAGATGATGCTGTCAAGGTAAATGAAAGGCAAGACCACCACTTTCCTCCCTGAGTTCACCTGTGGTCCCATCTTGGTTATCTCTCCCGCCAGCCTGTTGATTTTTGCTTTTAGATCTTCTAGTTTGTGTGACATTAGTCATAAACCCAACCAAGAAGTCTAGATCTTTTAGTGTCTTTTCGTATGTTCAGTGTATGACGCAACTAGTTTATTAGCCAGTCCCAAGCCGGCAAAAAGAGGGAGGGGCTAGCAAGCTTACCCTGGAGAATTCATCTAATCGATATAAAAAATTCACTGTAGAAAAGAAGAAGGAAAACGTAAGTATTTCACTTTGCACCATCATGTTCGCCCCTAATTCATCATATAATCAACATATGAAAATCATAACAATCAGTCCCTTTGATAAATTTGAATAAGGCATTAAGAAGACAAATTTCGCCGCGAGATGATATCATTTCGTAGTTTCTTTACAACCGCTTTACAACTAACATGGTTAACAATAATAAAATAAAGTTCATGACAATTACTCAGTTAAATAAAATAAACAAAAGTACATACTAATGATCAATCATATTTAGATAGGTCATGTTGTCCATGGTAGGCGAAGATTGGAGTCTATTGATTTTTGTACACACAGTTTAGTCTGTATGTGATTAATCCACAAAAGTGCTTCCATCACCTTCAATAACCAACCTTGAATTAGATTTATGTGAAATAATTGTGAAACAATCATTAATTTTTTTTTGTGACCTGACATTTAAATGGGTTTTGCAATGGATGATGCTGGATTTCTATTCAGATTAATCGCGTTGGGATTTTCTATATGATTCAGTAGCCATTTTGGAACATGTTTTTTTGACGACTGTTCGTTCTACCTATATAGGTGTCACCGCAGCTGCAGGTGAACTTGTAGGTACAGTTTGGAGTAGAATGTCGTCCTTTAATCGTAGGTACAGGGATCGGAAATGTTCGGCAAGTGAGAAAAAGAGATGCGGCGTAGAATGTGCGTTTGATGGCTGACTGAACTCTTTGAGCTGTCAACTGCATAATCTGGTCACCCTTCAATGGTAGGTTAATATAAAGATAGCTTTCTTTGGTACAGAAGCTGTCTTTTGAGATGTGGTTTTTCTTTACTGTGACAAGTGATAAATTTCTCCGGATAATCATTAGCTAATAAAACTGAATGTATATGTCGAAATTCATCCATCAATGCGTCGCTCGTGCATATTTTTCCGGCACTTTAGATTAATCACATACAGCCTAAACTGTGTGGACAAAAAACAATAGACTTCAATTTTCGCCCACCATGGACAACATGACCTATATAAATATGATTGGTCATTAGTATTTACTTTTGTTTATTTTATTTAACTGAGTAATTGTCATGAACTTTATTTTATTATTGTTAACCATGTTAGTTGTAAAGCGGTTGTAAAGAAACTACGAAATGATATCATCTCGCGAAATATGAAAATCACTCATAGTAGTCCAGAAATATGCTGCTGGTGACTTCGCTGCACAAAATTTATTTCAATAAGTAACCCGATATCACAGTATCTTAAAGATAATAATCATTTTATTACGTTCCTATAATGAACATCACCGCTAAGATGTCCTGTAAAGTCACATATTGTAGCAGCATGATAAAAAAACTGTTAACTGATTAAGCACTTACAACGTGTGATATCTGGGCACTAGTTGTAGCCGGTGGTGCTTCTTTAACATCCGATTTAACTGGCTTTTCAATAACTTTAGGCTCGTTAGCTAAAACAGACAACAAAAGGTAATGATGAGAAGAAATTTCATGAAACAGTTTTTCATCAATTCACCATAATTAACAAACCGTAGATTAACGAACCTGAAGCTGAACCATATCAAGTTATATGTATAAATATACACTTCTAATGAAACACACTTCATGGTGATTGCCATCTATAAATCAAATAATAATAATAATGATACAACAAGTGAAGGAGGGACATTCAGGTTATCTTTTTGGGATAACTAGTAGTGAAATGCAGAACTCATGTCTCATCTTATTTACAACTAAACAGTGAATGGTCTTGCTCCCACAGAGAATTAAGCCTATCGCAAAGAAAGATTAAAACGTCAATGCATCATCTGATAGCTAAACGAGTAGAGAAGGTCACCTCTTGTGCAGATTTGACATTTGTCAACCAAATTCATCAGTCATATTTCATCAGGTAGACCTACTTGAACTTCCTTGGCACTAACTACCAAATAAACAACTTAAAATTCGAAGCAATTTTAATACTGAGGCGTTTGATCAAGAAAGTAATATGACAAAATGATGCTTATCATATCAACCCAGAAATACGAATGAGGAATCAAAATTATCAATAAATAACTGACGAATATGATTACTGCAATATAAAAAAGCCTTGTAACCAGGAGGTCCTGAGTTCGAACCCCGGTGGGGGTGTACTGCTCAAGAGTCCTAAACTAGGACTAAACACATGTGCAGTACTCCCAAGTTTTGGTTCTCTAACTAATGTCAGATAACGATGAAATCCTCCAACCAATCAAACGAAATCCCTACAAAACCAGTTCTTGAAAATTGACTGTAAATATTTAGATTATCTCCAGGTAATTATGTATATTTATTGGTCGCTTGAGAGTAACCAGGGTGTGGTTGATGACTGAATTTTATGTTAGGTTTGCAAAGTGATCACCACCCTAAGTGACTCGCTATCGTCACTTAGTTCAAATAAGTGTTAACTAATTGGAAACTTCTCCGAACGCTGCAATGAGTGACGGGACATCATTTCCTTCGAAGTTGCATATCCGCCCTGCTGACAAGTACCAAGAAGTATCTAAGTCCAGGGCATCCCGTCGATGACCTCCAACCACTTAAAAGTGATCAAGATAATTTCCAACCGAATACCTAATAAATTAACAGGTAGAATAAAAATAATAAATGAATATTCTATGAGTGTGTCAGCAGTTCAGCGGTAGAATCCTCATCAGCTACACACATGGGCAGGTGTTCAGTCCCCGGCTGACGCACTTCTAAACCTCACCAAGCCGATATTAAGCCCTATAAAGAGGGAAGCCTGACAGTAAGACTAGCAACTCTATCCCACAAAAAACTCATAGCTGCTGAAACTTCAAAGCTCAAGCTCTAACCCTCAAGTTCCACTCAGAATGCCAAGGAATGAAGAAGAAAATTTAACATAAACATGTATCACATTTCCCATTTATATTCCACTGGATGGCCAGTGCTGTATGAAGCTTTTCCTGGTTCTACATAACTATAAGTTAGTTGGAGGCAATCGGCAGGAATCCTTGGACCTAAGTTTTGCGCTAATTGGCACTCGTCAGCAAGGCATATCTTCATCCTTGAAGGAACTCATGTCCCTTCTGAGATTCAAACCCGCATCATCTAGTGCTGCAGTCAGAGACGTTACCACTGGGCTATTCGGACTCGCGATTGACCTCCTATAGGACTGTAGTGGGTGTTTTCATTGGACACTAGTAACTTGTGTGATGTGTCTAGTCCTTTCTTTGGTGCAGACTGAATTCTATCAGTCAGGTTTGCAATGTGGCCATTCTGCATAACTATTTTAATTTTTTGACGATTTTACAAAGTTGAATTTTTTTATCATAGCAAAATACTTCAACAGATAATCGTTTTGGGAAACGCTTCTCAGTACACTAGATAACTTTAAAGAAACGGTATCTTAAAAATGTGTCGGATAAATGTAAGGTGGACAGTATAGCCCAAGCAGTGCTTCGAAAAAACACATTTGAATTGGAATCACAATAGATATGGATGAAAGGCAAGTTCATTTTGTGACAATTAGGGACAATTATATCTAGAGAGTGAATCACAGTACTTATGGGTAAAAATTATAATATAGGATGCAAGCATGTCAGTTCCTTAATGTATGCAGAGTCTTGCAGTGATTTCTGAGATGTCCTTCATATGTGGTAGAACGATTATCTTTGGGCTTTCTTTGGGTGCCTTTGATTTGGTTGGTTGGCTCGAAAGTATATGTCTTTTGATGAAGTTCCGTAGATATCCATCCATGCAACATCTTTCTTCAATTTTCCATGAGGAAGGATTTCTGCACTGAGTCCTGGCTGGCCCTCTTGAATAATGTTTTTATACAATTCCTTTTGTATGTTATTGGATTGTTGCTGTTGTGATTCAGTATTTGGTCTGTGTGAGTTGATTTTCTATAAACTTGAGTTTATGATTCCCCTGTGGTTGTTCGCTTGACTAAGACGTCCGAAAATGGGATTTTGCTCTCAGATTCCTCTCCTTCTGTGAATATGATGTCGTTGAAGACGTTGTTTATTAAGTTGTGAGCTTTATCCAACTCGTTTCTTTTGATTATTACAAATGCGTCGCCTACGTAACGTATCCAAATTTTGGGTTTGATCTTTGGTAAGATTATGTTTTCGAGCTTTTGCATCACTGCTTCTGCAATCAAACCTGATATTGGCGATCCCATGAGTGTTCCTTTGACTTGTTCATATATTTGGCCGTTGAATTAGAAGTAAGTTGTTAGGCATAGGTTTATGCGTTCCATACAACTTGTGTGTTGCATTTTTGATTGTTGTGGGAGGTGTTCATATTTTCTGAGTAATTCCTACATAGTCTCTTTTACTACTTCCTGTCCAACTGAGGTATATAATGCTATGAAATCGAATAATAACACTATTTCTTGGTCATCTATTTGAATGCCTCTGATTTTCTCTAGAAATTGGATAGCAGAATTGATGGATACATTGTATGCTGAGGTTCCTGAGAGTGATACAATTGGTCGTAACCGGATATTTGATTTGTGTATTTTCGGTCTGCTGTAGAATCGGGGTAGGACTGGTCCATTAGATTTCATTCGCCATTGGTCTTGTTTTGTGATCTGACCTGTTCTGGTGAGTTTGTTTAAGGTTCTTTGGATGCAGTTGACTAATTTTTGTATGGGATTTGTTGTGAGTTGTTGATATACATCAAAATCATCCAACTCAGCTACAAATCTTCTCCATCATATCTAAATCAGATGGGTTTATTCTATATCATCCACTCGAATATAAAATTTATGAACTGAAGGATGTTTTTCTCAAAATCTATTATGCATAATTATATCAAAATATCACTATTCAGCTAATTACACTCTATTATCAATTTCCAGGGATTTAGCTGATTTCAAATAAGAGAATCACTGAAAACCAGGGACTATGAAAAATAGTTAAGTATTACCTGGGTTTCAATAATTCCCTAAGTGAAGTCAGTTCCGATAGACAAACAAAGACCAGATTTGCAGTATAAAATGTACGTGTGGACACACATACATAGGGAGGACTCATCGATCTCTGCAAGTAAGGGCTGGCTTCAGAGCATATTCCTAAATGGCTCCAGAAACAAATGGAATCTTCAGAACCTATTAATGGTGAGAACAGGAGACCTAGCTCCTCTACTGCGAAACATATTATAGAGACAGGACATGAAATTGACGTTAACAGATCTTTTAAACCTATCTATAGAACGTGCTTGGGGCGTATCCTAAAGTTTGTGGAAATCCTAGCTGGCAATTAGAAAGTTTAAACCACCTTTATGCGTTCAAAAACAATTCGTCATCACACTAAACCACCTTCCTTGGTAAATTTTGTGTTGATACCATAGCACGTGTACTATTACCTCTGTTATTTGGTTTAGTGGTCTTCATTGTTATTTTGACCTTCAATATGTCCTTTTAACTTGACCTAAGTAGTTAATTTTCTCACCTCTTAACTCTTTATTAATTTCATACATATTCCTATGACAAGTCTGTGTGTGTGATCAGATTGTTCGAAATGTGTTGCGCAAATACATACATTACACGATTCAGAAAATTACGTCTTCTCATTGCTTTATCTAAAATGATATCATCATTCTATTTCACAGGTTCTCATCAGCTAACTGCAAACTACCTGAAATTACAATGGTTATAAATAATGACATTTCATACTTCAATGTTTGAAAGGTAATAGTGAAAACATTATAAGATGAAAGCATCTGGAATATAAGTATTACAATTAGCTTTAGTTTAAGTTACCATCAATTTATATAATATCAAACCGTATCACTTTCATTACACTGATTAGTCATACACACTAGTGACCTCAGCTCACTAAGCAAGTTTTCAATTTGATGAACTTTAACCTTCTTAAGTTGCTATGTTGACGTACAAGCTAACACCGTTCATTAGATTTTTCTGTTTTCTGTCTTCTCTCACCCCACTTTTTTCATAGTTTGATAGCATATAAATTAATGGTAATTTAAACTAAAAATAATGTAATACTTATATTTCGAATGCGTTCATCTTTATTACCTTTCAAACATTGAAGTATGAAATGTTATTATTTATAACCATTGTAATTTCAGGTAGTTTGCAGTTAGCTGATGAGAACCTGTGAAATAGAATGATGATATCATTTTATACAGCAAATCTGGTCTTTCTTTCTCTATCGAAATTAATCAAGGGAACCAAATGTATGCAGTCAGTTCGTTATCCAACTTGAAATATTACTGTAATCAAAGCAGTAAACATTGTTTCAATGGTCTATACGTTAAAAAACCTTTTTTCAAGCTGCATATTTTCATATTTCAAATCGCGTATCATTGAAGTCTGTTATTTGGATGGTATTCGTTATGTTATCAAACTGTGAAACACATAACAGACAAGAACATACCTGCACTCAAAAACTCGATTTCTCTTGAAATGCCTTCAGCTTTTTCTGCAATAGTAATTAAATGACCAATTACTTCTTCAAGCCTAATTATTTAAGAGAATAAAAATTTTTTTAAAGAAAAAGAATTTTGCTGTTTAAAGCATATAAAGACACACACATTGTCTCATTAATTAACAATCTAAAACAAAATATTCCCCTTTAAAAAGGATGATATTTTGTTGGTTCTTGTCAGTTTCTTGCTACCTAAATCGATTTTAATTTCAGAATGTGACGGAGAAGTTCACTTACTATAAATATTCCGAAATTGAGCTATAATTTCATATGTATCACCGAATAGTCAACTTTTAAAAAGTGAAAAGTGAAGTCAACCTCTTAGGAATCCTATGATGTTCTCGGGTACTCAGGATCTTCCAGTCGGTTGACAAGTAGACATAAATCGAATTTAATTTGTGGATGGTGACTAGCAGTGGAAACCAGAACGAAAAGCATTTCGTCCTATTTGAGACTCGTCTCTGGATGTACCTACATTTCTCAGTGATTGATGATATTCCCACCACCGAGGCTCGAACGCAGTGGCCATAGTTTCAAATGCCAAAGCGTTATCCACTAGACCACTTGGGCCACGAGAGCCACCTCTTGTGCAACGGGTCATATTAATTTTATTTTATTTAATTCTAAATAAATGCCCAGACATTGTTGAAGCATCTGCACAAGAAGCCGACATGCGAACCTGAGACCGAGCACTTTGGTTAAATCAATCGACAGGAAAATCTTAAATTCAATTAAAATAAATCGAATTTGCCAATCAACAGAGGGTTAGTAACACGATCAAAAGTCAAACATCAAGTCATCGAGAAGATCCATCCTGACAAGTGTGAATATGATGAACGGAGAGTCTCGGAGAAAATGAGTCAAACTCTAGATCATCAGGAGAGAAGGTTATTATACTTCTGAAAAATTCTTGAAGCCCATTCACATTGAAGATGTTTTCTAGAAGGTAGTGAGTTTAGAATAAATAAAAATAAGTTCGATTTCAACTCCATGTGAAGTCAGGCTACTATACGGATCAGAGATTGCCCGTCATAAAGAGCATCTCAAACAACTACAACCTTCATAACAGTGTCTTCCTAATACTCAAGATCAGATGCCAGAAAGATCAGACTTGAGCACATAAATAGAGAAGATGGTGAGGATGGCAGACTTGCCGGTGAAGACTCAGGAAACATAGACGCAGGCTGAAGCCCTATGTTCCTTAGGAATTAGAAAAATAATAATATAGTAATACAGTGAAGTTTTCCGTCTAAATTAACCAACACGGAGAGCAGAACTACATTGAAAATGAACACTATCTATCTATCTATTGTCCGAATTCCTTTCGCAATTCTAACGTATTACACCAAGTTCACTGACATTCCTTGTGATTAAAATTTATTCTACTCTTCAGGCTTTGTTTACTTAAAAGCACCTATTGTTTGTTTTATATCTCAGTACTAAAATTGTCTTAGTTTCTATGCAACTTTTGAGAATGAACCAAAATAAAATGATGTTATATTATTTCGCTCAATTTTCTGTCGCAGATTTAATCGAATCTCAAACATCCTGAATCTACTGTTAATCTAGCGGACTTCAACTTTTTAGATCTTCTCGCGAAGAATATATTATTGTGGTTTTTACGACAGAAATAGACCAACTAGAACACTAAGGAGTATTCAGCAGATTTCTTTATTTTCGACTACGTAACTAGACAACATATTCCAGACATTCTAATCAAACACGTGCTTTTCAGGCATATTTGTGCAACAGATAACAGTATGAAAGTCCCAAATTAAATTAATATAGGTCAAAATGTTTATTAAAGGAACAGAATCACAGATAAGACAGAAAAAGAATAAAAGTAGTGTTGTGCAAAAGTAACCTTGGTTTTAAAATTTCATTACCAAGGCAGGCTAAGTGTAATAACAAATAGTTTTTGAAAAAATAAAACAGGTTTGGGCCATTTTATGGTTAGATCTTTGACAAATTTAAGTATGTGAGGCAAACATATCTTTATGTGGGTTTAAACACATTGTTAACATCAACTTTATCGCGTGTCTATATGATGTGCTTTTCAATAGATAACTTTGGGCATCTATTTCCAGAGTCAATTGGGTTAAGCGATTTGATTTCTTCATGAAACTTTCAGCCTCAAAAAGGAAACTGTTGCTTTGCAAAGGTTCAATAAGTCGTAAAATCAAATTGGTTAGGACGTGGAATAGTGAACGTCAAACTTACAACAGGAACTTGTAATTCAAAGGTGACATAGCTTCTGTTAGCATTAAAAGAAGGATGTCAAAGTCCCTGAAAAGGACACTCCCTGAAGCATCGTTGAGAATAGTGTTTTTTGGTCGAACATTACTGTCTGATAACCTGAAGGACAATATCCCACAGCTGAACAACTCTGTGTGAGTTTATCAGTTCATCTGCTCGCATAAAGCTATATAAATTGGTCGTTCGACTTGGGTTATATCCAGGAGGGTGCTAGAACACTGTCATGCATGGTTACAAAGAAGTGGAAGTGGAGGTATAAGGAGTGTAATCATTGAACGTTTGGGCCATACGGGTCACCATGTCTCTACAGCGAAAAATAATTTGATGAAATCATCACGTATCCAACTCATCTGTATTGCTGAAGCTTTGGCCATAGAAACAGAGAAGTTAGATCTCTGTTTACAGAAAACGTTTGTTCAACCCTTCTAATCATATTTTAGCTCTACTTATTCTTCATCTTATTATTCACTTTGTCTACCCTTTAATGTTTACATCGATTGTTACTATTATTATTCTCACTTTGAACGGTTTCCGGGATTGTTATTTCACTTTTCCCACTTGTTATTCTAAATCACATTTTTTCTGCA
This sequence comes from Trichobilharzia szidati, assembly GCA_944472155.2. Classification (NCBI taxonomy): domain Eukaryota; kingdom Metazoa; phylum Platyhelminthes; class Trematoda; order Strigeidida; family Schistosomatidae; genus Trichobilharzia; species Trichobilharzia szidati. The sequence goes on along the minus strand of OX235273.1, from coordinate 110,886,130 downwards.
ATGTTAAAATCCTATGTTATCAAATTTTACACCATATGATGTAACATTTTTATTTTCAAAAGAATGTTTACTGAACAAAGAATATTCTTTTCGATAACTTCATCAACAGGTTCTACAATTATCTGTACATAATAGTGAATGAATTAGTGTTATTAACAACATTAATGTTGTTTAAATAACATCGAATCAGTAATAATAATATCAATGGATTACAGTTTAATAGCATCAACATAACAATACACCGAATATCAGAAAAATTAGGAAAGACAACAATAACAAATTCATGAATTTATAGTCTCTACTGAAGGCCAGTGTAGTAGTAGTAGTGGCTGGAATTGTTTCTTCTGCTTACAGAGCACCGGTTGTTTCAGGCGAATCGCGATAGCGTCTGCTGTTTGTAGTATGCGGTATCTGGCAATTTATTTGGTACCCGATAGATGATGCAGTAGGATACTTCAATATTAGCTCTGTGGCCGGTTTGGACCAGGTGTTCTAATATCGAGCTATTGATACTTCTCACTACACCTGTATTTAACCACATTGGTAGATGTTCCCGAGTACGAGAAATCAAGTTCTTAGAGCAACGGCCAATATGATTCGCCCCACAAGCTCAGTTGAATTGGTAGGTACAGTTAGAAGTGGATAGTCTAGGTACTTCATCTTTCAATTGGGTAGTGTAGAAAATAAGACTTGTAGTTTGCCAGCATTAAAAGTTCTTCGAATAGATTTCTTAACTTGTTAGTAATTATTTCACTAGGTATATCGCCCTTGAATCTCAATCGTATGTATAAAGGCTTCTTGTTTACGGATAGTGAATATTCCTTTTCAACTTTCTTAGTCATATGCTTTCTGATGAATTTATCTGGATAGCTATTTTTCTATTTGTCTATTATTCCTCTAATTTGCATTGCCTTCCAACATCTATACATCCTGTGAATTATTCCACGCATGCGTTATTTGTTTTGCCACTTGATATTTAACTATGATTATAATCACAAATATTTTAATTGCATTTCATACTACCATTACCTTATGTATACACACCCTTGTTTCAGTCTCCTCACATGATATAATTGTTTTTAAAACCATACATATAAGATTGTACAGCTTGATAATAAATTCGTTGGAAAGAGTCTCTTCGTGGAATCACTTGTTTTGATATATATATATATATATATATATATATTGGTTATTTCATGATGAACTATTCACCACTGGCCAGTACGTTTGTCACACAAATAATATTTATGTTATCATCCTATAACCAATCTGTTATCCAAGAATGGTTTGTAGGGATTTGATTGATAGCGGTCGCGCTATGTCGTGAATTGGTAGAAGTTAGAATTCATGGGCCATTGGATCGGGTCCCAGCGACTAAATGGTCAACGATCTAACTCGCCTTGTAACCGGAAGGTCCTGGGTTCGAACCCAGGTGGGTGCGTACTGATGAAGAGTCCCAAACTAGGACAAGAAACAGCTATCCAGTACTCCCGCAGGTTTTCCAATGGTTCTCTAACCAATATCAGCTCATGATTAAATCCTGTAACCAATCAATCTGTTATTCTACATAAAATTAAATCCATCTCATAAGCGGCTGTAACTGTAACGAGAACTAATATTTTATAGTTGTAAGAATATTCTTCGTTCAGATTGACTTTTAGTTCATGATGCGGGAATATCTCACACCCTTTTTTTCCTTCACGTTCCCCAGTGGAACATAGGGCTTCAAGCCAGTGGCTTGAAGTTTCTGTAGCAGTGTTTATTTTACAGGATGGGGTTGCTAGCCTCATGCCCAACCTTTCCTCTTCACCAGCATTATTTCTGGCTAAGCGAGGTAAAGGAGTGCGTCGCCCGGGGATCGAACCCCGGACCATGTGAATGGTCGGCGAGCGTCCTAACCGCTATGCCACCGACGCACATCTCACACCCTAGAATATATACATATACATACGTGTATGGTGAGCATAGGACTTACCGATTTTTGATTTGAGATATACCGGCATTAACTGTTTTCCCTTTGTCAAGTTTTATTTTCCTTAGAAAACTTCGTTTACAGTTCGTCTCAAGTAGTCGAACTCTGCGTAATTCATCTTCTTCATTATCTTCATTCTGCTGTTCTTCTGAAGCCAGTCGTAGTGTTTCAGATGTTATGGATTTGCTGGAATGAAGTTTTGACTTTTCAGATGACAACCTTTTTGAAAAGTGAATATTAGATCCTAAACTAGGTCGTCTATTGGAACGGTCTATGAATGTAAATAATTTTGCTCCATCATCTCTTCCATTATCTGTATCTTCTTCAGTACTGGCGTCTATACTTCCTTTATCCTTTGATCTTGAATTGAACTCTATCAAAAATAAATCAATAGTGAGAGTGAATTCATTTGAGTGTACTGCTTACTTTAAGAAAAACCATTTCTATTCCTTGAGTTTTCAGCAATGGTGTCATTTCTACTTGGTGGCATCTCTAGTTTCAGATCCAACCTCTCGTTTCTTGGTTTATTATTGACTAGAAGATTAAACCGGGTTTACAGATGCGTCGTCTGATAATTAAACCCGATCCACATGAGTGGTTCTGTCATTAAACTGCTGACAAGCCTTTTAATATCAGTGCCACATTATTATATCTGTTCCATGTTTTACTTTAGAAACAAAAGAAATTCAATGAGCTCCACATAACCACTAAAGATAACCTCTTGTCAGCTGGAGATCATACAAATTGCTAATTACATATTTAATTCAGTAAACCTTTGTAGCTTATGCCCCAAGGTTGATTAGAGTTTCATATCAGTTGCAGAACCAGTGAAAAACAGGAGGTACTGGACAGCTGTTTCGTCCATATTTGGGGATCCTCATTAGTATAGGAATCGAACCCAGGACTGTTAGCTTACGAAGCCAGCTCGTTAACCACTTTGTCACTGAGGTGGAGTTCGACAGTCAGTGATTTCTAACTTCTGTCAGTTAGTGGTGTATAGTGTCGCCAAGAACCAGTTTCAGTGGTGAGTATTTATCCTCATACTTGACCCAGTGGACAGCACTGGTCATGACTTCTTGCTAAAACTCCATTCAACTTCGTCCTCTAGTCAGCCACTAAAGAGCATCATATTAGTTTCCATGTGTTAGTTAATATTGGTTTCTTTGTTGCCACTAATCACTAAGGTTGCACTATCAGCTTTTCTGTTTGTCATGTGTATTAGCCTAACTTACAGCAAGTTAAACAAAATAGAACTACAAAATAATAAAGACCTAAACAATATTTCAAACGTTGACAAAAATCGAATCCATTATTATTTCAAGATTGACAATTATAAATTATAGCAAATATTCCTATTTCGTCATTTAGCTAGTTACACTGAAAATAGATTTATAGATCTTCACTGCCGGATTTCCTTCACTGCTAAACAAGAGGAAAACAGTCTAATTATAAAGTGTATTTCGGCATACCTTGTAGACAGTGATAGCAGAGCTGATGTTAACAAAATATTCGAGGTAATGATTATCGGCTTCATCTTAGTTTATGAGCTTGTCTTTTAAACAAAGCGGAAGTCATAAGAATACAAGTGAAGAAAAGAAACATGCGCATTCAGAAGAAATTCGTATAGCTACTCTGCTCAATCCAGCCATCATTAAAAGAAAGTAAAAAGTCTCCCCCAACTTAGGCCATTTGAAAGTTACTATTATTATTAATTATTATTCCGTCTACTCCACAGCTATTTACGGTCAACCGAAATAACCTGACCTTAATTCTTGGACTCTGTATAAGTTTAAAACAATTAGTTCCATTTATGAATTTAGATAAAGCAATAAGAAGACAGAAAATCTGTCTGAATCGTGTAATGTATTTGCGCAACACATTTCGAACAATCTGATCCAGACACACACGGACTTGTCATTGGAATATATATGAAATCAATAAAGAGTTAAGAGGTGAGAAAATACACTTGGGTCAAGTTAAAAGGACATATTGAAGGTCAAAATAACAATGAAGACCACTAAACCAAATAACAGAGGTAATAGTATAACAACAGAAGACAAGGGCCAGGCAGCAGATCGTTTATTAAGGAAATCAAAGCATATTTATATATTTTCATGTACATTATTACAGTTTAGTTAAGCAAAAAAACTCAGTCTTCTGATTGGTTGTTTCTCACTTAAAGTTAATCTTTCATCTCTTTGTGACTGTTTCTTGAATGTCACATCATCTATATGTTAACTGTACCCACTTACGCAAAGTCTGCTGTGGTCGGTTTTGAATCAGTCTTTGTTCGTATTTTCTCACGACAAATCTTGGGAACGTAAACATTGACGAAAATTACTGTCTACCAATTTGGCTAGTAGACAGCTCTCACCACAATAGTACATGTGCTATGGTATTAGAACAAAATTTACCGAAGAAGGTGTAGTGTCATCAGTAAACATTACTGTATAACACTGTGAGACTTTATCAAAACAAAATTTACCCATAATGGAAGGTTTAGTGTGATGATGAATTGTTTTTGAACGCATAAAGGTGGCTTAAACTTCGTAATTGATAGGGCCTCCACCAACTATAGGATACGCCCCAAAAATCAACACGATTTATAGATAGGTTTAAAAGATCTGTTAACGTCAATTTCATGTCCTGTCTCTATAATATGTTTCGCAATAGAGGAGCTAGGTCACCATTAATGGGTTCTGAAGATTCCATTTGTTTCTGGAGCCATTTAGGAATATGCTCTGAAGCCAGCCCATATTTGCAGAGATCGATGAGTCCTCCCCATGTATGTGTGTCCACATGTACATTCAAATTGGTAAATACAGTGGGATGTGACGTCATTTTTCGCATTTTCGAAAGGCTTAGAGAGATATATTGGCTTCACACTCTCAATTATTACGATGTTAGCTGCATAAAAAGTGTTTTTTTAACAGCAGCGTTCAATCTTTGTCTAGTTATCAAGCTGCTATGATTCCCCATATAGGGTAGCTTGATGTACGCGTCTTTCTTAGGGGCGAGTTGTAAAGTGGGTCTTGGTGTTCTGACCACTTTATATCTCCTGCTGAACTTGTCTGGATAATTGTTATCAACCAGAGTTTGTGTCAACTTTCTTTCTTCTTCATCAAGTGTGTCTTCAGTGCATATTCGTTAGATTCTACTTAAGAGGCACCTTACTAAGGCTCTTTTGCACTGAACAGGGCAGAAACTGTGGTAATTAAGATACTGTCTAAGTCCAGGTAGGTTTTCTATAAATAGATCTTTTTATTGACCCATCAAGCCGTCGACTAAGCAATATGTCTAAGAAAGATAAACAACTATCTTCCTCTTCTACAGACGTAAGTGATATGCTATTCTGAACTTCATTCATTTGATTTAAAATTGAAGTGGCAGAACAAGACTTATCACTGATGATTACAATATCATCTACATACCTTCTATAAAGTGACACATTTTCAATGTATGACATATAGATATCTGCTAAAAGGAGCCCAAACGGACTTCCCACAGCATCACCATCAAATTGTTTCCGCCATCACACTAAACCTTCCTTGGTAAACTTTGTTTCGATACCATAGCACATGTATTATTACCTCTGTTATTTGGTTTAGTGGTCTTCATTGTTATTTTGACCTTCAATATGTCCTTTTAACTTGACCTAAGTAGTTAATTTTCTCACCTCTTAACTCTTTATTGATTTCATATATATTCCTATGACAAGTCCGTGTGTGTGCTTGATCAGATTGTTCGAAATGTGTTGCGCAAATACATTACACGATTCAGACAGATTACTTCTTCTTATTGCTTTATCTAAATTCATAAATGGAACTAATTGTTTTCAACTTAGAACAGAGTCCAAGAATTAAGGTCAAGTTATTCCGGTTGACCGTAAATAGCTGTGGAATCCAGAACTCTCGTCCTAAATAGGACGACATGCGCACCCTGGATTCCATAGCTAGCCACTGTCAACCAGAACAAGCCAAACGTTAATCCCTAAACATCATTGAGGCGTCCATACCAGAAGCCGACTTGTTAACAGAGCCACCTAGCATTTCAGTTCAACATAATCAATAAGCGGCCTTCCTGGTCTAGTGGATAATGTCCAACCGTTTGAGACTTTGGGTTCAAGGTTCCAGTCTGAGTTGGAATGGTATGACTCACTGGGAATGCAGATACATGCATCTGCTGACTCTTAAACGATGACAAAAATGCACTCTCTGGATTCCATTGTTAGTCATTATCAACCAACACAGAATCTTACTCATATTGACCAACTTACTCTTTCTTTTAATTTTACGTTGTTTTATTATTCTTATACAATATAGAACAAATTCAATAAAAGCTTGAACTGCTGACAATGGAACAGGTACAATTGGCTTTTTATTGAATTCAACAACCATTGAATACATATTAAATTTCCATAATTCAATTGAATGAAATTCAATTTCTTCAAAAACATTACTACATAATGAAGAAAAAACACATAGACACACAACGAAAATGCCTTCAGTGAAAATAAAATCAAAGCAGGTGTCATGAACTTTGCTTTTTTCACCTCTTTGTCCTTCATTCCTGATTTGTTTGAATGAGAAAGAGGAAAGTGAAGATGTATATGTGAATTTAATTTCATTGCCTTGAGTTAGACAGAAACAGTTGATTGTAGAAAATGTCGCCAAATCAAATTTACCTCTATTCTGTATCCTCTTAGTTCACTGGATAGAATTGAGGTGGTCAATTATAATTTGAATTTCCTCAAGTTCTTGTCTGGGTCTTGTGTTATTTTACATTACGCACTCAGATACGTACTGTAATCAAATCAGTTGTTACATTTGAAATATTTTAGGACGTTCTATTGGTATCACTTCGAGCTTTTGCTATACTAAGCGTGAGAAAACCTTGTGATTACTTTCATCAACGTACAACAAAGGCACAGACATAGGCACACAGTTATCCCAGTTTTACGAATTTAAACAATATTTAGTGAATATCGTGTGGTGGAATAGAAGGGTATTTTATCGAAAAAACATTTTAATTTTTAATGAATTGAAAGAATACATCCAGCTGACGAGTCCCAAATATGGCGAAGCACTAGTGATGAGTCTCCATCAGCCTAGTAAACATTTTAATTCACTGGATTTTAACCTGTTCTACTGACTTGTAAAAAGAAAAATTATAAAATTGTTAGATTTTTATAACGAGCCAACACTAGTTAGAGAGATCACTGAAAACAAGAAAGCACTGAGCAAGTGTTTCATTCTACTTTCAGACTCTTCGTAACCTGAAAGTCTCAGGTTCGATCCCTGGAGATGTCGTGAGTGCGCACTGATGAAGAGCCTCTAAAAAGGATGAAATAGTTGTCCAATTAATGTTGGTTCATGACAAAAATCTAACATTTGAAATGAATCTGAAAATCTCCACAAATCGTATAGTCCCAATTTACCAATCCACCTGCCCTTGCAGCGCTAAGTACATAGGAAGGACTGAGAGGAGAGTGTCTACTAGATTCTCCGGGCATATCCCTAAAAGTCTTCGTTTTCAGGGCAGCAATGTGTGTTCTCAAGCTCAGTCACCATACACCTTACTGACACTGGACATACATTGGAAACTAGTCAGGCTTTCAAAGTAATCAATACACAAAGAAAAGCATGGTTACTTCAGTTCGCAGAAGCCATTGCCGTCAAAAACTTTGACCAACCTATGCATACAGAAAGAGAGTGTGACTAATCTCTCACTACCTGACCTGGTAACCATAATTGTTTTGTTTGTGTACTTTTGTGTTTTGTTCTGTTACATAACATTCCACTCAGTCTTGATTTTGATTTTCACTCACTGAGGTGAACTCAATATTAAGGTTCCAAGTCTACTAAATTAAATCACTTTATATATATTATAAATTTACTTTACTTTTTGCACCCACTACCCTGAATTCTTCACCATAATATGTATAAATTAATTCTGTTGTTCTATCTTGTATTTTGTCTCTAGTCCATCCTTGTTTCCAGGCAAAATCTGAACCCCATGCCCTTGTCTATTTGCTACATAAATAGGTACTCTTTTAACACCAAATAATTGTTTACTTACATCATCTTTGAAATTATGTTGCTTATACTTTCTATCTGTAACTTGAAATCATTGAGAAAAATATGTTCAGAAAATTTTGTAACATATAATACATTTATTTAAGATATACTCAACTGAAGAGGATCCACGAAATAAAACGAGCTCGTGTAATCCTGAAAATATGTTTGTTCTCTCCTTATTCAAACTAATAAAAGCAACCAGCAGTATGAAAATTGCCTAAAAGTGAATTTTAACAACCAACAGCATTGAGATAATATTTCAAGTTTAGTTGGTAGAATGTTGGAATACTATAATACTTAAAATAAATTATGATCTCGAGGATATCAGTTACCAATTACAGTCTGCGTATAGGTAAGCAACCACGTCACCTAGCAAGTGCTGAAGGTATAAAGAACAGTCCTAAGCTATGTGTGCAAGAGAAGTATATTCATAAATTTTGTTTACCCTAGCCCCTCATAAGATCACCAAGTGGAGGTAATCGCCCCACAATGATATGATGAAGAAGGTTTGTAGCTCAGGTGGATAATTTTTATGTGGTTGTGTTCTGTGAACTGGTGGATGGTTTATTTGCGAAGCTTTCATTGGCCTACTCGACAACATCTTCAGCGCATACTTCAATTTATTGAAGTCAGCTCTTTAGATTTCTCCACGAGTTTACTGGTCATCTCTCCTGGTGGGTGAACTTGAACGTGGTTGGTTGCTTTTGTGTGTTTTCACACCATCTAAGCTACTTGTATCGGAATTGACTGTTTCCTTGACTTGAAATTTGACTGCTTTTGTGTGAGATTTCCTTCTTATCGATTGGTTAATTTTGTCTATCTCGATGTGTCCATTGATTGATGATTCACTGGAATACCAGGCAAGCTTCCAAAAATTCCCTAACATTCTTGTTGTTTCCTCTGTCTAATATTTGGACGTTGGTTGTCCCAGTCAAATTGATGTCCGTGGTTGTCTGTATGTAGTAAACTGAGGCAGTGTGTGTCATGTCTTTTGACGGCTAGTTTATGATCATGGATACGAAGATGAAGGGAACGTCCAATCTGGCCAGGGAAGTGTTTTTCGCAGTTGTTACAATTTATTTTGTGGATGATGTTGGCTTATCTTCTTTCTTTGTTGAGTCCTTTGGTCCATTCATATTTATTTCACACCACTGAATATGACTTATCCCCCTGAAACATATTTTTGTTGATTATTAATACACAAGTGTGTCACTAAACTGCCTAATCACATTTCATCTTCTTTTAGTAATAAGTGTACGTTCGATATACGTTCAACTGACAGTATTAACCAACGAGCCATTATTTCACTTTTTACATAGTAAGGTGGTATTTATTACTGGCTGATATAGCTTCTTGGAAACTAATTACTTCAAACAATGAGGTTTGTTAGTTAGATTACAATGTTTGAAAGACTGTAAAGTTGTTCTGTGCTTTTGAAGTCAGGATGACTAGCGATGCACTCTGTCACTCCGAACCAAGCCAGCAGATACTTTCTAGCTACATACATCAATGAGTAGTTTATATTTTTTCTAAGATAAAAATTACTAATTTAAAAGTTATTTAAAGTTATTTAATAAAATATACAATACCTGAAAATAGCGATTAATAAATTGATCAGAAGTGTTCCTGCGATCATTAGATATACTGCCAACAGTAAAGGACACAAGAAGTTATAAGTTGGACAAGTTATTCCGTCTGGTACACCGGTACATTTTGCATCGGTAGCTTTAAAAGTGAAAGACAAACATTCAAGCATATAATTTTAGTTGTGTTAATCTAACTACTAAAATAATTAACAGTAGTAATGCGTAAAGTATCACATTTATTAGGCTCCCTTTGATAACAAATAAGGGAAAACATTTTAGTCATAAGGAAAGGAAGTAAACAGCGAAGAAAATAGCCCGTTTAGGACGATTCCTTTTCATAGGCTGTACAGTCGTAGTTATATTTAGAAAAGAATTCGTAAGACCAATCATATACAGCTGGAATCAAACACTAAGTCTTCGAGTAGAAGTCAAGTGAGATACAATAAGCCAATTGGACATCCGAAGGTAACATGAAGGACATCAGTAGGGGAGGAGATGGAAGCTTGTGGACAGCCCTGAAACTAGTTGAAAGTGATGGCAAAAAGCCGAGTGGAATGAGGATGTTTCAGTGTAACCTATTCTCCATGAGACTGATTTAATATTTGCTACTAGACTCCTTCCTTGAGGCTAATAGACACACAATTCAACACACCTATACCTAGTTGTAATGCAAATCATCAGCTCCATGCTGCACACACATCAAGCCTCTCTAATTAAAAATTCCTATATACATTTAAAATGACCAGTCGCCAATCCTCGACACTTCAAACTGCCGCGTATATCATTTTGAGTGTGTTTGTAGAAGCAAATACATAGGTCGTACAGAAAGACGATTGTCTACTTGTGTAAATGAATGTGAACATTGAACGTTGGTTCATTGGCCTTGGTCGCCATTGGCGGGTAACTCGAAGGCGCGAATGATTCAATCGTGTACAAGTTGGAAGAAGACGAAAGAATACGAATAAAAGTACAGTATATTCTTTGTAAAACATTTGTTTATAGACTTTGTACAGATATTGACTTTAACTGCCGAACAATACAACTTATTACAAGTCCTTGTCATTTGGAGTTCAAGTCGATAATCGTTCATAGTAATTATCGATTCGGCGCGTCTTCGCAAATAATAGGAACTTAGGGTTAAGTTCCTTGACAACTTGCATGATGCAGCATTCGCCAAAATGGTTGAAAAAAGCTGAATGCAAAGTGCCAAAAAACCTCAATAACAAAACTTCTTGTGAACTATGCACATGATATCGACGCTGTCAAGTCATTCACTATTATCAGCAGACAAAGAAACAGGAAGATGCTTGCAATTGCAGAGGCTTGTGCAGTTCGAGTTTATAAACCAGGTCTCTGTGTACAAAAGGAGATGGTCGTCACTCTGAATCTACCACGGTAATACGTTTTACTTATTATTCTACCTTTTATTATTATTATTCTTGATTCACTTAAAACTATCTTTCATCAGTAGCAATATCGCTACTCACTTCAACATTAATATCACTCTGGTTCCATTTCGTGATATATTCTCTGATGACTAATTGTTTATCTGAATGATGTAATTGAAGCGTAATGCAATTTATCTTAATTTCAATCTCTCATACTCCCTCTCTCCTTATCTATTTGAACATGATCTGGAAAACATTCGCACCCGATTTTTCTGCATGACTAATTCAATGTAGTTTATCAGTGCTTATCAGTCTTATATCTCCCAATGTAATTTCAAAAGTGTATATGTCTGTGTATGCAGAGTATTCAGCTGACGAATTCTGCCGAAATTTGATGAATTCATTAAATCCTGCTTTATTAACTTTTATTGCTTGTTTTAAATTCGTATCGGGAAATAAATGTTTTCAATTCAGTATTAATATTAATCATCTTTTCTTTCTCGTATAAATAAAGACATTAAAGAAATAAAATGGTTTTCGCTTTGATTGGTCACTAAATGGCAACTATTATCATGCAACTGATCCTTAGTTTGGTGCAGACTGAATTCTGTCAGTCAGGGCTACAATGTGGTCATCAAGCTTGTAGCCTAACCATCATTGTGAACCCTAAATTATTGCTGGATGGAGGCCCTGAACCTGGGTTTTATGTTTATTGGTGCTCGTCAGCAGGGCGTATCTGTAGTCTTGAAGAAAGTCATATCACTACTAAGATTGTGACCCGCGTCACTCAGTGATGCAGTCAGGGACTGATGGAATTCAGTCTGCACCAAAGAAAGAACTATATTCATGATATTGGTTACTACGTAGTAACTAGTCAGAGTATCCATTACAGTCGTACAGGAGGTCAGTTACTAGTCTGAATAACTCAGCCTTAACGTCTCTGAATGCAGTACTGGGTAACGCATGCCCGGACTTCAGAGAGGACATCAGTCACTTCAAGATTTTAGATATTCTTTGCGGACGAGAACCAACAGACACAAAACCTATGTCAATGGCTTCTTTCCAGTCGCTTCCAACCATCCAACATCACTTCAGATTATGCTTTGTGAATTCAGAGGACACGAATTATAGTTTTTTCTGGAAAATGAGTATCACAGAGTTGTTGATATTTGATACGTTATTATTACTATCATTATTATTATTATCCATATCTGCTCCTAAACCTCACTTAGTTTGTAAGCTGGCAGTAAGCCCAGAAAAGGGCAAAGCTGGGTGTTATGCCTGGAAATGCACCCTGTAAAACAATACACCTAGTAGTGAGACTTCAAAACTTGGTATCTCTATGTTCGATTGCATGGAGGATTTCATCATGAGCTGACATCAGTTAGAGAACCACTGGAAAACCTGGACAGATGTTTCGTCCTGGTTTGGGACTCTTCATCAGTATGCACCCATCAGGGTCCGAACCCAGGACCTTCTGGTTACAAGGTGAGCTCGTAAACCGTTGAGCCACTGGGACCCGATCCAGTGGTTCTTGAATTCTAACTTCTGCCAATTCACGACATAGCGCGACCATTTCACAATGTCTTCTTCGATGAGTTACTGCCTCATCTTCGACCTGCTGTCATCTATGTCATCTATGTTCCTCTTGGAATGCGAAAGAGTGGGAAAAAAGATAAATAAATTTTCAACTTACCGAATGAATGGTCTAATGATAATTCACCATACAAAGCCCAATATGGATAATATAATACATCACGAACAGTACTCCATGAAAATAGATTCTGATTAGGATACAACAGAGATTGTGTAGATACACCGTAAGCCAAGAAGACAACGATAAGTATAAATATAAATGACATCAGCTCTTCTAGCATACTTCGTATCATTACTAATTTTGGACCCAAATTTGGATGATATGAGTATAATCCGTATACTCGAATATAGCATGCTATCACTTGCCATTGTATTCATGTAATAAAATAAGGGGAAAAATAAAATTAAATAAAAGTGGGCATTCTATTTTTGTAACAACAGTAAAAAGGTTGAAAATTAAATGATCAAACTTTCTTGTCATATATTTCCTATCGGAAATTGTTTCTTGAAGTGACTAAATTGGACCCAGTAATGAATTTGACAGATAGGCATGAAAATACATTGAGACTCGATGGTTGCCTTTACCCTGTGTACTTAAGATTAAATGGCCGGCCAAAAATGATAAGAGACAAGGAAGTCTGGCAACCATCCAACCAACCACCTATAGCCCAACAAATTTGCAGAAGAGAATGAGGATGGACTGGACTAACACTAAGGAGACTGTCAAGTGACAACATGCGCCATACCGTTGCTTAGGTGGAACTAAAGTGGGAAACGACTATTGGGCGTCTGAGGGTGATATGGTGGAGATCGTGTGTGTGTGTGAAGGAAATGACAGCCTGTTGGCCACTGTGAAGCTAACTGATGAGGATATGCTCCTGACGCTCTTTGTTTCACTCGGAAATCAAGTGTATAATTTTTCTTTTTTCCTTCACGTTCCCCAGTGGAACATAGGGCTTCAAGCCAGTGGCTTGAAGTTTCTGTAGCAGTGTTTATTTTACAGGATGGGGTTGCTAGCCTCATGTCCAACCTTTCCTCTTCACCAGCATCATACCTGGCTTAGCGAAGTAAAGGAGTTCGTCGGCCGGGGATCGAACCCCGAACCATGTGCATCGTCGGCGAGCGTCCTAACCACTGTGCCACCGACGCTAAACCTGGTGTCAGAAGTGGGATTCGAACCCACGCCCACAGAGTGGACTGTGACCTGAACGCAGCGCCTTGGACCGCTCGGCCATCCCAAGTGTATAATAGTAATAAATAATAATTTAGATGTTATTATAGTAAAAATAACTGATCCTTAGATAACTTTACCATAAATTGATGTTATTTAAAAAATCGATGAAAACTAGAGAATTGAATAGTTACTTTTCATTGAATTTGAAAGGTTTCATAAGTAAGCAACGACGATACTAGTAAAACTGAAGACGCAACATTTAATACTGCACTTGGTGATTCCCATTTATGATCGGGATCTAATAGTATATTTTTAATTTTCCCTGCCAGTACAGTTTCGTGAGTAGATACACTCTCCTTACTGTAAACTTCAAAGACTTCACAGAGAATCTTTTTTAGAATTTAACTGGTGGATGGTGACTAGCAGTGGAAACCAGGACAATGAGCATTTCGTCCTATTTTGGAGTCGTCATCACGATTTACCTGCATTCCGCAGTATGTGATGATGTCCTCATCGAGGCTCGAACCCAGTGCCCATAGTTTCAAACGTCAAAGCCTTATCCACTATACCACTTGGGCCACGAGAGCCACCTCTTGTGCAACGGGTCATATTAATTATTCAATTCAAGTTTAGATTTTCCCGTCGCTGCAGTGAACCAAAGTGATTAGTCTCAGGTTGATATGTCGGCTTCTTTTGCAGATGCTTCGACGATGTCTGGTGATGTAATTAGAATTTAATTGGTGGATGGTGACTAGCAGTGGAATCCAGGATGCCCATTTCGTCCTTTTTGGGACTCACTATCACTCGCTGGGGAATGCAGATACATCCACCCATAGTTTCCGACGCCAAAGTGTTATCCACTAGACCACTTGAGCCACGAGAGCCACCTCTTGTTCAACGGGTCATATAAAATGTTTAATTCAATTTTAGATTTCCCCGTCGACCGAAGTGCTTGGTCTCAGGTCATCTAAATAGGACGCAGTGTGCATCCTTGATTCCACTGCTAGTCACCATCCACCCATTAAATTCTAATTACATGCCCAGACATCGTCGAAGCATCCGCACAAGAAGCCGACAAGTCAACCTGAGATCGAACACTTCGGTCCAATCAATCGACGGGAAAATCTAAAATTCAATTACAGAATCTCTTTGAACCTGAAGTTTATGTAAATTTGAATAAGGCATTTAGAAGACAAATTTCGAGAGATGATATCGTCATTTCGTTGTTTCATTACAATCGCTTTACAACTAACATGGGTAACAATAATAGAATAAAATAAAGTGCATGAAAATTACTCAGTTATATGCTAATAACCAATCATATCTAAAAAGTGAACGAAATATTCCCATATTGAATCGTAAGAAAAAGGTACAAACAGCGAAGAAAATTTTCTTTTCGACGATTCATTTTCATGAGCTGTACAATCGTAATTATAATTAACAAATAAATCTCTAGATTAATCAGATACTGGTAAATTTTTTCCTTGGAAAATTGTATTATATAATGTAAGGTGTAAAAGTTTTGTCCCACTGATCCGAAAGAGAAACCTGGTACGCACATTGTGTTCAAGGATTAGAAAACTCTGCTCGGAGGACATGGTAGAGAAAGAAATGAATTATTACTTGAAACCCTACTAGAGAACTGGTATCCACCAAGATTTATCGACAAAAATGTGAAGGAGAAGCCTCCGGTGTCAAACATTGCAACGGTTTCTAAGAAGACTCTCTCCATGAACCTAGAATTCAAAGGTGATATCGCAGCGGAAATTCTCAGAAACCGCTTTTCTAAATGTCTGAAGAAGACATTTCCAACAGCCACTCTACGCATCACATTTTCCTGCAGACAGTTAATCCAGTCTAACGCTAAGGACAAGATACCGCTTTTAGCCCCTTCAATGTGTATTTATATCGGCCGTACGCAAGGTCAAGTCCACAAACGTATTCTAGAACACTGCCCAGCTTGGTTAGCCACAGGAGAAAAGAAGAATAGCAACAGCTTGATCCTCGAACACCTCGTCACCTCCGGACATCGAGCATCTCTACAAGATTGCTCCACAGTGTTACACAGAGTCCCTCAATATCGTACAAAGGGACTTCGGATACGCCATCTGTACATAGCTGAAGCATTAGCTATTCGAGATCTGAAACCGGACCTCTGCATTCAAAAGCGATACATACATTCTCTTGCCTTACCATGGCCAGAGTAAAGTTCTTACTACAATTTTGCTTCTTTCCTTTATTATGTAAGTTCACTATTATTATTATTATTATTAATACTTTTATTATCATTATTATTCCCATCATCCACATTTTATTACCACTCTATTACTGTTTATTAATAACATTGCTTTTTCATACAGATTTTATACAAAAACACTTTATCGCCTTTCCACTAGTTCCTGTCCATTCTACACGAGTTTATTGGTTAGTCATTATCTCACACTTATTACGTCATGCCGACTTCTGTCTCCTTTCTAACTTACAATTAGTCATCCCTTCTTACACCTTACATTATGTAATACAATTTTCCAAGGACAAAATTTACCAGTATCTGATCGGTCTAAAGATTTCTTTGTTAATTATAATTACGATTGTACAGCTCATGAAAATGAATCGTCGGAAAGAAAATTTTCTTCGCTGTTTGTACCTTTTTCATATTTAAATAGGTCAAGTAGTCAGTTCATAGTAGGCAAAGGAAGATTGAAGTCTATTTCTTGTATGTGTGTGATTAATCCACAAAGTGCTTCCATCACCTTCAGTAACCACCCTTGAATTAGAGTTTTGCGATGAAATAATAGTGATTCAGTCATTAATATTGATTTTGTGACCTGATAATAATGAGTGCTTTTCAATGAATGATGCTGGATTGCTGGATTTCTATTGGGATTAATTGCACTTGGATTTTCTATATGTTTTAATAACCATTTTGGAACATATTCTTTTCGACGACACTGAAACCAATAGAATGTTCCTAAACTATGTGTACGAAAAACAAGTAGTATACTTCAACATTCGCCTAGCATGAACTGACTACTTGACCTATTTAAATATGATTGGTCATTAGCATAGTATGTCCTTTTGTTTTATATAACTGAGTAATTGTCATGCGCTTTATTTCATTCTATTATTGTTAACCATGTTAGTTGTAAAGCGGTTGTAAAGAAACTACGAAATGACGATATCATCTCTCGAAATTTGTCTTCTAAATGTCCTATTCAAATTTATCAAAGGGACTAATTGACAGATACGGAAACATAACTAGGCCTAAATATTTTATAAATTCGTCTGTCCCACTTACCAGAGAGGCTTCGTCTCAACTACAAGCAGCATGGATGGGGATTTCAAACCCAGTCAGGATTGGAAAAGCAAGGCAGACCTTCATTTCCCATGGAATCAATATGTGAATCTACTACATTCAGCATAGGGGACAATATCTAAATTTTAAACACTAACGCCAAGTCAATCAAATGACTGGTCTGACGCTATACCAGCCAATATATTTCACTGTCAGTTACTAATCAGGTCAACATTTCACTGCAATTATAATGCCTAGTCATCTTGTGAATGAATGATACACATTAACTGCCCAGTTGTCATCTGTGATTAACTTTATTAACCAGGAAATTGGAGAAGAGAGGAAGTAGATCAACGGTATCCGTGGTTATTGCTGTGAAATGATAACCTGGTTACCAGTTGGGACTAAAAGCCCATCTGGTAAGTTACTGGATTACTAGTCTTGATGTAAATAGCTCATATCCTGTAGCATTTTCATTTTATTTTCAATTATCACCCTTTTGCGCTAAGAAAATGCTACTGGGAGTCTATGAGTTAGGAAATCTTGTTGGGAACACTGAATCTTTATACGTTTGTTGATGAATTTTGTCATGCCTTCGACTCTTTAATAAGCTATTAGGACCTATATATTTCACTGATAAGCTAGCTGCAAGCATTATATTTTTAATAAATCATTAGCATCTTTTGCGTATGAGAAATACAAATTTCAGTCCAGCTAACCTGAAGCGTTCATCACGAAACAAATGGTAAAAAAGTAGAAAAGATTTTTTCTGCATGTGCCGACAAGAAGCCTCTATATGTATATGACTGCAATTCAGGAGTGATGCACCAAGCGAATTACTATCATATCAAGTTGAAAAAGTCGATATGCTGGGCTTCATATTTTCCACGAGACCGATTGTGATTCCCCAACTGCAAGATGAAGTGCCTAGGATAACCATCTCTTCGTGTATCTGCCAATTCAACTACGCATACTGAGCCAGTTATATTGACTGTTTCTCTGGGAACTTAGTTTTTCCTGATCGAGAATATCTACGAGTGTGGCAGAATGAAGTTGGAGTAAAAACCACCAACAGTTCGATATTGGGCCACCTCGTTTAAACACGCAATAAGACTGACCCTGGAGTCTTCTTCTGTCTTCTATTGAGTACCGAATAAACCGCTGAATACATTTAGATACCGAATAGTCCAAACAACAGAAGCTTTTGCAATTCCCTTAAAACAACGGCAACTCTGTGTGCAAAGAAACAGGCCAGCATCTATTTCTACCCTGGCCTGTTGTATAACCTATAATCGATGAAGATGTGGAATTACATCGATTGAGATGGTTAGGACATGTGTTACGCATGCCTACCCATCGCTTTCGTTCACGGGCTATGTTAGCTTGTGGTGAGAGCTGTCTACTAGCCAATTGGTTGACAGTAATTGAGGTCAAGGTAAGATAACTGACACAGGTTAACTTTGTGTGAGAAACAACCAATCAAAGACTGTATTTTCTACTAACATTAACCTACAATAATGTACATCAAAATCTATAAATATGTGTTGATTTTCCGTAATAAACGTTCTGTTGCCTGGCCCTTGTCTTCTGTTGTTACAAGCTGATATAGGATCAGGTAGGAAAAGAGCTAGTGGTGGTCAAACCAAAATATGGTGGCATCAATCAATGAAGTCCATAACAGTTAGTTTAAACCAGTCACGTAGGGAGGTGCAGACTTCCTGGTTGGGGTCTTCAGGATGTTGAGTACCATTGATGGCTGGAGACAATTGGTGATATGGCTCAAAATCATTCTTAATGGAGCAGATGCGTTCACCTTTTGTGATTTGTCATATCTGATGAAATTATTGTTCCTCCAAATTAATATTATTTTCCCCTCACACTTTTGTTTATTATCTGTCTTTTGAACCTCCCTTTACTCTCCACTCATACTTTGTGTGCTATATGAAGTGTGTTTACTTCGACTGGACACTAGTAACTAGTGTGATGTGTCTAGTCCTTTTGTTTGGCGCAGACTGAATTCTATCAGTCAGGTTTGCAATGTGGCCACCATTCTAGTTAGCTCGCCATCACGGTGCACATTGGTTTGATGATGTTAGATGGTTGGGGACAATTGGCCACAGGAAGCCTTGAACACAACTAGGTTTCCTGCTAGCTGCCATTCACCAGTCAGCGAGGCCTATCTGCAACCTTGAAGGAACTCATGTCCCTTCTGAGATTCGAACCCGCGTCAGCCAGTGCTGCAGTCGGAGACGTTACCACTGAACTATTCAAGGTTGCAGATACGCCTTGCTGACTGACGAGTGCCAACAAGTAAGAAACCTAGGTCGAAGGCTTTCTGCAGATTGCCTCCAACCATCTAATATGAAGTGTGTATACTTGAACTGCTGCATTTCTGTGCAAAGTTCTATGTTGAAACCAGTGCTGTGTTATTTTTCCTTAATATTGTCTGATACTCTCTTCGGTATTATACTCATGCATATTATCATTTATAGATGCTTCTGAACTGTAATCTCTTATGTTTTCAATAAAAAATTATTCTTATACTTACTTACTTACTTTAGTGAATCAAACAAAAAAGGTGGACTTACAGGTAATCACATAAAATGATTTAGCGTATATAAAAGTTCCACTCATTCCAATGCGTAAGAAGATACTTAAAAGAGACAAGAGAATAACAAATAATTCTGATCTGCCCCATTCATATTGTTCCCACCAAGATAGAAATCGTTGATGTCCAACACCGGGTGATAAAATTACCTACAATCAAAATATTATTTTATAACTTTAGAGTAAAGTTTAGAATATGCAAATGTTGAGACAAGAAGTCGCTGCTTAATAATGCAACTTTTTATTTCTTAGCATTACAATCCTCTCTTATACCTACCTACTCATGTGCAGAATATATCATCTGATGCATGAGAAGGCCTCTCAAGGTATGAAATATAAAGTGATAGGGAATAATTTTATTTTGTAAGAACATAAAGTGATATAGCATTATTAATTGATGGTGGGGACAATACCAGGTCTTCTACTAACAACATTTGACCTACTGACTAGAATTCTAATATCTCGACTCGTAAGATATATCATGTGTGGCATTCATTGACTTACGTTATCTGTGGCGTAGACATAATATTTGGCTATCGATCAAACGATATATGTACTGCACAGAAGTTTACTCTATCCTTCTGTAAATCTGCGAGACATAACCGTTAAAGACGACAGAGAGAGATAGAATTACTTAGAAAAATGGTTATCCAGATAAGTTCATTGAGAAAAATATGAATTCAGCACCAAGGAGAGTCAGTATGGCAACAGTTCCGAAAAAACCACTGTTCATAAAACTGCAGTTCCTTGGTGACAACATCAGCGAAATAATAACACAGCGCTTGAAGAATGCAGTTAAAAGAGCTCACTATGCAGCAGAAGTACGTTTCTTTTAACAACCACTCGTATTTTACTTTCGAGAAATAAGGATAAACTACCTAAATTTGCCTCTTCTATGTGTATCTACCAGTTTGACTGCAGCTGCGGAGCCAGCTACATCGGGCGTACAATTAGGCAGGTTCATCATCGTATTTCCGAACATCATCCAGCATGGTTAAACAAGGGACAAACAAGATCTATTCGTAGCTCTATTTTAGCACACCTTGTAGATAGTGAGCATAAGGTTGACGTTAATACAGCATTTAAAATTATTTACCACATTCCTACTAATCTTAATTTTGCTTTACGAGTTCGTCTTCTACATCACATCTGAAGCAATAGGAATCCACCTGAAGAAGCCAGCCAAACCTGTGTGTTCAGAAGAAATTCGTAAAGCCACTTTCCTTACCCTGCCCATCGTTATATGGATTTACATACCGGACTACTTCACCCTCCCACTCCTAAACCTTTTAGAAATTATAATTGCCCAAATGATTTTATGCTTATGACTACTCCATCTTTAACTACAAGTTATCATTGTCCAAAATCGGTTTACTTTTCTTAAATAATCTGTTACGTAATCAACTTGAGCACTCGCTTATTCCTTAATTGCTCTCCATTTTTCTGAAATCACGCATTATAAAATCCATTTGTTGTAAATATTTCTACCCTTTAATTGTGTGTCTTAATTTTCCTTGTTAAATATCACCCTACTTGACATGTTGATAGTGACTAGTTATTGTTAACAAACATATCGCCACTTGATTAGTAAAATGTTGTGTATTGCATTGAAAGTACTATATATATATATATATATATATATTAGAGTAGAGCCAGAGATGATGATCTAATTGAAAAGTAAATATTTCTTCTCTCAGTCCTTCTGTTTTCTAAAAGACAACAGACCTGAAGAGACTATCTCTCTTTGACTATAGGCGGTTGTATCCCATGTCTCGTGTTAAACGGTATAATATGGTGAATAATTTTGATGTTAGGAGTAGAATGTGAATAGGGGGGAGGAAGTCAGTCAATGAGGTTGTGAAACTACATCGGTTGAGATGCCTAAGACACGTGTTACGTATGATTAGCCATCTCCTTCCTCAAAGAACAATGTTAGCTGACATAAGATTAGCTTGGAAAAGAGTTGGAGGTGACTAGATCAAAACCTGGCATCCAACCATGAAATCTGCTACTTCTGGTTTGAGCCCTGTAATATGGTGCAAACTGCCTAGTTGGAGTTGTTTGGAAGCCAAGAGCCAATGGCTGCAGACTACTGGTGATGCAGTATATCACTTCACTCATTTTACTCTCCTGGATCTATTAAATCCTCATTATCTACCATATAAATATTCTTTTCTATATACATCCCAGTTCATAATAGTTTCTTTGAAGGTGTTTTCTCCACTTTGTGGGGTATATGGAGTTTGACAACTTGAACTGCTGCACTTCTGTGAAAATTTCTACGCTGAAGACCCCATCAGTCAGTCAGTCAGTTAATCTATGTCTCATTATTTACAAATAAATAAACATATGGACTAATGAGTAATTAATTGTTTTTTGATGAAAGAAGAAATTGTGTGGAACTAGTTAAAGTGGATGCTTTTATTGAAATGAAAATTTAAATGTCTAGAAATGATAACTTGCTGCTCTGGTTAGGGAGTGGGCATAAAATTGACCTGATTCAGTTGAACACACCAACATATGCTTAAGCCCCAGGATAAAACAATCAGGAAAAATCAGCTGCATATGACGACAAACATCGATTACACTTCAAGCATGATGCCGTATACTACTGAATTAGTGATTTGAGTAGTTGAATACTACTCACAGAAACCAGTAGTGCTTGTTAGTGTGATAGAAAAAATAAACGATCTAAACACTGGACGGCGGTTTCACTTGTTCGAAGCTAGGCTGATCAATTGTTTACCAGTCTTAAATCATCTCAGAAAACCGAATCCCCTAAAATCACACTAAGTGAACCGTGAATTAATGATAAACAAAACTGATAGTCTTTTATCTTTCTTAATTGTTAAATATTTCAAGGTATTTTTTTCTCCACTATGTAATACGAACAACAATGTTACATACTTATTATGATCAGTAGACTCACCTGTCGTACTATATCGATTATCATAGCTACAAAATAAGCCATTATAAAACCTTCATGAATTGTAATCTGATCAGCCAGAGTACTAAACAGTAATGTGTACGAAAAGAACAGTAGAAATACGACGTAGACAAACTGTTTTAAAGAGTGAAAAAGGGAAAGAAAGAAAGGAGAGGAGTTGATCTAATCAATAATTGAATAGAATACCTGAAAAAATGCCAACTTAATGAGTAGGCCATGAGTGAACTTTAAAAGAATTAATTAACTTAACAAATCTGTGATACAAACACTACATAATGTTATGACAAAAGGTAGTGCTTTGTAAAACGACTCTGTTCTTGTGTTCTATGTATTTTCTTGATCATGTAAACCACAAGGAAGTTATAGATCATTTTGAATTTTTAGGTTTACACCATGGTTTCATTGACTATTTTTCATTTTTCTGCATTCTAACTGGAACATTGGGCTTCAAATTCTAAAATTTCACTTACGGTAGTATTGTTTTTACGGGATACAGTTAGTAGTCTCATGCACAGTCGTCTATGTTCTCCAAGCTTACTGCTAGCCACTTTCGGAATTGAACCTGGGCCACGTGGTTGGTTGACGAACATTTTACTGCTGGACCAAGAATGCATTTTAAACTTATATGCAAGATTGAATTCAACCACTTCAAAAGTCTCAGTTGTTATCACTTATTCATGGTTCATCGAAGGGAACTGTTTGTTGTTACTTTTATCAGAAGGTCTAATTCTTCATCTAGATCTTCAGAGCTCCAAATTTGTCCGATGTGAATGTCGAGGAATATGATCAGGCCACTGACTACCAATGGAGTGCTGCCGCACTAATGACCTTGAAGCGCTCACTGAGCAAGTCAGTGAAACTTGGCAAATAATGTTGTCATCATCAGTAAAATATGCTCATCGGAGAGTTATGTTATTGAATGGGATATCTGGCAAGTTTTGAGCTTAGGTTTGGGAAAGATTAAGTTACGGTTTAGGGTTTGGCTAACCTATAAAAGGTGACATTAGAGTTAGTTCAAGTCAGATTAGGGTTAGTTTAGACATATTTGCACGTTAGGGCTAGGTTAAGAAAAGATTAGGGTTAGAAGACCTAAATAATTGCATACATAGAATGTGGTTAAATTACTCTGTTGATATAAGAATAGAACTTGTGCACTGTGGTAGAGTAGAATTCCATTGTGGGTAAAATCTATTTTGATAAATTCTCACAACATTATACAGTAACATTTACTGATGACGTTTCGAGCACAGTTTATTGCCCAGTAAATATTACTGTATAACACCATAAGACTTTATCAAAATAAATTTTACCTTTGAAAAAAGCAAGAACTACAGTTTTAGCAGAATAAAGTGGTACCATCTTTTATTTCGTCGCCTTCTCGTCAGCTGCTTACAAGCCGAAGGCATTATCAAATATATCTACAAAAACAACTGTAACATACTTGCACAGAGTTTATTTTAAACAAAAATCAATCGATCAATATACACACATTTAATATAAAACACTATTTCGAACAATAATGATCATACACAATGGAAACTTTTCAGCATTTCGCATTCGGATGAAAGAAAGATGAAAAATATCAAGTTACCAGGGCAAAGAAAGACTTATAACCGCTTCTTTCTGGACGCATAAATCAGGTTTCAGGCGCTTGATGGAAATGGCTTCAGCAAAATTAAGGAGAATTGAGCTCTTTGGCTATTGATAAGTTTGAACGACTTTTCGACGTCCATCTCATGACCCGTGTCGATGAGATGCCTGGTGATGGCACTGTTTAACGCATTTGTTCCCTTTAGACATAAGCTTGTTGGTACATGTTCAGAAAATCGTAGATATACCCTTCCTTCTGTCCTTCCAATGTAACTGCTCCCGCAGATACATGTAAATATGTATATACAGTTGGAGTAAACATGAGAAGGACATCTACCGATTTTTGATTGCACCAAAGAGCAGGTTGTTCGATAGATGGGAACGAGCTTAGCTGCAGGATAGACTATGGCTAATGATGTACTCAGCCTTCTGTTGATCATCGCTGCAATGTTTTCACCTTTATAATCAAGCTGAAAGTAGATTGGCTTTTTTTCTCACTGTGATTTGTTTTACATTTGTGACTTCAGATCTTCCATACTTGTTGATGAACCTTTGAGGGTGCCCACTGCTCTTCAATTTCTTTTCAAGAAACTAAAATTCTTCACCTAATTTCTCTACAGAGCATATTATTCTCGCTCTATAGTGCAGAGTCTTGACTAGACCACGTTTAAAGCTATTTGGACAAAAGCTACCCAAAATGGGATTATACTCTATCGATACTCCAGCCTAAAACTGAGAGTTATTTTTATCAAATGTGAGAGAAAAGTATCCTCTGTAACACTTTTATACAGTTTTTATGCATTTTTTTCATAAACACATGTATTCCATAGACAAAAATGCCTCCTTCACGTGATTGGTGCTTTCGAGGTCATTCTCTGATTGGTGGTAGTTGGTGGTGCTTAAAGTTTAACTTTGCCTACTATGATCAAATTTTATTTTCATTTATTGCCTTTCCAGCTGTAGAAATATGCCAGTGAAAAATTCCATGTAGGTTTCCCCATGGAACTGCAGCTTTTATACAAAGTGAGAACTCTTCAGCCACTTTTACTGTCTTGGCGATGGATGACTTGGTTGTTTTCAATCAATTTGCTTGACTCTTTCGAACTCTTGGATAATATTACATATTTCCTTTTGTTTTCCATATGTACCTTGATTATAACTCATTCATCAGATGGTCACTTATCACAACTATTATGATGTTTCAGTAATGAAACTACCAAGTAATAAGTATAATATAAATAAAAAGTCCTATGATTTAATTGGCTTTTCGATTAACACGTTACATTTGCATAGTTACCTAAAACTCTTATTTTTGTGGAATATCTTGCCAAAAAGTTGCAAAAAAAACTATTGCAATTAATTGCTTAAACACTGGATCTTTGGATATAAAACTTGACAGATAGTACCTATAACTACCTATTTTCCACTCTGTGCTTGCTTAACACTAACTAATACCTATAATTGTATATATTGATGGATTTACATGTTCAAGTTGGCTCAAGTCAGTGAGTCTATGATTTTGGTATCATTTTGGTTAACTATACTTGACTGTGATATTATTATTGTTGTTGTCGCTTGTTACCCTTCTTGTTGTGAATTATTTTCCTGTGCTGGTGTTGTTCTGATTGTTTTATTCCTTGTTTTCCTGGTTTTAAGGGGAGCAACCCACAAGGTCGCTTCTCTCTAAACTATATTTTAATGTAACAATCCCCTTCTCAGGCGTGAGGCTAGCAACCCCACCCTGTAAACAAAGCTGCTACAGAAACTTCAGCACGATGAATCTCCTTGCGCCAAAAGAAAAAGTTTGTGTGGGGACATGGAATGTCCGCACCATGTACGAGATTGGCAAAGCTGCCCAGATCGCAAACGAAATGAAAAGATTCATCACTAGACAAGCCATTGCTCGAGTGGAACCCGAAAGGGAAGCGGCGAGTTGGTCGTCAGTGCAAGGGTGACTTGAAGGAGGTCATGTGAAGAGGAGATGGAAACGTGTGGGCAGACTTGGAGCCAGGTGAAGACTCTAGCAGAGAACCGAATGTAATGGAGACGCACGGCTGAAGTCCTATGATCCTTTAGGAATTTAAGGAAACAATAATAATAATAATGACTTAATTACTGTTCATAGGCACCACATCTCACCAATAATTTACTAAACTGTTCACAGTAATTTCTATCTAAGTTTTTGCCTTCTGCTGAGAGTCACTTACGGTATATAAACAGAATTTAGTTTTCGGAGAGGTGTAGAACATTTTAACTTTTTCTCTAAAATGTCTTCGTCCACGTGATGGTCCCATTTTATCTTTGTTACTATTATGATTAGAGTGATGATAATTCGTTTCTCCATCCAATTGATTCTGTATATTTCCAGTGGATTCATTGAATCTCTCATTTGTATATGTATATGTATCATAAGTATCATGTAAACGTTTGTCTTCCCATGGTAGGATACGATCAAAACACAATAAAAATGGTAAAAACAATGTAGCCAGAGTGACAATCATATCAGCGCGTATACCATGACACCAAGCAAAATGCAGAGAATTTTGACAAGCTTGTGAACTGATAAATTTGCGTCGAACAGATTGTGCAGCGAGTTGTAAACAATTAAAACCACCCCATAGTGTTGATTCACCTTCTACTAGA
The DNA here is from genome assembly GCA_944472155.2 of Trichobilharzia szidati. Taxonomy (NCBI): domain Eukaryota; kingdom Metazoa; phylum Platyhelminthes; class Trematoda; order Strigeidida; family Schistosomatidae; genus Trichobilharzia; species Trichobilharzia szidati. The sequence continues at coordinate 110,859,255 of OX235273.1, read as the reverse complement.
TAAAGGGTTAGTTCCTAAAATGGTGTTAAAAAAAAGATTACAATAAGGCATTTAAAAGACAAATTTCGAGAGATGATATCGTCATTTTGTAGTTTCTCTTTTCAATCGCTTTACAACTAACATGGTTCACAATAATAGAATGAAATAAAGCGAATGACAATTACTCAGTTATATAAAACAAAAGTATATACATACTAATTATCAATCATATTTAGATAGGTCAAGTAGTCAGTTCATGGCAGGTAAAAGAACGTCGAAGTCTATTTCTTGTATTTTGTACACATAGTTTAGGCTGTATGTGATTAATGCACAAAGTGCTTCCATCACCTTCAATAACCAACCTTGAATTAGAGTTGTGCGATGAAATAATTGTGAAATAGTCATTAATATTGATTTTGTGACCTGACATTAATAAGTGCTTTTCAATGGATGCTGGATTGCTGGATTTCTATTGAGATTAATTGCACTGGGATTTTCTATATGTTTTAATAACCATTTTGGAACATGTTCTTTTCGACCGCGACATTAGAACATTCTAGTGGTTCTAAAGGTGTCACCGCAACTGCAGGTGAACTTGTAGAAGTAGAGTCCACAGAATTTCGTCCTTTAATCGTAGGTACAGGGATCGAAAATGTTCGGCATGTGAGGGAAAGAGATGCGGCGTAGAATGTGCTTTTGATGGCTGACCGAAGTCTTTGAGCTGTCAACTGCATCATCTGGTCACCCTTGAATGGTAGGTTAATAAATATATGTTTCTTTGGTACAGAAGGTGTGTTTTCAAGAATTGGTCTATCCTTACTGTGACAATTGATAAAGTAAGTTTTATGGATAACCATTAGCTAATAAAACTGAATGTATCTGTCGAAGCTCATCCATCAATGTGTCGCTTGTACATATTTTGCGGGCCCTTGAAAACAAACATTTCCCTAGGGAACGTTTATACTGGATATTATTAGTCAGTAAATGTTTAGGTACTTACTGAATTTAAGTAGTATAATTGAAGCGAAAAATATAAATGTAGATTTCGTCAAGAACTCAAATCAGTTAGAAATCATTGAAAATCAGAGTTCAATAGAGATATGTTTTGTCCTGGATTGAGATTGTGCACTCATGACCTCAACAGAAATCGAACCTATAGCCTTCAGGTTATGAGACCAAACTCGCTGACCGTTTAGTCAGTTGCTCAGGAATTCAAGGACTTGGAATTCTAACTTTGCGAATTGATGATACAGAGCTACTTTTTACCAATACCTCACGTAATCATCCACTTTACCTTAACCTAGTGTATACTACAGGTCACGACTTTTCAGTAGAGCTTCACGATATCCATTCAATAGGCATCAATGGACTGGAGATCGATATATAAATATTTACAGCTTTTTATAAGAATACGGATTAATATCAATGTGGATTTTGTCACTAACAAACTGAATTTGAAGACCATTGAAAACCAGTATTACCTGGTTTTAAGTCAACATAACAACAGCAGAGACAACTACATGAATCACTAATCTCCTTCACTATGTCGATAATTTTTGAATCTTGTTTTACAGTTCAAACTTCCTTCACAAATATGTGAAGAATAAGTGCATGTTTTAGATCATATTCATGCACACATAATTAAAGCAAAATCAAGCCAGATGTGGCTTCCACTCGCTTTTTAACCATCCAATGAACTCGATGTAAGTGACTTCTGAAAGAAACAGTCTTCACAATTTCCTACAGGTTTTCACAAATAACTGAAAGAAAGTAGAATTATGCATCTGAATATATCTTTTTGTTTTATTCCTTTACGTTCCCAGTGGAACATAGTACTTCAAGCTTCACGTGATGGCTTCATGCCAAACCTATTCATTTTACGAGTCTTATTACTGGTTTCGTGAGGTAAAGTAGTGCGTCGGCCGGGGTTCGAACTTTGGACAACAGGCGTGGGTGGCGAGCATCTTAAAGCTGCGCCACCTGCACCCATGTAAGTGTATAGTAAACATGAAAAGTCCATAATTTCGTACTGCTGCTTTACGTTAAAATATTTATATGCAACGTATTTTCAGTCCATAGTTTTAATAAATAGTGGTTTTTTATCAAGCAGTCTTATCTATTTACTATATCTCCATTATATATCTTCCTACGGTCTTTCGCCGTATTGCCTAGTGCATTTGACTGTCGAATGCCTCAAGTTTCTCAGTAAATAGCTTCAAAGCACTTTGAAACAAACACAATGTTCAACAAAGAGACTCTTTTCAACCACGAATTTATTATCAACCTGTTCAATCGTGTATACATATATATGTATCTGTTTTTCCATGTGAAGAAATTATATCCCATGAGGACATTCACAGCGTCCAGTGTTATACGTAATATGACATAGTCTCATCTGAGAAGTGCAGGGAGAAATAGGGGCAAACAGTAAATTGTAAGAGAAGAGGTTGTTTTATGCCAGCAGATAGTCCCAACTTCCTTATGTAATATGTCAAAAGGAAAACTTTCTCGGAAATCAACAAGACATGAGGCAACCAAAGAGAAAGTGATGCCGAGATAAGAGATATTCGATTCGCTCGCCATCACAGTGCCATCAATATCACAGGAATCTTGGAACTAGATCAGTCCATGTAAGTCTTTTTCGCATCTGAATCTAAAATCAACAGAGAGTATGACATTTTAGATGGATCTAGTTTAAGACCATTTGAGTGTGACCATTTGTTAACTTCAGATAAGAATTTATTCATATAAGAACAATCCAATTCAGGAAATGGTGTGACAGAAATGGTTAGGTCATTGGATTATTTAATGAAGTTAGCTATGGAAGAATACAGAAGGTTGCACAAAAAGAAAGAAAAGAGAAACAGAGAGTGTACAGAGCTTCGAAGCACATCACTTCCATTTAGTAGCAAATTGTAGAGCTTTCCATTCAGAACACTGTTTTTGTCTACCCGAAAAATAAGAAGACACCCACGTCGTGACCCAGAACTCATCCCGTGCTGAAATCAACTTGCTTCCTAAAAATGGCCTTAGAAATAGAGTCAAAAGCAGCAGTGTAGTCTAAAAAGGAGGCACGATCAAACTTTCCGCCTCTATCAAGACTTGAAACAATTTTCTGGTGGAGTAAAACGACAGCATCTAAAGTGCTTCTACTAAATTTGTAAGCAAACTGCTTTGGATCAGTAAAATATTTCAAAGAAGGTTTAAGGACATACAAGAGAAGCTTTTCCGTACTTTTCAAAAATGGAGACGTGCTGGCGACTGGTCTTGTCGTGTTGTGGTGAAAGCTGTCTGCTAGGCGAAATCGGTAGACAGCAATTTACGTCAATGTTTACGTCCCAAATCTTGGTCATGAGAAAAAAACAAGAACAAAGACTAACTCAACAACCAATCACAGCAGACTTAGCGTGGGCGAATACGATTAGCAGGTATATCAACGGACTGTCTAAGAAACGGCAACAAAGAGATGACAGAATAACCTTCAGCAGGGAAACAACTAATCAGAAGACGTTACCTCTCTGATAACAATAACGAATAATAATGTACATAAAAATCTATAAATATCTGTTGTCCTTGTCTTCTAGTTTACTCATAACCTTCAAGTGTTAAAAAGGCGCAAGTATATGCCTTAAAAATAAGATAAACTAGCCAATAACAACTAACCGGATCAATTTTATTACACTCTTCTAATACACGTATTGCTAATGTTTCAAATTCTTCCATATAAGATTCGTATAATAATCTAGCTTCTGTATCATGTGCTGGTAATAATTTAATCATACTGGAATAAAGACAGCATGCAATTAAAGCAAGAATTAGGGCATCTTCACAACGTTCCCAAAAATATAAAGCCATTTTTTGACGTTGATGTAGTATAGCCCATATAAATAATTCCTATAGAAAGAAAGACAGAAAACATAATTAGATTTAATGCATATTGTATATAACTGAACGATTGTAAATGCCATTCTATCAACAACTTTACAAGTAAACAGTGGTGAAAGCACCTAGCGATTATAACTGACACAAGATCCTGGTGTATGAAAAGACAACCAAGATAGAAATGTTAACACCACGAGTATATATGATAGTTGTGAGAAGCAAAATTGCTTCATTAATCGACAAATTGCACAAATACTTTTGAACAACGACTTAATTGTTGTTATTTCTTTGGATTCCGAATAGAAAATAAGGCTTCGAGTACTACGGCGTACCCCAAGTATTCATTAACCTTATTCAACAGCTGTACGACAACGGCACATGTCAAGTGATCCACAACGGAAAACTCAGCGAAGCGTTTCGAGTAAACACAGGAGTCAGACAAGGGTGCTTATTATCACCAATGATATTCCTAATTGTTGTGGACTGGATTATGCGTCAGACAGTGGGAAACGAGAAGACAGGGATATCCTGGACCGACGTGAAGAACCTAGAAGACCTGGATTTCGCGCGTGGATGATTTATGTTTGATGTCACACAAAATCGAAGAATTACAAGTGAAAACCGACAAACTGGTCGAAGAAGCAGCAAAGACAGGACTCCAGGTGAACATAGACAAGACGGAGGTTATGAAAATAACCAACCAACAATAACAACAGCAACAACATCAACCTGAAACCAATCTGGAAATCTTCGTCACTCAGCATCAACAACAAAATTTGGATTTTCAGTACAAACGTCAAGTCAGTTCTTCTATACGGATCAGAAACTTGGCGGGTCACAAAGAATATTTCCAACAGGTTGCACACATTATCAACAACTGTCTTCACTCTATACTCAAGATCAGATGGCCGGAAAGAATCACCAACAAAGAACTATGGGAAGAAACAAAACAAGAACCAGTCGTCCAACAAATATGCAGGAGAAAGTGGAGATGGATTGAACACTCGCTGAGGAGGCCGCTGGGCGACATCGCGCGTGAGGCCAGTGCTCGAGTGGAACCCGAAAGGGAAGCGGCGAGTGGGACGTCCAAGGGTGACATGGAGGAGATCGTGTGAAGAGGAGTTTAAACAGTATGGATTAACATGGAGGCAAGTGAAAAGTACAGCAGAAGACAGGTGCAAGTGGAGGCGTGCAGTTGAAGCCCCGTGTTCCACAAGGAACCCAAGGGAACAATAATAATAACAATAGCACATTTATACTTCACTTGGTTGTCTACGGCCTTTTACAGCTTCCATTTCCTCTGCACACACACAAACAAGACTTCCTCCATGTCACCCTCTGACTAGCACTTAACTCGTCATTTCCCACTAGGGCTCCACCGGAGAGCCAGGAGTAGGATTTCACTCAGCGGTCTTCTCAGCGTGTGAGCAGTCCGTCTCCATTTTTTCTGCATATTTATTGGTCTACAGGATTTTGAGGTCCAAACCTTACGAGCTTGTTTTCTAATCTAGTTGATCAGTCAAGTTGAGGAGAAAACTTAGATCTTAGTAAAAAAAACTTGAAGCCATAACGTTTCTGTGTTGGTTAGTACACCAACCAATCCATTCTCCATTCCACTGAACTTTGCCATCAGTTGTGTTGGGGACGCTGCTGAGAGGTTGGGCAAAGATGGCGTACGAGAGTGTGGAGCTTCCAGGCGAGAAAGAGGCCTGGAAGGTATTGGTTGAACGACTGGTTGCGGAATTCAACATCCCGACGGACAGGCAGACAACATTTCTCAGCAACTACAACTGGTTAACGCTGCATAAAGCATGGATATTGGTGATCTAGCAAAGGTGACCAGAAAGCCGTTGAGCACACCAACATTCGAATTAAAGTCACCGAAATCGAACGAATGGGAACAGAAAATTGAAGATTTGCAGCATCATATAGCGGCTCTACGAATGTCTACCAGGAAAGGCCGATGCTTTGAGTGAGGCAAAGCAGGACTCTGAAAGAGGAAATGCACAGAAAGAGGGAGAAGAAAAATTTCAGATAGTATAATGTGTGTTCTTTTTACCCTAACAGACTAGAAGTATTAAGGGCTATCGAGAGGGGGCCATGTATTCTAAGATGCAACTAAATGGCCAAGAAGTAGTATGTTTGATAGATACAGGGGAAGTATTTTTATTTTATTTTATTTTTTTTGATTTACAGCTTGATTCCACACCGTATTTTCAGTACTAGTGTGGAATTTTCAGCATGGATATCGGTAGCCCATATTCAGGCCGACCATAGATATCGGGTGTGCGCCGGCAGGGGATCGAACCCCGGACCATGTGCATGGTCGGCGAGAGTTCTAACCACTGTGCCACCGGCGCACAAAGTAGTCTCACTAATTGATTGCAATCTATGTCAGAGCGTTAGACCGTGTTCATTTCTGGTTCAAACATTAGTTGGATACATGTCAAGGATTTCAGTCATGTCAAACCGTAGTATTCTTATTGGCAACCGCAAAGTAACGTTCCCGTTCATTGTTGTGCCCAAGTTACAGAGAACAATACTTGACTGTGACTTTCTGCAAGAGGTTAGTGCAGTAATCAAAATGAAGGAGAGGGCTGTGATTATGAAGTACGGACCTATCAGCATGTATGAGACAGGCGAGATAGCAGGAATTTAAGGCGTCAGTGTTAGTTGGAGAATATGATAATCTGTTCACTGAAGATGGGTATCCTAACAGTTATTGTGATAAGGTGAGGCATGAGATCCCACTGGGCAGTCACAAAATAGCACCATTCAAAACATGAAGAATTCCATGTCGTTTAGAAGACGAAGTCGAGTAAGAATTGAAGGAGAGATTACAGGATGATATAACTGAAGAATCTGACAGCCCTCATAACTCTCCATTTCTTTTAGTGAAAACAGCAGTTGAATTGTTCGGACTGCTCATCGACAAAACCAAATCTCATATAGCGAGATGAGACCGCTGCCGGAGAAAATCTTGCCATCAAAGACAACTACGACCCCGAATTCCAAGAGAAAACTAAGGTAGTTTCTGGAAGAGCAGCGCTCTATAGTCAATTTAATAATAGTTATTATTATAATAATTTGCTTTATTCCAGAAACAGTACTAGTGGTACAGTGTGGAATTTTCAGCACATATCTACAATATTTGCATCTAATTTTACAGACATTTAAAATAAGTATTAAACAAGCAAAAAATAAATCTGAAGGCACCAACAGCAAAAAAAAAACAGGATAAACACAAAATAATTATAAATGCGAAAAAGTACCAAAGTCTACCAAAGTCTAATGCAGTGTTTGTGGTGGTAGTGTGAGTAATCCTGAATAATACAAAATTTTTTTAAGGTGGTGACTATGGCGTTCACAACCAATGATTGTCAGTTTATATTGCCGAAAAGTATAGAAAATAAGAAAAAACAACCACGAAACAAATAATTACATGGTGGTTAATGACAGGACAATTTTGTAATACTCATAGTGCTAATAGAGTCGGAACCAGTGGATACACAAAAGAAGGAATAGAGTAAAGTACAAAAAAGGAAGCCAATGTTAATATTTTAAGTAGCTAATTATGTTTGAAGAAGGAGTTCACTAAAGAATACAAAATAAGAGAGAAATAAAAGAGCCTAAAATTATGTTGTTAATAACAAAGCAAGTCATAGGTTTCACGCTTAACATTGTCTCTGTCGCTTAGAACACGGGCTAAGTATGGTATCGTTGAGTGAAAACGTCAACGAGATACCAGCCCACTGTACGGGCTATTAAGTGAGTCGAAATTTGCTTGGTCGGACGATTCGAAGAAGATATTCAACAGTATTGAACGGCTTTTTGACCATCAGAAATCGATGTCTGTACCCGGAAAACAGCTGACAGTGTGCACAGATGCGAGTGACTACAGCATAGGCACAGTACTCAGACATGGTGAAGGAGTTGTCGAATACGCCATTTGCGTTTTAAGAAATACAGAATGGAAGTATCCAACAATAGAAAGAGAGTGTTTAGCAATAGTATGGGAGGTAAACAAATGGAGAGCGTATTTACTCGGCCAACGGTGCCACATTGAAACTGATCACAAGCCCCTACAGTTTCTGAGGACGGCGAGAGACCCAGGTTGGCGACTGTTGCGGTGGATGTTGTGTCTGCAGGAGTATGACTTCATGATCTCACATGACCCTGGCAACAAACATTTTCGCAGATTGGAAGACGAGGCTGAGTTCACGGAGGTTGTTAACGGAGCGCATGCATTGGAACAAGACCCATTACTACCTGCCCGCAGTCAGAAATCAGACCCTGACCTGAAAACAGTCATACAGGTGATCTATAATGGAATAGCTGTAAATCAACCTATGGCGAGTAGGGTTCTGACTACGCTACTCAGACAGAAAGATTGATTAAGAGTGACAGCCTACGGAACTCTGACTTGGTGAGAGGACGATGGAAGTTGGTTGGAGGTAATACCTCAGTCTTTACGCCATGAATATCGCAGCTAGGACAAAGAGAATTAGCCATAATAACCGACCTCTTGAGACAAAGCTTTTACTGACCAGGTATGAGAGATGTGGCAAAATATGTGTTAGGATGTCCGTAGTGCCATTTGATGAAAGGAGGTCTGTGCATACAACCGCCTCTGCACTCAATTCCAGTTACGGCAGTAGATGGCGTGCTCCGTAGATGTGATGGCTCCGTTTCCGCAGACATCCATTGTCAATCAGTACCTCCTAGTGATGACGGAACACGCTACACGGTGGGCAGACGCCGTCACGGTCCCTGATCAGAGCTCTAGAACTGTGGCCGACGCAGTAGTTTGACACATCGTTGCAGATCACGGTGTACCAAAGACGATATCGACAGATTAGGGTCCTTGTTTTGAAAGTGAAGAATTCACTTCCCGTTTGCAGCAGCTGGGTATCAAGAAGATGAGAACAACACCATATCATCCACAAACGAATGGTCTGACAGACAGGAAAAACCGCACACTGAAGGAGTGACTGGCCTCGAAGGGAGGTAAATGAGAGACAGGGCTTCCACTGATTCTACCAACACACCATGCGTCCATCCAAAAACAACTAAGAATTTACCATTGCAGTTGATATATGGGAGGAAATCACGACTACTAATACAAAGCACAACTTGACCCCTCCACCAGGAGTGGAATGTGTAAAGGCTGCGAACGGAACGGTAAGAGGCTGTCGGGAATGTGAAGCGTAAACAGAAGAAAGAAGCCGTGAAATCAGGAGAGAGAGAAAATATGGAATGCATAACCTTTTAGGTCTGCGACCCAGTAAACTGTAGAGAAAGAACGTAAACTATCAGATGCAGGCTAGGTTCCCTGGAAACTCCTTTCGAAGTTGGAAGAGCCATACACTGTCACCAAGAGACGTGATCCCGTTTGTACCATCAAAAACAGGCTGTAAACAAAAACAGGTTAGCGTTAACCAACTTCAGAAATGAATACAGTAAAATAAGGAAGCCTGAACCGAGGTACAACATGAATGCGTAGGACCAAGAAGGTCGGAGGGACTCCATTCGAAACTATTTAGTGGGGGCAAGAGTGTGGCACGTGTTATTGATAAGATTTACCAGTAGAATATAAAGAGACCTTCATCGGCATAAAAATATCAGACGGAGGGGTGGTGGATTTGACGTCAAAGAGAGCAAATGAACCAGCGTTGCGGAAAAGCATGGGAGATAGGAAAAGAAGAAAAGGAAACACAGTATGAAGGGCAGAAGTAGCACAGCATCGAAGATCTGCACAAATGACTACTTTCAGATAAGGTGTATATAATTTCGCTATAGAGAGGCACCAAATTTCAAATAAACATTCCTTTACCAAGAAATTAGCTAGTTGTCAGTTTAACACATAAGATAATGAGGATACGTTAGTGTGAAATCACACTGCTTGCTGAGCTCCATTTCCACTCTGTTGAACTGTTCGACTAGTCACCTGACCATCAGCTTCCTCTATTATCGCCTCAGTGTCATCTTCGACTACTATTGTAACACGAGCCTTTTTCACCAATAATGTACTTATAGGATTTTGATTGTGACCCTAAATTACTTCCACGAAGAAAACCACCGAAACTACTGAAAGCAGAAGTTGGAGAAGTACTTTGAGGATTTCCGAATACAGAACTAGGGGATTAAACTCTTATATGTCTAGTGGGGGAACGAAAATGCCTCCCATGTATGAGCTTACATGCATAGAATTATAACTCTGCACTTGACTGGAACGCTGTGAATGGACATGATAGTAAGGAGAGCCAGACTGCCTTCCAGAAGCTCTATGGGAGTTTGGATTGATGTGTCCAGCTGAAGTGTAGAGAGTGTAGGTCATCTATGCTCGGTCTGAACAAGTAGTCTGAACCAAATCTGATGATATTAGATGGTTGTAGGCAATCGGCAGGAAGCATCGGACCTGGAAACGTCTCTGACTGCAGCACTGGCTGACGTGGGTTCGAATCTCAGGAGGGACATGAGTTCATTCAAGGCTACAGATACGCCTCGCTGACTGGTGAGTGTCAACTAGCACGAAACCGAGTTGTGTCCAAGGCTTCCAGTGGCTGACTGCTTCCAACCATCTAATATCATCGAATCAATGAGCACCATGATGGCGAGCAATCTAGAATGGTGGCCACATTGTAAACCTGACTGAGAGAATTCAGTCTGCACCGGAGAAAGTACTACACACATCCCACTAGTTATTAGTGTCCAATCAAAGTTGTCCGAACCAAAACCAGGAAATGTTTCTCTGAATATATTTATTACATCTTGGAAGTGAAACCGGAATGATTTCATTTTTCAAGCATCAAATGTTGAAAATACGATGATTTTCATATCTTGCTTCAGTTTGATGGAGATTGATAAGGGAAGCTCTGTTTATCGAATCAACTACAAATACGTGTAATAAGAATGATTCAACACCTGTCCCAGATATCTGGAAAATTCTACTACCCCTACGACAAATAGGAGAGAACAAAGAAGACTATAAAACTCAAGTTTCGAGGTCATGTGATTATAATTGATGATATGATTATGAACAATAAATTTTGTTCGAAACGTTTTCATCCAGTAAATAATACTGTTTCACTATGTGATATATCTAATAAACAAATTAATGTGGAAACCGAAATGATGTGAATATGAAGAATAGAGATGCGTCTTTGAAGTCAGACGCTCCACTAGAACATAGAGGGCCGAATTTTTCTCAGGATGCGATTTTAACCTCTTCAGTTGAGGTATTCTCCTAAATATCTAAAATTTCATAGCGACAGATTTGCTCAGATATGCAGCTTAAGCACATAGACCGATTGGATTGGACGCGAATCTTACAGATGACAAGTATGGAATAAAAATATAAGCCGTAGTTAACAGACGTAGGCAAAAGTAAACTCACCTGAAATGGTAAGACGAATGTTAGCTTACATACTTCATCCCATTCAGCTCTCTGATTATGTAAGGTCTAAGTAAAGAAAAAAGTTAATACAGTTATTTTAATCTGTTGTACGAAGTGAGTAACATAACTACATGTTATTCTCCTCACAAGTATGATTAATTTAACTTAACACTTTCGTATGAGATTTTTCCATGATGCATGCAGAAAACAAGAATTGCTTAAAATGCCAATGAATCGCTGGTTTTCATTATGGTGGACATGAAACGGGTAAGAGAAGATTTTTGAATTTCCAATTTTAATTTATGTTGACCTATAAATGAATATCCGACAAAACATCAGGATGGAAATTATCCTAGACGTCATGTTTTAGAGGTTTTCTGTCAAGATATTATAATCGATATATGACTTAGTACAACAAAAGGTACAAGGAATGTAATTGTTGTTTGTCAGTATTCAAAGCCCTGCAGTGAATTAAACGTAGTTGTCTTTATGTAACGTCGACCATTTATTCCAAGATCTAGTATATTTAGTTCAGATGAGCTTCAGAAAGTGAGCCTTGGTGATTCAGTGGTAGAAAGCTTGCCAACCACGCGTGTGATCCTGCTTTGACTCTCAGAAGACACCCTCCTGAAACGTCGCCTAGTAAGTCTTTTTATGAGACTGTCAGTCCCACCCAGAAAAAACAGCACCAATGCTAATTAAATTTCAAGGTTGAAGCTTTAAGTCGTGTTCTTCACTCTGAACACAAAGGAATAAAAAGCAGATTTAAAGAAAATAACCGACTTTTTCCTTGAAGGCAACATCTTTTTCATCAACAATGAGAAATTCTGGCTTAAGTCTCTAGTGAAATATATATATATGGTTTTCTTCAGATTAAGGATACAACTTGGTTATGATCATCAAAATGCAAAAATCACATCCAGCTTTACATTTTCTGCATCCAATTTCAAAGAAACGTCACGTCTACAGCTGTCGTTCACAATCATTAATGAAAATCCTTCTTCCAGGCCTTAATCGAATTTCCTGATTTAGATGCCTGTCGGGAAGTGATACGGTTAAATAACCCTTTTCTACTGTAGTATACCTAATGAACTACGTTTATTTTGTTGAAAAGGCTGTGGATTACATAGAGAAGAATCGTTTTCGATTGTCTAAGCCCTTGGTGGTTATAATAAGTAATTTTATCATGACAGGTTCATGTTTATTTAAGATTTAGGCTGCTACATTGTATATATCCAACATTCATTCTGTAAGGCACTAAGAGGTTTCTATTGTAAGTGATATTAGTTATCTTCACCGATCCAAATTCAAAACTTATTACATATTAGGCGGGAATGATTACTTCATTTAGAACAGAACGATCAGGAACGGCAGGAATCAAATTTATATGAAAACTAGTTCATTTTTTCGTTTCAGACATTAGTCACTAAACTTTTTCATGAAGGATTATTATTGTTTCCTTTAGTTCCTACAGGAATATATGGCTTCGGCCGCACGTCTCCATTGCGTTCAGTTCTCCAACAATGTTTTCATCTGGCTCCACGTCTGCCCACATGCTTTCAACTACTCTTTGCATGACCTTATCCTCCATGTTACCCTCGCAATGACGACCAACTCGCCGCTTCCCATTCGGGTCCCTCTCGAGCAATGGCCTGGCGTGTGATGTTACTTGATCGTTTTGTCAGAGTATGGCCAATCCACCTCCATTACTTCCTGCATATTTGTTGCACAATCAGTTCATGCTGGGTTGGTTTGCTCTCAGGGATCCCTGTTGCTGATCTTTTCTGGCCATCCTGATCAATCCTTTTTATTAAGGATAGTTTTTCAAATCAAATTCATTTCAAATAGTCTAAGTGAGGTTCCTCTATTGCAACAAAGCATCTAGATTAGTGAACTCAACAGTAGACAGAATCGAAATCACTTATGAGTTAGGGAACGAACAAGGTGAGTTGGCTATGCTTCACAAAAATAAAACGAAGATAAGATGATCGCTTATATGGTATCATTTATAGGAAACCAACACACTCCAATAAACACCTAGACTTTAATTCATCCCATTCCGAATAGGTCAGGATCGCCTTAGTTAAATCTATATGTAATTGGGCAAGAAACCCAACTAGTAAGTCAGAAGATTTAAATAATGGAATCTAATGAATAAAATATTACAAGTGAATAACTACCCACCAGAATTTTTTCAAACAGGTATGAAGGTGGAGAGAATAAATAAGCTTAGCGTTGGGAACGGAAAAATAAAAAAGTAATATAGAATTCAAAGCCAATGTAGTACTGCCGTATAAAAAAGGAACAGCAGAGCTCTTACAAAGGATTTTCATTGAGGCTGGAATTAGTTAGGGTGGCATTTGAACCAATCAACTCACTCAGAGATAAACGTTTTCGGCTTAAGGACCCGTTAGATGGAATTAAGAAAAATAATATAAATTACCAAATACCATGTAGTGCTGACTGTGAGGTCAATTTCATGGGTCAAACTGGTAGATCGATGTTAGCTAGATTACTGGAACATATAAATTTGACTATACCTAGAATGACAGACCCTGATAAGTTAAATAACCTAGAAAAGTGCGCGGCCATTGCATTGTATTCACTTGCATGTAAACACACACAGTAGAATGGGGCACGGCGGAAGTAATAAAAAGCTAATATAGCAAGGTGGAGAGGGAGAGGTTAATCGTAGGATCTTTATTTATCGATTCAACACCTCACACTTGAGATCGAAATGACGCAACGGCCATACCGAAGATATGAAAGGGACAACGAACAACAAGGAGAAAAGGCAGAGAGAAAAAGAGAATATATATATGTATGAGAAAAATTGTGAGGACGTGTGACTAAACTGGACAATGCTTGAAATATTATCTAATTATTAGTATTGCATCACTGTGTGATATTTGAAATAAACTTATCTAACATGCAATTACATTATACCACAGCGCTCCGGTTCTACACTTATTTTAGAGAACAAACCAACCACAACAAGTCGAAATAACAATCAAAATTAAATATACCCAAGTATCAGTGGTGACCATTAAAGTTAGTCTACACTCTGAGATGGATGATTTAACTGCAAATCTTGAATTTTTCAGTGCTAACTTTGGTTTGAAGTCTCTCCTGATGACCATCAATGTGACTAATTGTTCCCATAGATTTCCTTATGATTGTATTCACTTGTACTGATATTGATCCTTTCATTGACCTGATATTTGATCTTTTGATCGGTTAACCTTCTATTGGTTGATTGACAGGTTTAGTCTGTATCCACATTTAGATTAACTGCAAATTGATTTGAATTCCAGACCACTAGGAGTTGTGTAGCATTTTTTGTGTTATTATTATTGTTCCCTTGGGTTCCTACTGGAACATAGGGCTTCAGCTGCACGTCTACACTTGTTTCTGTCTTCTGCTGTACTTTTCACCTGCATCCATGTTAGTCCATACTGTTTCAACTCCTCTTCACACGATCTCCTCCATGTCACCCTTGGACCTCTCACTCACCGCTTCCCTTTCGGGTTCCACTCGAGCACTGGCCTAACGCGCGATGTCACCCAACGGCGTCCTCAGCGAGTGTCCAATCCATCTCCACTTTCTCCTGCATATTTGTTGGGCGGTTGGTTCTTGTTTTGTTTGTTCCCATAGTTTCTTGTTGATGATTCTTTCAGGCCATCTGATCTTGAGTATAGAGCGAAGACAGCTGTTGATAAAGGTCGCCTACATTACTAGCTCACTAGTTTTCTAGCCAGTCCCAAGCCCGGATAAAGAGGGAGGGTTGGGGCGTGGTGCTACCAACTCCACACCCAAAACTTAACCAAATTGCTACAGAAACTTTTGTGTTACTTCTGTCTAATAGTTTTACATTGTCTTAGTTGAGCCGATTTCCGAAGACGTCTACATGAAGTGACTTGTATTTGACCGCTACTTTGTGTTCATGAATGCGAAGATGAAGGTGACATCCACTTTAACCAACATGGTCATTTTCACAGCTTCTGCAGTCTATTTTATAAATGACACGGATTTTGTCTTCTTTTGCTGTTTGGTCTTTTAATTTGTATAGTATGGAGTGTAGAGACTCTGTTAGATTGTGAACATGAACTAGTGATCAAAACACATGATATATATTTGTTCCTATTGATCCACATGTTCAACTGTGGACATCAGTTCAACTGGAAAAATGTAAGTGTTTTAAAAGGAACATATACGGAGAATTCCAGAAAATTCCTACTACTCTGGTATTCAGATCAGTTTGTAGCTAACAGATATGTGAATATAAAACGAATAATTTGGACGATGAAATATCACGTTATGATGGAAAATCACAGCAACAGACACTAGGCGAGATAAATATTTCATCCGTGGAGAATTCCTAAAGTGCACTCCATGTTGAAGTGGTCGCTGAACATGCTGTTCAGAAAGATAATGAAAGCCTAAAAAGCTCAAGTGAAACACTAACATCGAAAACATTCACTATAATAAAGGTTTTCTCGTATTTCCCAATGAATGAAAAACAAAACGATATTCTTGTTTCTACTGACTTTTCGCTATTTAACGCTAATAGCTTTACCACAGTATTATTAAATCAGAATTTAACAAATCTCAGCTTATATGTAACAACTTAATCATCGTTCCTCAGCATGTGGGTATTTTTTTCGTTGTGAAATTGGCCAATTTGTAAAGATAAAAAAACCAGGTGTAGACTGTTGGATTTGATCAGTGTGTAAAATTATAAAAGCAGTGTGTGTTTACATAGTGAACTTGCTTATCACATTCGTGTTGATTTTTTCACTTTATGGGGTAGGGAGGTGTTGTAACCAGGTCAAATTCTGTTTTAGTCGATCATTCCTATTCAGACAATTTGAATTCCATTTGATATGAAGTGCTTCTGATGATATGTAACGTTATTTGTGATTTCTGAAATGCTTTTTCTGGATTATTTCAATATTGTCAAAATCGATTTTGTGGCCTGATTCTATAGCTTAGCGTGTAGACGACCTATGACTGGTGATTTTTCAAGTTTTTCTTGTTCAACTGAATGTCTCGGTGATCTAATAGAGGCGGCTCTACGGTGTTCATTTCTTCTGATCTTGATTTTTCGAGATGTCTGTCCGATGTATAACACATCACATTCCAACCATTTTATTTTATAGACACAATTAGATAGAGAATCTTTAGGGAATTGGTCTTTTATATGGACAAGGTTGTTTTGCAGTGTGCCTGATGTTTCGAATAAAACTCTGATGTTGAGCTTATTAAGTACTCATCTGATATCGTCTGATATCTCCACTCTCTATGGAATGACAACTGTTAAGGTCCATATTTTCAGATTACGTTTTCGAGCATACTTGAAGTCATTGCTGACTTTGTTGATGAAGTTCTTTGGGAAGCTGTTTTGATTGAGAGTCTCAGTAATGTTTGATATTTCTCATTCATTTTCTTTCTCATCCATTATCAGAGAGGGTGGTAGTCTAAGAAGACCTTAAACAACTGATACCTTCGCACTGATGAGGAGTGATGGTGTGAAGTCTAAATATTTATTGGAATGGGTTTTCTTCCTGAATATAGATATACTAAAATGTCCGTTTTCCCTCCTCTTAACTAGGCAGTCTAGAAATGGTAGTTCACCGACGTCTGATTCTGCTTCCGAAGTAAACTGGATTCTGGGAGATAGACTGTTTATTTTCTCTAAGAATGAACTGTGTAGATCTCGTTTCAGCAATACAAAAGTATCATCTACATATTTTAGGAGTGAGTGTGCTTAAAAAGATGTTATCTTCGAATCTAATTATGAAAAGTTCAGCGACTATTGGGGAAACTGGTGAACCCATAGAAACACTATTTGTCTGTCTATACAAATTTCCATTAAATGTAAAATAATTACTTTCTAGACATAACCTCAAGCTGTTAATTATTTCACTGGTGTGCAGTGGACATCTTTGTGATAGCGTTGTATCTGATTCTAGTAGACCGGAAATGATATCAAGACTTTCGTTGAAATAGGTTACTAGTGTATAATGAGTTAATATCATAGCTTACCATAATGTCTTCTTTATCAATTTCTCGGTGTTCTATTTGGGATCTGAAATCAAATGAATTCCTTACAATATTTTGAGTGTCCTTTTGTAGTGGTTGTAGTACCGAGAGTAAGTATTTAGATAGGTTGCATGTCGGTGAGTTGGTGAAATCTACTACTGGTTTTAATGAAACTGTGGGATTATGTATCTTTGGCTGACCATAGATTATTGAAGGTACATACAAGTTTTCGTTTTAGTTTAAACCAGAGAGAATTTCCAATTTTGGGTTTCATTTCTTGAAGCAGTCCGTTTGTATTTAGTTTCATTTTGTTGAATTCGGCGGATTTCTTCTTCTCTTCAATAAGTGAGTATGGTCCTTCGGATAGGTGTTCAGTCGCCTTCTTTTCATAATCCGTCCTGTTCATCATAACAGTGACATTTCCCTTGTCGGCTTTCGTTATCGCGATGCTTTTGTCTTTCTTCAAATTTCTTAGGGCTTCGTGTTCTTGCTTGGTGAGATAAGATGGTATGTTTCGTTGTGTCATTAATATACGTGATATCTTTTGACGAACAGATTGTGATTCTTCATTGGTGAACTGTTGTAGAGCAGGTTCGATCATACGTGCTATTTCTTGGACCGATAATGCCCTGCTAGTGATGTTGAAATTCAGACCTTTCTGTAGTTATGAGATTTCATTTTCGGTTTGTATCCTGTCAGACATGTTATTTTTGGCTGTAATATTCTTCATATCATTTGCTGAGGCTTTCTTTGGTTGTTTCTTTTCTTCCAGTTTCAAGAATTTTTGTATTTGTCCTCTTTTAGTGACATTATGAAAATGAGATTCTCGTTCATCAAACAGATTTTGAAACGATTAATAGATATAGCTTGTAACAAGTATCGTTAAACGGTCGTCTATATTTTTGATTCTTGCTCGATAAGATTAAAGTTTCAAAGTAAGCTCGAAAAATGAACGATGAACAGAAAAAAGTAATAAAAACAGTCTTCGATTCACCTAATAACTTATAATTACACTGAAAAGTTAAACACACCAGTAAACTTCTGCATAGTTATTACATTATACAAATGAAGTTGATAACATTCACTGGATGAAAGTAAATTTCAACTGATATGGGCTAACAGTGATTCAATGGTCCATTGGTAGAATGCCCGTCAAGACCTGTGGTCCAGGTCTGACTCTTGACCGACACAATCCTAAACGATTAATTTACTGGCCTGTCAACAGGTCAACAGCACTCAGCATGAAAAATAAGAGCCAGATTTTCAACTGCAATGTGAAGTCACTGCTACTATACGGATCAGAGACTTGCACTACGCATCACGAAAGGCACTTTGAACAAACTATACAACTTCATCAATAGCTGTCTTCGCTCAATAATCAAGATCAGATGGCCAGAAAAGATCAGCAACAGGGATCTCTGGCTATGAGCGAACCAACCCAGCAGGAACCCATAGTGCAGCAAATAAGCAGGAAGAAATAGAGGTGAGTCGGCCATACTTTGAGGAAACCATCAAGTGACATCACTAGACAGGCCCTCCCGAAGGGGACGCTAGGAGTTCGTCATCAGTGCGGGGGTGACATGGAGGAGTTCACGCAAAGAGGAGATGAAAACATGTGGGCAGACGAGGAGCCAGTTGAAAACGTCGGCGGAGAACCAAACGTAATGGCGACGCACGGCTGAAGCCCTACGTTCCTCTAGGAACTAAAAAAACAATAATAATACTCCTTTGAAAATGAAGGAAGGTTGGACTTGAGACTAGAAATCCTACACCTTGAAATAAAAACTGCTGCGACTGAAAATTCAAGGCATCAAGTTTGAAATCCTATGTTCTACTCGGAACTCAAGAAATGTACCAAAAATTTAGAAAAAAAATATTAAAAAGTATTTACATACTGGTGTATCCATATCATATATTCTATTTGTATATCGTCCAAGCATACGACGCAGTAATTTACATATAGTTGACAAATAAATTCTATCCTTTCGTGAAAATAAATGTTGAAAATCATGAACACTCTGTGAATGCACTACAAGACCGAAGTTAACATATGCACTAGGCATTGTTGAATGTTCTCGATGGATTAATTCATAACTTTTAAGACAACGTATCAAATCATTTGATCCTGTTGACTCATTGTATAAACGATGTAATCGTTCAAAGGTTAAAAATTGACGCATTACAACACCATTTTCTAAAAGAATTCGTACAAAATCTGTTTTATTTCTTAGCAAAGCTTTCATCATAATTGGTTCTAAAATTTCTAAAAAAAAAAGATTATAGTTATAAAATAAACGCAGATAAGAGAATTATTTCTACTTATTATTATTATATGAATGTTATCTGTAAATAAGGAAACTTGAATAATAAATAACCTGAAATTCTAAAGTTTTCAAAGTACATTCTATCAGAAAACAACTTTAACAACACACCTAAATCATGCCGTTTATTCATCAGCCAACCAGTACTTATTCCACAAAGTATAGAGAAAAAAGACTGTCTAGTTTTGCCTCTTCCATGTGTATCTGCCGGTTTAAATACTGCTGTCCAACTAGTTACATTCAGCGAGCGTACGAATAGACAAGTTCATCCTTGAATTTCTGAACACCATTCGTCATAGTTAGGCTATACGTAACCACATACAAGCATATCTCATCGATGCAGGAAATCAAGTGAATACCAACAGAGCTTTTATAAAGTTATTTATCGTATTCCACTCAACCTTTAGCATGCAACACGAGTACAACTTTTACATCAGAGAAGAGGCAATCAAAATTCATTTGAACAAGGCAAACCTGTGTGTGTGTTTATGAGAAATTCACTCAGCCCCTGTCTTTGACATGGCTATCCACACAATATGTACGGAGTATTACAAATGGTGTTATTATGATTACTATTCTAACCGATTTGATTAATTTATTCCTACGTGATTCATCTATCTATTCATCTTAGTTACCATCAATTTACAAACTGCCGATTATGCAGTAGCTTGTTGCTAACCTCTACAACTTAACTCATCTTGAAATGAGTAAAGATGCCCATTCGAAATTTCAAAAGATTGATTACTGAATAAGGGAATATTCTTTTCGATAACTTCATCATCAGGTTCTACAGGTATGCATCGATAATTATAATATAGGTTTTTGTATTTCCCAATGAATGAAAAACAAAGCGATATTGTTTTTACTGATGTTTCGCTATTTAATGCTTATACCTTAGTTATTTAGTTTAGTGATCTTCATTGTTATTTTGACTTTCATTATGTCCTTTTAACTTGACCTAAGTCTATTTTCTCACCTCTTAACTCCTTGTTATATATATGCTGAGATTTTGTAAATTCCGGTTTAATAATACTTTGATAAAGCTATTAGCAGCAGCATTAAATAGCGAAATGTCAGTAAAAAGGGCAATATCGTTTTGTTTTTCATTCATTGGGAAATACAAAAACCTTTATTATAATGAATATCATATACCCAATGCCCAAAGTTTTTCAAACTATTAAAAATGAACTTGGTTTGGACATATATAATATACCGATCATAATGAAAGAATGATTGTTAGTGACAACATTAGGGGATTTTAAAAAGAGAGTAACATCGAATCTTTTAGAACGGAATTCCAAAAGTTATTTGCAAATAGATTGTTAATAGATTATTGTTCAAAATATATGTATGTGGTAATGTGCAAAATTGTAATACTAAATTGGACACCAATATTACAAAGTAAAGTGATTATGAATGATAACGATTGTAAAGTAATAAATCCCCATGAGTCGTTATAATAAAGGTTTTTGTATTTCCCAATAAATGAAAAACAAAACGATATTCTCGTTTTACTGACGTTTCGCTATTTAATGCTAATAGCTTTATCGAAGTATTATGAGTCGTGTTCATATTAAATTCTATTCATCAAATTGATTATAAACTTCAGAGAAATGAATGATCATGTCAAGGACCGGGGGTAGAGAGAAAAATTTGCGGGTAGAATGTTATGTGCGTTGTATGTGCATCAGTGTGCACGTTAACATCCACGTTTAAATAAGAAAACAAAAGGTCAGTTAACGCAAGTGTAATGTCAAGGGGTAGGGGGATTTTATATGTAGAGATTGGAGAGCCATAACTAAAAGGCCGATTTATTATCTTGAGTTCTAGAAATATTGTTATTGACTACTATTCTAGAATAGTCTATGTATACAAACATATATACATAATTGTAGAGGCAGAAGAGGAAATTGTCTCAAAGGATATTCTTTGCTCAATTATTTTGTGTTTATTTATGAATTTGCAGACTCAGCAACAGGCTAGGGTAGTAATGGTGGTTGAACCTGTTTCTCCTGTACACAGAGCACCGGTTGTTTAAGGCGAATCGCGATATCCTTTACTTTTCGAAGTATTCGGTACCTGAATGCTTTTGGCAACATTTTTGGTACCCGGTAGATGATAGGGAAGGATTCTTCAATGCTGGCTTTGTGGCTAATTTGGACCAGGTGGTCTAATATTGAGCTATTGATGCTTCTCACTACACGTTTATTCAGCCACCCTCGTAGGTGTTCCTGAGAGAGCACGAAAAATCAAGTCTCTAGAGCAATGGCCAATATAACTAGCTCCACAAGTGCAGTTGCATTGGTAGATTGGTGGATTCGAGGTTACTCTCGGAAAAAAACCCTAGTGTTGTCAACAATAATTATTCCTTCACTAATACAGATACTTAACTGTAGAATCCGATGATAAACTTATCGAAAAGAATATTCTCTGTTCAGTATTTGATCTTGAATTGCGTAATTCGTGTCACTTCATCTTGTACCTCAAACTTAAATTTCGTGTTGACTAGCAGTCAACTGCTAACTTCTAATAATTAACTGTCTTGTCGATTTGTAATCAGTTATTTTCACCCTACCTATACCTTATAATTAGTAATTCTTGTTGATTAACTTCATGACTGGTATCATTTTGATGTAAAAATAAGTAAAGCCGTAGATATGATGGAGAAGATTTTTAGCTCAAGTAGATGATTTTGATGCGGTTGTGTTCTCTGAGCTGGATAGTTAATTTGCGAAGCTTTCATTGCAGTACTGGGCAACATCTTCAACGCACATTTCAATTCGAGGAAGTGAGCTTTCAGATTTCTCCACGAGTTTATTAGTCATCTCTCCTGGTGGGTGAACTTGAACGTGGTTGGTTGGTTTTCACACTCTCTAGGCTACTTGTATTGAATTGACTGTTTCCTCGACTTGAACTTTGACTCTTTGTGTGAGATTTCCTTCTTATCGGTTGGTAAATTTTGTCCATATCGATGTGTCTATTGACTGACGATTCACTGGAATACCAGGCAGGCTTCTAAAAATTCTCTAGCATTCTTGTTGTTTCTTCTGTCTAATATTTGAACGTTATCCCAGTCGAATTGATTTCTGTGGTTTTCTGTATGTTGTGACTGATATGAGGGAGTGGATGTCATGTCTTTTGACGGCTAGCTTATGATCATGGATACGAAGACGAAGGGGACGTCCAAGTTGGTCAATGTAGTGTTTTTCGAAGTTGTTACAACTTATTTTGTAGATGATGTTGGTTTTATCTTCTTACATTGTTCAGTCTTTTGGTTGACATAGAGCCAGCTGAGTGAAGTGATTTTGTTGGTTTGTGTGCGATGTCAATTCCTAAATGTATGCAGAGTCTTGCAGTGATTTCTTAGATGTCCTTTATATATGGTAGGGCGATATTCTTTGTGCTTTCCTTGAGGGCTTATGATTTGATAGGTTGGCTTGGGGTTATATGTCTTTTGATGAAATGCCGTGGATATGCATTCTTTCGAAAGACATCCATGAGTAAAGCCGTTGATGAGGAACTAAATGAAAAGAAGTAAACCTTACTTTGCTCAATCTGCTTTTTTGTTTTTTCTAAATATGTAAGCGGGAATTTTTAAATTAATACAAGAAAATATACATTTATACACCTACCTGGATTTACTTGTTTCGCTTGACGAAATATTTTCGCTTTAGCAATATCACTTCTATCCCAAGTTAATGCCAGTTCTAACTGTTTGTCTAATTCAGAAGAGGTTTTAATCAAAGCGAATAGGATAGCCAAATCTAAATCATCTGATTTATTCATATCAAATGTAGTAATCAAAGTTGTATCTTTAACAATAAATTCAATCATTTTCAAAGCAGCTTCAACTTTATTTCTACCAGAAACAGGTTTGATTTTTTGACTTAAAAGTAATACTTCTTTCTCAGAAAATGATGTAAATTGACTTGTTATCCACAACAGAATAAAAGTAGTTCATTAAGTTATGAAAAAAAACAGAAAAAAGGAAAGGTTTATGAATAAACAAATCACTCAGTGATGAAAGAGTTCCATAATAATTATAATAATCAATACATTCCTTTGCGTTCTGATTAGAACAAAGGCTTCAGGCTTGAGCTTTGACATTTCAGTAGATGTGTTATGAGAGCTGACTGAGGACAAGCCAAAATTGTAAAAAACAATTTACGTCAGCGTTACGTCTGGAATCAGGGTCATGAGAAAAACGATAACAAAGCTTAACCTTGGGGAACTCACCGACCAACCAATCACAGCGAACTTAACGTGTGCAGACAGGATTCGCGGACATATGGCTTAGCTTTCTGAGAAATGGTCACAAGCAGTACAGATAAACCTTTAGCAAGGAAAAAACCAATCAGAAGACGCTGTTTCTCCGCTAACAACAATGTACATAGAAATCCATAAATATTTCTTGATTTTCTCAATAAACGATCCGTTGCCTGGCTTTTGTCCTCTGCCGTTAAATATATAGTGTTTTCTTACAGGGTGGGGTTGCTAGCCTCACACCCAGCTCATCTTAGTATTATATTATTTCGTCTGATTTTGTTAATTACTTGGTTAGAGACATGTTTGTAGTAGTACTATAGCTAAAACTACAAGTAAACATGGGTTTTTCTTGGGATTTTGACTACTTCTAACATATACTTCGTCACGAATGAAAAAGTTAATAATGAAATCTAAAGAGCACTGGACAAATGTTTCGTGCCTACTTAGAACACTTCATCAGTACTCATCTACAACGTTAGTATTATATTTTGAACTGATAGAGGTTAGAATTCCTAGGTTGAGCTCTTTCAACCCACTGAATTCACTTTGTAAACCGAAGGTTCTATTATCGATTCTTGGTGGAATTGTGGATATGTCCTGATGAAAAATACCAAACTAAGACGAAACAGTCGTCTAGCGTTCTTTGATTTCCAATGATCATATAAATGTTATGGGTACGTGATGAAATCTACAGTGGAAAAGATTATTGCTTTGTTTGTTTCTTGTCTATCAAGTTGATAATTTTAGTAGCAAATGTAATTGAAGATAAGGAAAGAAACAAGACTGGATCTACTGTAATGTATCATACCATGTACAGTTGTTCGTGATTGCACTACTAGGTTCTATTGAATGTTTTTCATCAGAGCAAATTCACATAACCTGAGGACAAATTCTAACCAATGAAGTAGTAGAATACAATGTAGTACTTTATGTGATGTAAATATTTGGATAAACCATATGAGCAGTAACCATGTATTTGTAAAGATATTACAGAAATCGAGTTAACTTTTACGATAAATTATTCAGAAATGAAGTAATCAGGTGTCTATAATCAATTGAATCATAGTCTTAAGTTTAAAAACCAAGAGAAAAATCAATATGAATAAAGGAGAAAAGAGTTCAGCCACAGACACATACGTAATTTTCTTGGGGATTAAGAGAGGTTGAAATCAGAACTAACATTTGATTGTTTGAATGTATTTGTTAAGTTGATAACACACAGTCTCTCTTTTAATTGAATTTTAGATTTACCCGTCAATTCATTGGACCGAAGTGCACAGTCTCAGGTTGACATGTCGGCTTCTTCTGCAGATGATTCAACGATGTTTTGGCATGCAATTCGAATTTAATTGGTGGATGACGACTAGCAGTGGAATCCAGGATGTGCATTTCGTCCTATTTGGGACTCGTTATCTGGATGTACCTGCATTCCCCATCAACCAATTAGATTCTGATTACATGCCCAGACCTCGTCGAAGCATCTGCACAAGAAGCCGACATGTCAACCTGAGACCGAGCACTTTAGTCCAATCAATCGACGGGAAAATCTAAAATTGAATTAAATAATTAATTTGACCCATTGCACAAGAGGTGGCTCTCATAGCTCAAGTGGTCTAGGGGATAACGCTTTGGTGTTTGAAATTATGGGAACTGGTTTCGAGCCTCGGTGGGAACATCATCACTCGCTGTGGAATGCAGGTAGATCCAAATAGGACGAAGTGCTTAATGTCCTGGATTCCACTGCTAGTCACCATCCACCACTTAGACACAGTCTTTCTGTTAACACTTAGTTATACCCATTTTCTTTTCAAATATTAGAGTATTGAAGATTTTTAGCTCAGATGGATTTTTTTCTGATGCGGATGGTCGTCCTTCACCCCTAATTCATTTTGAAGTAATATATGCTAGATGTCTAACTCTTCTTCAATTTAGGATTATACTTTCCTTGTCTATACAAGTAACCTATCAGGTTTTAACCTAAATGACCTAAATCAAACTTTATTATTGTCATATAAGATATCTGAAATCATCTTTCTAAACTGTTATGAGTTTTATTCTCATGCCATTTACTTTTGAATAAATAGTATTAAGAGGTCTCAAATGTATGCGTATCATAAGGATTTCCTTTCAAGTATCTACTAAATCAATAGATTTGTTTTAACAGATAGTTCACATCTGACTTTCAGTTCCCAGGCTTTGCATCAACTACTAAGGGTGATATCGACAAAAGTAATAAGCTAAGGTTTTAAGTGTGTATTTGCTTCATAATCAAAGCAATCAAAATAAAAAAGCATTTTATAAGACTTTTCATGTATGGATTGAAGTAAAGCATAAGTGAAATTCATTTTGATTACATTAGAGAGATACCGATTACAGTTACCTTCTTTGCTTCTGAACAAATAACTTACAGTTTCCTAATCTGTTAAAGAAAACAGTGAGAAACTCTATGCACTGATGAACTGTCTTTACTGGATTATTCTGAGCTTTTTTAGTCTCCTTTTTTCTAGGACTCACTACTTCAGTGCATGGAATAATTTAGGGGATTTAACTGATTTTACCCATTGGACATTCAATAATTTATGAAGTAATTCGTTCCTTTTGTTTAGCATCCGGCATCTGACAAGAGGATTCCACGAGGTGCCACAAATGTTACGGAAAAAAAACACTGGCTGAATATCAGTGTCTTTTGTAGATCGTCGTGTGTTAAAGTCACATGGTGAAAAAGAGTATACCGATGTGTAGCCAACCTGGTTATTTCCCTATTCCATTGCCTTCTGGATGGAATATAAGGCGTCAAGCTTCAGCTCTGAAGTTTCAGTGGTGTTTTCTTACGGGGTGGGGTTGCTAGTCTAATACCCAACCCCCCCCCCTTCTTTACCAGGATTACCACTGACTGAGCGAAGTTTTGGAGTACGTTGGCTGGGGATAGAACTCTGGATTGTGTGCGTGGTTGGCGAGTAGTCTACCGCTGAATACAGTCACATATTTCATGCAACCGGTTCCCTTTACTAGTTTCAAGAGAGAAAGAACGAACATGTTTGCAGGATAATACGAGCTCGTTTTATTTCGTGGATTCTCATCAACTGCATACATCCTAAACAAATTCAAATTTTAGGTTTCAAGAAAGTTGTGGAACATACTTTTTCTGAGCACATTCCTAAAAGTCTCCGTACAAAAGGAAGAAAAGTGTTATCGAGTGCAATCGCCAGACATTGAATTGACACAGGACACACAGTAGAAATTAGCCAAGCCTTCAAAATAATCAATACACAAAGAAACCCATGGCTACTTCGCTTCGCAGAAGCCATTGCTATCAAGAGATTTCGACCAGGCCTCTGTATGCAGAAAGATAGTGTGATTAATCTTTCACTACCTTGGTAACCCTAACTCTATTTTATTTTATTTTGTTTTGCCTTTCTGTCAGTATGCCTATGTGTTTGTCTTGATACGTAACATTCTATTCAATTTTGACCTTCAAGTTTCTAAATCTACTTAATTGTTTGTCTGTTTAAGTTAAAAATGTTACTTCACTATTGACCCCACACCCTCTTAAACTCTCCGCCTCAAGATGTGTAAATTCACTCTGTTCTTTTACCCTGACCATGTAATAAGCCTTTAACTAATCTGTGTTTTCCAATGGAAATCTGAACTCTTACCCCTCTTATCTAATTCCCCTATATAAAATTAGTTGTTTTTGACACCGAATCATCTGTCTACCTACATCAAATTCTGGAATTATGTTCCTCATGACTTCTATCTATAACTCAAAGTAATTATGAAAAGTATGTTCCACAACTTTCTTGAAACCTAAAATTTGATTTTGTTTAGGATGTATGCAGTTGATGAGAATCCACGAAATAAAACGAACTCGTATTATCCTGCAAACATGTTCGTTCTTTCTCTCTTCAACAGTCACATATGTTCATGTTACTTCAGACACTTTTCAGTACGGTATGAAAAAGGTTTAGCATGGCTTTTATCTAGGGTAATTATGGATTATTTTTGTATATTTTTTCTGTTTTATAATGTTTCAAGATTGTATAGGAATTACAGTTGAAAAATAAACAACTTACTTTTGTTTTAATCGAAAATTAAATGCCATATCTAAAATATCAGCTGCTCTACCAGTACCAGAACATATTACAACTGGTACTCTTTCTCTTATACTATTTCTTGCATCGATGAACACGTCATGACCTCCTTCTACGATAACAAGAACAACCGGAATACCGAAACCACCCTCTGTAAATTAATAATAATACTTAGATTGTATATGAATGCAGGTTGTGTAGTATAATTTGCATTAAAAAAAACTAAGATAAATAAAACTGATTTAGTTTCTAATTCATTGTATCCCTGAATTTAACCAAGTGACTACAAAATAGGTTACAGGATTTCATCATGAGCTGATATCGGTTGGAGAACCATTGGAAAACCAACTGGGAGTACTTAACAGCCCCCCCCCTGTTGTCCTAGTTTGGGACTCTTGATCAGTACGCACCCATCGACAGGGTTCGAACCCAGGACCTTCTGGTTACAAGGCGAGTTAGCTTGTAGACCATTACGCCACTGAGATCCGATCCATTGGCCCATGAATTCCAACTTCTGCCAGTTGGCGATTTAGAGCGACTGCTAGCCAATGTCTTCGGTGAGTATTTGTCCTCACACTCGACCTGCTGCACCCTACTGGTCACGACTTCTCACAAGAACCTAGGTAACTACCTGCCTGAATAAGGCCAGTCGCCAGTGAGCATCTCAAACCGAAACGGAGAGATCTCATTTTCATTTTCTGCAAACATTTACTATCTCTCACTCAGATATTCAGGATTCTTACTTGGTCACCACATTTACGACAAAGGTGACAGAATCCAGACAGTGACAAATAGTATACAACGTGACACTTCTTAATGTACAATGACCAATCATCATATACATTATAAAAGTGTAACAAGACAATTATGACCACTAGTAGGGAAAATCAGATCTCCAACTTATCATCTCTGGATTTCCAACTCGTTGCTTCCCATTGAGGTTTCAACCGACAGCCTGATGTCTGATATCACCTGAATGTCTCCTCAGGGTATGTTCAACCTATCTTTATATCCCTCAGCACATTTGCTGGGTATTCGTTTCTTCACTAGTTTGCTACACTGTAAAAATCCCTTTCTGTTTGCTTATCCTATCCGGCCTTCCATCTGATCTTTAGTGTGAGGCGAAGGTATATATTAATGATAGTGTACAGTATCCTCTTTCTGTGATGTGCGCGCCAAGTCTGTGAACCACATAGAAGCACTGACTTGACTATAGTGTTAAAAATCCACATCTTTTTTCTCGCACCTGGTACTATAGATCATCACACAAGTTTGAGAAGGATGAACAACTTTCTTGCTTTATTTGACAGTGAGTTTTACAAAAAGGTTGTAGTATTGCAAATGTACCAATCACTATCAACAGAATAAATTTGAAGGCTGTCACCTTCTTCATTTATTTGGGCAGTATTTCAGCTATAGGCTACAACACGGATGAAGATATCAAAACCAGAATCGGAAAAACAAGATACGCCCTCATCAATCTGAAGTCAGTCTGGACATATCCACTCATTATAAACAAGAAGATTCGGATTTTTGACACAAATGTTTAGTCAGTAAGTTCTTCTATACGGGTCATAAACTTGCACTTCTCGGACGTCTCGAAAAGCATTTCCAACAGTCCAGCGCAGACTTTTTTCAGCAGCTACCTTCGCTGGTTCCATATTATATATAGATCAAATGGTTAGCCAGAAAGAATTAACAACATGAAAATCTGGCAACAAACCAACCAAGAACCTATTGTTCGACAAATATGTATGAGAAAATGGATATGGGTAGGGCCCACGCGCCAGGCTATTGCTCGAGTGGAACCCGAATGGAAAATTACCAGTGGGGAGTGTGTCTGAGGGTAACATGGAGGAGATTGTGTGAGAAGGAGGTCAGAGACCATGAGCAATCGTGGGAGCAGCTGAAGAGGATCGCAAAAAATAGAACAAACTGGAGACTTACTACTGAAGCATTATGTTATGCTTGGAACCGAAAGGAACAATAATAATAAATAATAAAGTAATGTGAGTGTACAGCTCTGCAGAAATCAATTGATTCTAGATAGACCACTTGATTAGCAAATAAAAAGTAACTGATTCAAATTAATCACCTATTATAGTTCAGAAATTTTGGTGCGCGTGTCAGTCAAAGCATTTTCAACTGGCTACCGCATATATTCATCAATAAATGCCTTCATCGGATAGTTAGTGAAGATCAGATGACCTACCAGAATGAATTATCAACAAGAAACGCGGGAAGTGCAGCGAACCAGCTCAACTAATTTGCAGAAGGAAATAAAAGTGTATTGGACGTACTCTGAGAAAACATTGAAGTGACACCACACCCAAAGCCCTCTAGGTAGAGCCCAAGTGGGAAAGAAAGAGTTGGGTATTAAAGGATGACATGGAGGAAACCATGTCAGGGGGAAATGAAAGCCTGTGAGAAGTCATAGAGCCAGTTAGAAATGGTGACAGAAAACCAAGTAGAAAATAGATATACCACTGAGGCTCTATTTTCTATATGGAACTTAGAGATCAAATAATAATAAGAATAATAGTGCAGTTATAATAGGATTAAATGAAATATTTTAGACTACAAAAACTAAAACAATGGGATGAGAATTATTCTCCAACAAGAAATCATTTCCTTCTACATGCCTGAACACTGAAGATTTATGAACGGCAATGTATTTACTTATTTGTTCAACTCCGAAAAATGGCGTCGCTGAAAAAGGAATTTACGTTTCTTTGAATTGTCCTACGTTTGCTTTATATAAAGACACAATATGCAAACACATAAATTGTATAGTTTAAGTCTACTCACCTTCTTCTGGAAGGGCAATTTGTTTCTCTAGCTTCGCCCGAAATCTAGCTGATTCACTACCACCATACCTTAATCGTTTACCTTCATCGACAAAAATGTAATGAGTATGATTCTGATTCAGAGAAACTGGACGTCCTGTTTCGATAACTGTAGAAACTGTATAGGGTGTTAAGTGGTTATGATCCTAAAAAAATAAAGAAGTAATCGACTTTTCTAATAAAAGCTTTTATCTTAAAAAGGTATAGCATGTTGAAAGATATTTAACTAGTCAATTAATAACACGAGGTGTATACCTTCAGATGCTTTTGACATCATGCTGTCAACATGGAAGGGCTTCCATAACGATTTCTTCCACATTGTCATGCTTATATTGTCTGTCATATTTCAAACAATATTTTAAAATATAATAAGCTTTCAGGAACTCAAATTGGAGGTATCTTAATCTACTTTGAATGAATGATAAAAATAGTAATCACTTTATTCCAAACAGTAACAAATATACACAGTGGAATTCTCAGCGCCTTTATATATATATATATATATATATATATTACGACAATTCAACTCCTTTTGCAAACATCTACATACATAAAATTAAAAATAATAATAAAGCCACAAGAAACTGAAGGTTGGTGAAAACATAATGAATCATAAATAGGTAATATCATAAACAATACGTGTAATAATGACCTTCGCTTACACTTTGCAGTTCAGTCACTGATTTGAAAAGTTTACATGTACTTCTCTGACATCTGACTCTCTCTTCACACAAAATCCGTGCTAAATATGGTATGGTATAATTTTTATAACTAGGAGCTGAATGAGGATATGCTCTTATGAGATTTCTCCTGGTTTTCCCTCCGAAGAGATATGGGAGAAAAGTAGCGAATAGAGAGGATGATCGGTATCAGACACGATAACTTTAGACAACTGCCCGCAAGAATTGAAATGCCTATCGAAAACAACAATGTCAGTTAGTTGAGTCAAAGGCACATCACTAACCCTATTCACAGCCTTCAGTGTTCTACGTAATATGATATAGTCTCTTCTGAGAAGTGCACGGAGGAATATGGGTGAACAATGAGGGAGAATAAGCAGAATACATGAATTATCAAATTTTAAGAGAAGAGGTTTGGTTATGCCAGCAGATAGTCTCAACTTCTTTATGTAATATGTCAAATGAAAGATTTTCTCGGAAATCAGCAGGATATGGGGCGAATAACAGAGAATCGAAGAGAAACTGATGCCGAGATGGGAGATATTCGATTTACTTCCTATCACAGTGCCATCAGGATGACAGGAATCATGGGACTGAATCAGTCCATGCAAGTCTTTTTCGCATCTGAATCTAAAATCAACAAATAGTATGACATTTAGATGGATTTAGTTTAAGACCATTTGAGTGTGACCATTTGTTAACTTCAGACAAGAATCTGTTCATATAAGAACAATCCAATGCAGGAAATACTGCGACAGAAATGGTTAGGTCGTCGGGTTATTTAAAGAAGTCAGCTATGGAAGAATACGGAAGGTTACATAGAAAGAAAGAAAAGAGAAGTGGAGAGAGTAAAGCGTCTTGAGGAACACCAGTTTCCTTTAGCAATGCACAACCTGTACATGTTATTCCCTTCAAGCCGTTAGAATGTTTCAACAGTGTGTCATCTAAACGATGACTGACTGCGTAACTAACTGAGTAACCAAACAACATAAAAGTTTACACAGAAACGAATCCCTTGAAGACAGTAAAGACGAAGAGATAAAAAGTACAGAAATCTATACCTAATAAACAAACTAAGCAGTCACATACAACCATCCAATGTAGGATGATGGGATAAGATGACAGTTTTGAAATCTAATGTCACAGGGTATAGGGAGAGATTGATAACAGAAGCTTTGTCTATCAAATCAACTGCAAATACATGTAATAGGAATGATTCAACACCTGTCCCAGATATTTGGAAAGTTCTACTCCCCCTACGACAAATAGGAGAGAACAAAGAAAACTATAAAACTCAAGTTTCGAAGTCGTGTGATCACAATTGATATGATTATGAACAATAAATTTTGTTCGAAACGTCATCCAGTAAATAATACTGTTTCACTGTGTGATATACCTAATAAACAAACTAATATGGAATTACTTACTACCACAGTGCCCAAGTTTTACACATATATTAAAAGTACAGCAATAGTTCCATATTAATTTGATTATTCCATATAACACAAAGTGATATATCACTGTTTACTAGATGACAAAGTTTCGAACACGATTTATTACTGTTCATAATCATATCAGTCGTAACTACACAACTCCGAAGCCCTACTTATGTCTTCCAGCCCTACCATTTGTGGTAGAGATAATAGAGTTTGCCAGATGTCCTGAACAACTATTGAATTCTTCCCATTTCACTTATTTTCAGATAACTCAATAAATGAAAATTTTAGATATCAAACTCTCCCTCCAACCTATTAAATTAGATTTCAAGACTGTCATCTTATCGCATTCTATTATATGGTTATGTGTAACTGTTGAGTAACTTTTTTAAATTTCTTATCTTATTAGATGGAGGATCTCATCATGAGCTGACATCAGTTAGAGAACCATTGGAAAACCTGGGAGTACCGGACGGCTGTTTCATCCTAGTTTGGGACTCTTCAATAGTACACACCCACCACAGGAGGTTCGAACCCCAGATCATTAGGTTACAAGGTGAGCTCGTAGACCACTGAGCCCCTGGGACCAGATCCTGGTTGATGATGAGACAGTAACTCATCGAAGAAGACATTTGGAAATGGTCGCACTATGTCGTGAATTGGCAGAAGTTAGAACTCACGGGCCATTGGATTGGGTCACAGTGGCTCAATGTTCTACGAGCTCGCCTTGTAGCCGGAAGGTCCTGGGTTCGAACCCTGTAGGTTGGTGCGTACTGCCGAAGAGTCCCAAACTACGACAACAGGAGGGCCTCTCCAGTACTCCCAGGTTTTCCAGTGGTTCTCTACGTGATGTCACCTCATGATGAAATCCTCCATCCAATCAAACTAAATCCCTACAAAACCGATATTTGAAAATTATCTTATTAGAGTCAACTAATCTAAATTTTACTAGGTTTTCGGGCTCGAATAATCTAAGTGACCTCGTTCTACTACTCTGGCTTATGTATTTGACCTCACAGTCACTGCAGGGTTTCAGATAACGATTTTTACAAGCTTATAATAGTATTATCTACTAAGCTTCAACTAAACGTTAAAAAAAATATTTATGAATATTCAGAAACTTAGATAAAATTTCTAGCACTTATTATAGTAAATATACTCAACACCTCAAACTTCATTGATTGAATGTATCATGCAATAAGGCCAGCTTTTACACATCATGTCCCTTGAGCTTCCAGAATTTTTCATAATATTCATACTTATCACCAAGTCCATGGAAGCAAAAATGTGTCACCTGAGTGATGATTGATGGAGAAACTGATTGACAAAAACATAGAACAAGCGATCAAAACAAAACTTTGCACAGAAGCAGTGCATTTTAAGTTGCTATGCTTGAAAAATGAAAAGGAGAAAATGGAAACAGGTACAGAAGTAATGCCGAAATGTAATAATATGTGTGAAGAGAAAGAATAGTCCTATAGGGATTAACAGAAACACTTTAAATCTTGATGGACAGAGGTAAATCCATCTGCAATGTTGATTGACTGACATGAATTGTCGATACCAGTCTTACACCACTGGTACGTTCTGAGCAAAACCAGAAAAATAGCCGTCTGATGTTTTGATCATTTTGATCTGTCTCGCAAGAAAGCTATACTAGTCTATTTGAGTGGTATCTAACTACTCATATTAGCCAATCAGTAGTGTATATATATCTTCATTCAAAAGTCAAGAACTTACGTCATATTTTAGTCTAACCGTACTCAAAGTTTCTCTAGCCTTTTCTTATTTTATCATCCAACTATACCAGTCCACGAGGGCTGTAACTTGACTTAAGCAACACATTTGTACAGTTAATTATTGAGAAATTTACATATAACAATGTTACGTGAAGAGATAGTTTTTTTTCAATTAGTATGTTAATTATTTTCAACCGATATTAGATTCATTTTTAAATCACTAAGAACGTTATTAGAAATCTTCACCAGACAACTGTGTTGTACTAGTGTTTCAGGAGTTTAGCGCTCGCCAGTCACTCACGTGTTCGCATTTCACTTACCGGTTGAGGTGAAGCCTTACAGGGAAAGAGGAGTGAGGTTAGCTACCACAACCTATAAAAATACTACGAGCGTTCTACTCAGAAAGCAAAGGAATAAAAAAAATGAGAAGAGAACCACATAAATGTTAGCTACCTCATATTCAGTACTGACAAGAGTATTACGATTTAATACATAACCCCAAGGAGCAATTCCAATACATCGTAATTGTTGAGATAATTTTCGTTTATCTGTACAAAAGGATTGTTCTTGTAAAGCATCGCCGACAACACGTATAATGCCCAAGTTTAAACCAGAGGTTACAATCCATGCTTGAGTTGTTTGTGCAGCTTGAACTAAACCCTGTTAATTTAAATTTAAAAAGAAAGAAAATATTCTTTTACTTATTTGTTTTTAAGGTTAATTTGAATTTCCCATCGACTGATTATACTCAGACGAAATATTCAGTCTTTGTTGGCATGTATACTCCTTGTACAAACGCCCCGTAGATTCCCAACCATTTACATTA
Organism: Trichobilharzia szidati; assembly: GCA_944472155.2. Classification (NCBI taxonomy): domain Eukaryota; kingdom Metazoa; phylum Platyhelminthes; class Trematoda; order Strigeidida; family Schistosomatidae; genus Trichobilharzia; species Trichobilharzia szidati. The sequence goes on along the minus strand of OX235273.1, from coordinate 110,823,751 downwards.
GGTTATCTTGACTGCTGGTGACTAATAGTGAAGACATGCAGGTGAAAAGCAACAAGTTGGCAGAAGAAGCAACAAAGATAGGACTTCAGGTGAACATAGAGAAAACAGAGGTGATGAAGATTCCTGGCCAACAGCAAGAGCAACAACAACAAACAACAATCAGCCAGCATAAATGGGAGAAATCTGAAAGAAACAACCTCCTTCACCTACCTGAGAAGCATCGTTTCAACTATAGACGGATGGAACTGATGAGGATATCAAAGCATCGAGGACTGGGAAAGCAAGGAAAGCTTTCATCACTCTCAAGTCTGTGTGGAGGTCAAAAGCACTCAGCATAAAAATGAAAAAAAGATCCGGATTTTCAACTCCAATGTGAAGTCAGTGCTACTTACTATACGGATCAGAGACTTGGCGCCACGTCACGAAGGGCACTTCGAACAAACTACACACATTCATCAACAGCTGTCTTCGCTCAATACTTAAGATCAGAAACAAGGATCTCTGGGAGCGAACCGACCCAGCAGGAACCGATTGTGCAGCAAATGTGCAGGAAGAAATGGAGGTGGATTGGCCATACTTTGAGAAATCAAACCACCAAGTGACATCACACGCTAGACCATCGGTCGAGTGGAACCTGAATGGGAAGCGGCGAGTTCGTCGTCTCTGCGAAGGTGATATGGTGGAAGTGATGTGAAGAGGAGATGAAAGCATATGGGCAGACGTAGAGTCAGGTGAAAACGTTGTTGGAGAATCGAACGGAATGTAGACGTGCGGCCGAAGCCATATATTCCTCTAAGAACTAAAAGATACAATAATAATAGTGAAAATAACGTCGTCAACAGAGATTGAGCACTTCAGTCCAACATAATCAGTCGAGGAGAAATGCAAATTAACCTTCGAACAAATAATAATTGAGGTCGTAGCCTGGTTGATAGCACTTCAGCGTTTGAAATGGTGGATGCTATGTTCTAGTTTCAGTGTAAATAGTATCGAGAAGTCCCGAATAGGATAAAATACTATTCACAGTCAACCAATATCTCTCTAATTATTCTAAGATGTTAGTTTTGTTTAAATAAACTTCTTGTCAGTAAGCGTTTGAAAGCATTTTTTTACCATCGTATTCAATCTTTATTAACACTTTCTTCTGGGTTGATAAATTTAACAATAAGAGTATTTAACAATTTCTAATTCAACGGGAGACTGTGACATTTACATAATAAGACCAAAATGAATTCCTTAATGTGACGAGTAGCACAAAGGTGGCCTACTTGGCTACCGAAATTCCCATCCATCAAAGTGCTTAAGCTCTTCTTCTTCATTTCTTATTGTTTTAATCATGCCGTTAGATCAAATGATCATTACATGAACTCGTGCACATATTTAATTGGCTTTCAATAAAACTCTGTGTGGTTCTTGAAGGAAGTGAAGGAAAAATTTATAGAATTGGTTCTCTCTTCATATGTAACAATACTGGGTCACATGATAGGCTTCAAATTATTACTTTACATGTATATTCTGTTTGAAGAGGAAATATTTTAGAACTTAATACGCTGAAAATTCCTGTAATATGTGTTCACATATTGTCTGAAATAAAGCTTTATTGTTATTATTAGTAATTATTATCAAAAAGGTTAGATGAAATTCATACAGTAACGGTGAAATATAACAACATAACTTTGAAACCTTAATATGCACAAATTATTCGTGTGCTACTGCACTCTGCATTTCTCTTCTAGTTTTTTTATCTTTTTTTAACGCTCCCTATACTAATAAACAATTACCTCCACATTCCATGTTGACGACTTCATCCACTGCCTCCTTGTTCAAGAATTTTAAAGAGTACTTAACAGTAAATACTGGAGAGAATTCATGATCAGTCCCACTGGCTCGTTTTGTAACCTGAAAGTCGTGGGTTTCGTCTCGTGTTAGACCATGGGTGCGTACTGTTGAAGAGTTGCATATTGTAATGACAGTATAGTCTCAGTCAAACGCGTTCTCAATGAACGATCTTCAAGACCATATCATCTTCTCTTCTTCTCACACTGAGATACAATGAGAGGAGTTCGCTTTTGTCCTCATATTTCACAGTAAATTTAACGTTCGGATAGATGCCGTTGTGGTAGGTTCAGAAGGTTAGCGCTTCCAACTGTTAACCGAGAGTCTAGTAGTTCAAGCCTACTTGGGAGAGCTAAGAATTTCATTGAGACTGTCAGACAAATGACACGACTGATCCATATCATTTTCAAGGACAGAGTTTCATCCTTGTTGGCTATTTTTTTAGCCGAGTGTCCTCGGCTTTCAGTGATTTTCTAACTTACGTCAGTTCTTAACGAAGTCTACCTTAAGAAGGTTCGCGTACCTTTTAAACAACAATAATATATTGATTCTGTTTGTATTAAATACGAATCATTTATCTATGTGATGAAATCATAAGATTCTTAGTCATTTCACTTAACTCAAGTCTTCTATAAAGTGGGTAGTAGACAATGAGATATGAAACGAAATTGTGAGTTCATTTCATACGTAGCATTTCTCTCGATTAATCTTTATTAGTGCGCGCTTGTTGAGAATACCAGTGTAAGCTAACAATCAGAGGTTTTAATTAGTTGTTGGCAGCTAATAATGAAATTCAGCAAGAGAGTTTTGTCCTATTTAAGACTCGTTATCTGGATGTACCTGCATCTCTGGTGAGTAAGTGAATAGTAAAATAATATAAAGCATAAGTTATGTGATTAAAGTATAGCACAATGAATAAAAGTAAAAATGTATTAAAAAAGCATTTCTTACAGAATAAAATACTTCTTTTTTATGTCCTTCAAGGACAAAATTTTTTGCTCCACCGATAACAGATATGCATAAACTTGGTTTCTCTGGTTCCATCATTTTCCAGTAACTTTTCATCAGTGTCATTACATCTTCTAGTTTATCTTCATCTGAGATACGAACAAACTAGAATAAGGAATTAGGGAGAAAGTGATCAAATTCGTTATGTTACATATAAATAATGTTGGATAATTATCTCAATTTAAAGAAAGAATATATGAATCGCTTATTAACACAGCATATTTTACTGTGCAAGAAAAGTGTAATACATTGAATTAGGTTTCAGGGGTCAGTAATCTACGAACTGGCCTTATAACGTGAACTTCTAGGGTATGAAAGCCGGTGGGTGTATATTGTTGATGAGTCCAATTAGCCCTACGTCTTCATATGAAAAATACTAACAAGCAGTCAATAATAACGTTGATTTCTATAATGTAGCTACAATAACAAGCATCATTTTCATCAGTGGGAAAAGCTAAAAGAAGCCACCCATCTCACTTATCTACAGGTCACACAAATGAGAATATCAAAGCCCAGTGTCAAATCAGTGCATCTTTGTGGTTAACAGACTTGGTGCGCGAGTCATCTAAAACATTTTCAGCAGGCTGCTTCAGTGGAATCCAATTGGGAGAAAATGAGTTGGACGTGGGTCCAAAAATGATATGGAGGAGGTCGTGTGTGTGTGTGTGTTGGAGCAGGGGGAATAAAAACTTATTGACAATGTTACAACAATAAGAGATAGACAGGATTTACACAAACAGGATAGAAAGTCACATTTAAGAGGTGAAACCTAATAAACGGATATATTTCATTTATATACATGTATATATATATATATATATATATAGTATAGATTCCCCAGCAAGCCAGGCTAGCAATAATAGCTGGACTTGTTCCCTGTGTACATAAAGTTTCGGTTGTTTTAAAGGAATTGCAGCATCTTCTGCTGTTCGCAGCATTCGGCACCTAGGGGCTTCAGACAGTTTATTGGACACATGACAGACGTCAGAAAAGGATTCTTCTGTGATAGCCTAGTTATCCGTTTAGATCGAACCTACTGGGGTTCTTGTTATACCTTCATTTAGCCACAATGGTAGGTGTTCCCAAGGACGAAAAATTGAGTTCTTAGAAAAATGGCCTATATAGCTGACCCTAAGAGAACAGTTGAATTGATAGATACAGAATGTGGCACCTACCCTAGACACTTTGTGTTGCGGTTTCGGGATGACAACTTCAATTGCAATCTTGATGTCACTGATTCGACGTTATAAAAAAAACATTAATGTTGTTAGTGACAACAATTCTTAAATAACTATGGATTTGGGCTTTGGTTTCACAGCGACAGAATGCTCGCCGACCACTCCTCATGTGGTTCGGTTTCTATCGCCGGCCAACGCACTCCTTTACCTCGCTAAGCCACTATTAAGACTGGTGAAGAGGAAAGGTTGGGTATGGGGATAGCAACCCCATCCCGTAAAATTAAACTCTACTGTTACTGAAACTTCAAGCCTCTAGCTTGAAGCACTATGTTCCACTGGAAATGTGAAGGAATAGAAAAAAATATATTGTGGATATATAGCTGCAGAAACTGATGAGTAGCTTATCGAAAAGAATATTCTTTGTTCACTATCCACAATCTTTAGAAATCTCCAATGGGGCTGTTTAATCATTTAAAACAGTTTTTGTTGTCTTCATTGAAAAGTTTATATTTCTAAAGATTTAACAAAACTCAGAATTTCATTTATTGTGGTAGTTGCTTTGTCACCTGTATCAATGATTTTAAACCTAACAGTTAATATTTGAGCGCAAAACTTCTCAGACGTGAGATAGTGCAAAAGCGAAGTTTAGTAAGACAGTCATATTTGAGGGAAACCCGGTGACAAAATGAAGTTTATTTCCAGTTATTAAATCATAGGCATATATATATTTAATGATATTAGATGGTTGGAGGCAATCGGCAGGAAGCCTTGGACCTAGGTTTCGTGCTAGTTGGCACTCGTCAGCAAGGCGTATCTGCAACCTCGAAGGAACACATGTCCCTTCTGAGATTCGAACCCGCGTCGCCCAGTGCATATACGCCTTGCTGATGAGTGCCAACTAGCACGAAACCTAGGTCCAAGGCTTCCTGACGATTGCCTCCAACCATCTAATATCATCAAATCAATGTGCCATGTGATGGCGAGCTACCTAGAATGGTGGCCCTATTACAAAACCTGACTGATAGAATTCAGGCTGCACCAAACAGAGGACTAGACACATCACACTAGTTACTAGTTTCAAATCAAAATAGATATATTTATTCACATATCTTTTCTTCTAATAACTGCACGATAACTAAACACAGTCTGTATTGATTTCATAATATATTACTTTAAATAATTCAATTACTAAGATAGTCAATGCACATTTAGTATGCGGGTATCAAAAACAGCCCCCATAATTAGGCTGATTTCAGTTAATCTTGGGGCAATAAAGCGCACAGCGCTAGATACAACAGTGATTAACAAACGAACAAAATTCAGGTGTGAAAAAGATAAAACCTGAGTGCTTTAGTTGAATTTTCGACAAATTATATACCTATATATATATATATATATATATATATATAGCAACAGTTCTAATACTCGAATAGATGTAAATTGTAGCCTGAAATGAGTATGAGAATGTTCATCACTTAAGATAAATAATTGTTTAGTGTTCAAACGTATCAATACTGAGTGACGAAAAAAAACATAAGAAGACTAGTAATATCGATGTAACATAAGAAACTTATAGACTGGTCATGAGATAATTGGTTCATACAATAGGAATAGTTATAATGATAACTACATCGTATAATTAATTGATGGAATCCGGTCAATACCGACACTAGGAACTACGCATTACTGACCCATCAGTAGTATATCCACTACACTCCCAGAGGATATGTTTAAGTCCTAACAGCTTAGTGGTAATGTTTGTGACTGCAGTACAAAGCAATACAGTTTAAATCTCACCGTAGGGATATCAGCTTTGTTCGAGATTGTTGATACGCCTTGCTGATGAGTACTGACAAGCATGAAACCTATGCTCAGGACATCTTGCCGACTGATTTCCAACCATTTAATGTTAAATAATAGATTATTCAGTCAAAATACTAAAACCAAGTATAAATTTGTAAGCGTAAAAAGAAGCAACAGTTTTCCTTAGCAAAATAAGAAGGAATAACCTGTATATTTTTTGTGGATAGTTATATAGGAAAAATAGCCATCAGCAGATAGAATTTTCCTAGTAAAATGATACATTTTAAGCATTTTAAATATTCAGTATGTTATCCATGCTAAATCATCTCATTCTTTAAACCAGTGTCGGTTAACACAGGATTGAATTCAAAAGGAGTTAGATGCAGTCAAGTGAAAACATAGCAACAGTTCATGAGGTCTAAAATTGTTGGCTTGACATGGCCACTGTGAGAGGTATAGATTGCCTGTCTGAGGTCCCTGGCGTACCAAGAGTTTGTGGCCGGTGTATTCTGGTGACACCGTTCTAAAGTGTTGTCGCTGATTCAGAGGCATTCACTCGTTGCGCCCTTCCCTACTCACTATTTATTTTTCCTTTCTATTGTAGACTCCCATTTATTGTAATTTCCTTGTATGCATTTCTTCACTGTTTCTCCCCTAACCTGAACTGCTACACATCAGTGCTTATTTGTGCGCTTAAATTTTAATTAGTAATTCTTTAATAAATGTCAACGGAAAAGTCAAGAACCGTCACCTAGCCTTCAGTTAAATTCATCGTCTAAATACTGCTAAGTGCGTTCATTTATTCTAGGATCTAAATCTTGCACCTACCATGCTTGCTTAGGAGACTTATTCACTAAATTGACGCTGAAACAATCACATTTTGTAGTAGTAAGTACTAAATAACGTTGCACCATCTGGATTATGATGTCAGTCGACGGTCTTCTTAGTGTGTGTCGGATCCACCTCTATTTTTTCTGCAAATTTGTTGAGCGACAGGCTCATAGTTTGTTTGTTCCCAGAGTTGCTTTTTACTGATTCATTCTGTTTGGACACCTGATTTTCATTATCGACCTAGAGAAGGCGGATGTTGATAAAAGTTCGATTTTGGTGATGCACGCCAAGTTTCTGAAGCAATGACTTGCAATTAATGTACTGAAAATCTGAATCTGGCTCCTTACGCAGAATACCGTAGATATTTACGCCGATTTCAGACCTCTCTCTTGCTTTCACTATCAACCCTTTCATATACTCATCCATTTCACTAGCCTTTAGTTGAGACGATGCTGCCAAGCTGGGTAAGTGGAAGAGGTTACTCCCGTTAGATTTCCCTCGTTGATAATGACTGATGCTTGTTGTTGTTGTTGGTTGGGTATCTTCATAATCTGTGTCTTCTCTATGTTCAGATGAAGTCCCCTATTAGCTGCTACTACTGCCAACTTGTTGGTTGTCACCTGCTTATCTTAGAGTTTATGTGGCCTTATACATAAATCATCCGAGAAGTGCATATTTTACGGGGTCCGTTTTTCAGCATAACTTATTTCCATCTTCTCGCTCCCCACGGTCAGCTGCATGATTCAGTAGCTGACTACATGAAATAATAATCCGTAGCACTAGATTCCAAATAGTTCAACTAGCTACATTTTCAATCTTATTAAGAAGTCTAAGCTCGTTTTTTCCGTTGTCACGTGAAAGCTTAGCAGAATGAGACCACTTTTCTTGTTAAAACCAAGTTTTAGACAGATTAAGGAACGTTCATAATATATAACTTAACATTATTGCTTATTAGTTCAGGTTAAAACACTTTAGACTGGAACATCAGGTGGGAGACAAAGAAAACAAAGATCAAAAGCTAAAATCATCTAGCTCCACATTAGTGAGTGTGTAGTACAAAAGCCTACATCAAAAAGACAGGAATAGAATGCCCACCAACTACCCACCTGGTCTGGGCTCCATTCCCGACCGACGTTTTCTTTAGATCTTAACTATCCAGGAGAAAACCCGTAATAAGGGGAGGTTGTGTGTGAGGCGAGTAACTTCAAAGCATATAAACAACATGGGCGCTACTTAAACTGCAAAATCTTGAAGCCATATGTTCCATTCAGAACATAAAGAATAAAAAGAAACAAGTGCAAAGGGAGAATGTTCATGGCTAAGAAATGAAATTTAGCTTCACATTTAAGTTGAATATAGCGGATGAATTCATCAGCACTAGTGTAACAAGTATCATTAAATGTTTCTAATCAGTTTCACTTTTAATATAAAGCATAACTGGGTAAGCTAAATATCCAAAATATGAAGAAGATCAACGTTGATTTTCTCCATGGATAAGTGTAGTTTCTTGATCTAAACACTTTTACTTTGTTTTTAACCAGATTCGCAGCAATTGTAAAAGAATTTGTTTTGTCACATAAGCTGGCAATTATTCTTGTAAGCGAAATATTGAAGGATGTTGATTTTGTTATTCAGTGGTGAAAGCAGGCAAATTAGACTTTTGAACCGCAATATAACTGAGTAGAGTCAACTAGTATTCTTCTGAAATTATTTAAACATATATTCAGTCCACTACAGACACCACAAGTCAGGGCTTTCGCAATATACTGAAAAAGTATGACTTAGGGATGCGGTGGTTAGAAAGTAATTTGAAATGATTTCCATTTTTGCCAACTGGTCTGCTAATGAAATCTACAAAAATTACATTTCTAATCTTCGATTCAATCTGAAGGCTTAAATATTTACGTTATCATAATAATAATAGCTTTATTTCAAACAGTATTTGTGGTACAGGTATGGAATTTTCAGCGTGCATTACAATATTGCATCTAATTACCTCATAAATTTTATAAGATTTTAAAAATAAAAAGCAACAACAAAAAGAAAAAAGATAAATAAAAGAAATAAAAAAGAACAGCATTGCATTCACATATTTAAACAATGCACCACAGGATATGAAATATAAAATTAGTGTGTAATAGAATATGTGAGCAACAATATAATAGTAACAAAGAAAGGAGAGCAAAAGCTACTGGGAACTATTTGTTAGAGTGCCGCAGTAAGTTGATCGTGTCATACCTAACGGATTTCTCATCACATAACAGTTGTGCCAGATAAGGTATTGTGGAGTTTTGTACTTGGTAGTCCTGGCATATAGCCTCCTATAGTTACTTCTAGTTCTACCAGATGAAATGCAAGGAGAGAGCTGCGTATAGAGAGGATGCTCGAGGTCTGACAATATAGTATTCGCTGGTTTCTTACATGACATTATATGCTTATCCACAATGGTGTTAAACATTTGCCTTCCCCTACTAACAGCTTTTAGTGCCCTACGCAACGAAGCAAAGTCTTTCTTAAGTAGTCCAGGAAAGATTAATGGGGAGCAGTAAAGAGGGATGGTTAGAATACAAGAACTGACAAACTGAGAAAGCGAAGACTGCTTTATACCAGACTGCCTTAACTTCCTAACGTAGAAAGTTAAGCGAAACATCTTTCTAGTAACTAGCAAGATGTGAGAGAACCGGGAAAGATCGGAGGAAATACTCAGTCCAAGGTACTTGACATTAGATGTAGTTTCAACCTCTAAGCCGTCAATGATAATGGGACCATGTGAGCTAGCTAGTTGTTGTAGGTCACGTTTTCGTCTGAAAGTGAAATTTGTTATCTGACATTTAGACGGATTCTGCTTAAGACCGTTTGAAGAGGACCACTGACTAATTTCCGAGAGAAAGTTATTTATTTGGAACAGTCTGACTGAGAGTTGACACGCACGGAGACAGGGAGGTCATCAGCATACTTGACAAAAGTGGCTACGTCAGGAATGGGGCAAGTCATGTAAGAAAAAAGAAGACAGAAAAGGAGAAAGAACAGCACCTTGAGGAACACCAGCTAAAGTAAGTGAGGTAGTAGAGGACATTCCATTGTAGACGGTGTACTGTTTCCTATCAGAAAAATAGGAATGCAACCACTTATTTGTCCAGCTCTCACTCTGTGTTGCAGCAAGCTTACTTAGCAAGAGAGACCAGTATTGCAAAGAACATATATGAAATTGAATGAATCTTAACGTGAAGTTATTGTCTGCAAATCTGCCTTGGATATTCTGAACTAATTTCGATTGTCCGACTTTTGTTTAGGTCCAGCGGTAAAAATCTAAGAAAATTAGCTGTTTATTCTGAGAAAAATTAAAAGTACCGCATTAACTATTTTAACTTTTAAATGAGTTAACTGTTTGTATTAATGTCGCACAAGGACAGGCTCTTAGTCTGTTATTTTTTTTCATGAACACGTGATGTATGGTTACTCATTACATTTTAGTCTCAGTAGGACGAAATATTTTGTGTTTGCACATTATAATTCTCTGACAAGAAAAATATGCTTTTGTCAAGCAGAAAGCGTCTTAGACCTGAAATAATAAACCCCATCATAAAATTCAATCCATCTCTTTTATTCAGCTCATTAGCTGCAAGTTAAGAAACTAAATTTTTACCATATAAAATTTAGGTGAAATGTTGAAGCTATCTATCTGAGTAGAAAGAGTGTAGTGACCCGTTTTATTACTCATAATCGTACTATACTTTCATTGTGTAATTGTACTTTCATTTATTTATTCTCTCTTGCATGTTAACAATTGATACTTCTGTACTCGCTCAATTTTTGAATCTTGATTGCTGCAATAATACACTATGGTATCCTTCGCAAGTGCCTTTTGAATTACGCTGCGGATGTCAAGTAATCGCAACGTTAGGGCACAATCATAAACGCGAGGAAGTACTAAGATGTACGTGTATGCCAGTTTAATCAAAATTCAGCAGCAACAAGAGCAGTGAATATCTGATATGACGTTCAAACAGGCCATTTATGTCTCTGATCGTGTCGCTTGGTGTCGAGGCTTCAATTCTATAAGGGGACATCATTTCTTAATCGCGCCTAGTTTGCTAGCTGGTTTTACGCCTAAACGTAGAAGGAACATTAAGTGTAGAGCTATCAATCCCACCTGAGGAAATCATCTCACTCACTACAGAAAATTCACTGCACAGGAATTATTGTAGCTTTTAGGTGCTTTTGATTGAGAAATTCGAAAAGCGTGTATTTTTTACCTACCCCAATTAGGGTATGCTTTTCCTTAACGGCTGTAAACAGAGTGTCTTGACATAAAGCTAATAGTGGTACTGAAATTTGCTATACACATTGTTGCACTAAGATTGAAATCACACACATTCGTTGTGAATACTTTTATCTATTTGAGTTTAGGTCTTACTGCATTTTAAAAAGTAAATGAATGACATCATATACTCAACATATTTTATTTAAATGTTTCGTTTCAAAAGAAAATAATTACCTCCGTTGGCTTTTGACTTGAGGTAGATTCAGTTATGAATTCAATTTGACCAAAAGCGTTCGTTGGGCCAATTACCTTTAAACAGAGCTTATCGGACCATTCCTTTATTTCTGCTACCAGGCTACTTTCTTAAGTTTACAATGAATTTAACAACCATACTTCTCACCATATGCATAGTGATATTCTTCATATTCACCACAAAAACATCTAGAATTCAAATGGTATATATTATTTGCCTGCTAACCGATTACTGGGTGAGTTCTCAGTAGCATACTGAGGATCTGGAATAAATTTTATACACTCTTTGAATGTGAAATGCTTTAAAATAAATTTGTTCTTTTTCTGAAACAAAAATGGTCACTAATTAAGTTTGGTTACCAACTTCTTTCAGGTCCCTGGCGTTTTCTTCTCCCCTCCCATACTTCTTAACCGTAGATTTCGTCCTGTCAGGCATGATAACAGAAACGCATAGTTTTATCAAAATCGTTTCAAGGTCTCTGAGCAAGAACTATAAAACAAATTCAATAACCAATTTCGCTAATACGGACTAGTGCAAATTAAATTGGTTTCTTTGTGATCACTTCGTGATTGTAAGGTGAAGGTTCCCAGTTTTTGATGGACGTTCGCGTGGTACATTGCTGCACTCGACTGTCTAACTTTCAGTGATTCCTAGGGGAGTGGTGCTAGGATATTCTGTATGTTGTTTGTAGCTTGCATCGAATTAAGAACGTATCTGCATCGAACAGAGTTGATCCCTTCATCCATCAGTAATCCTGTATGGTCTAAAAGAGAGGTAGTAAAAGCAGATATAGTTGGTGTAGATTATGTAGACTTAAAAAAGGAGGAGAAAAACGCACAAACAGATAGATAATAAGATTCGAAATTAAATCGGCATATATACGTATAAATAAATAATAATAAAACAAGTGAATGAGCAGATAAATGGCAAATGTGTCAGGTTGCTCATACCACGGTAAAATTGTTTTTACAAAAGTTAGCTTGTGGGTGACAAAATCTGCAGCGACAATGACTGCAAGCTACTCACCACAACAACCAGAGTGAGGTTAAACCTATAAAGTACTTTTATTTCAGCAGCAATCAGCCACATGTAATTTCTAGTCCATTCGCAGTTAGGAACCAGAATAATATCGAACCAATCTACATAAAATGGCAAATGAAGCATGCAGGAGCCGAAAATCGCCATCACACGAATCAGTGGGATTTAAAATGCAACCGCCAGCATGTGTCACTATTGCTCAAATTCCCAGATTTATTGGCACTGTATAGGTGATCACTGGTATTTTACTACCAATATAAAGGTGATGTTCTGCAACTGTCGTTAAGGATGTGTCAAAAGACAAAGTACAAATTATCCTGTGAAGCACTTATGGGATTTGGAGCCAATAGGCATTTCAGATCTGTTTAGATTGTTACAGTAATTTGAGAAATATCTACATTCTTTATGATCATCCAGAAAGTCATATAGAAGCTAAAATGGTGGGAGAAAAAAAGAAAACAAATGACAGCAGCACAGAAGGAAGCACAAGGACTCTCCAATGAGTGATTAATAAATATATATATACTTTGTGAAGAAACTATGATTCCTGTGGATACACCAACTAGTTCTGTTATGCTAACTTTCATACTATATATAAATATGTACTAACATGTAAGCCTTTTGTGGAAATGTTTATCACGTTCTCTGGACTCAGTTAATACCTATTAATGAAGTTTATTGTTATTATTATTGTGCGTCGGTGGCACAGCGGTTAGGATGCTCGATGACCATGCACGTGAAGGAAAAAAATGAAGTTTATTGTTTCTTATACGCCTGACAGGCCAAGTTTACCTATGTAGGGCGAAAAGGTGTGGGAGTCAGACTCTGGAGAAAATTCTCAGCTCTTGGGCATATGGTGAATACGGAGATGAAAACTGGGGATGCTTCTGCGTCACATCCACTAGCTGGTAGTCTGTTCTAAACGACTGAAAACTTGTTCCATAAGAAGTTGAATGGCGTGTAAGTCTGACAATGTCCTAAAGAAACTAGGTTGTCATGATTTCTAAGGCCGTAACTAATCATAAGATTAAATTTAGTTATTGGCTTGCAGTAGGAAGAGGTTCAGCTTAAGCCGTTTTTTCTATGGTGGTTCTATTTTAAGCCTGTTGCAACTCTCAGCGTAATCAAGACGGCATTCTGAGCTCTATAACTGAATTATCGTCGCACTCCCACTAATTTGCCCTTATTATTCGGTCGAGGTCCTCGATAAATAAACACGCAGTGTTTTAAAGTAGGCCAAACACAGATTTTAATAGTTACCATGTTTCACAACGAAAGAAATTGCAAGCAATTACTAGAGTATCTGATGCCGAGATCTACTACCGAGTTGAACTGTGCTAGCTTTCGCCCATTTAATTTGAGGGCTAGGTCTAGATTACTAACGCCAATGCAAACGGGGCAACATTCGTTAGTGTTAAACTTCGGACAAGATTCCGAATACCATGATGCGAGGCCATTTCGATTAGGATGAATATAACTTATCAGGTCGTTGAATTCCTGACTGTAGCAGGTGCAAACGACAGTAAGACCATCGGCATATAAGAGTGGTTTACCTGAGGTGAAGTATTTATAAATGCTGTTTATGTGGACTACATATATGAGTGGTTCTAGGACACTGCCCTGCACAACCCCAGTTGTGATCTGCCTGAGGTAGGATAACACGGATTTGACCTAAGTAATTTGCGCCCTATCTCTTAAAAACGACTTTAACCAGTTAACTAATGCACTGCGAATTCCACAGGAGTACATCTTCTCGAAGCAAATACAGTGAGATACAATGCCAAATGCCCTACATATATCGAAGTAGAGAACAACGACTGGCTTACATGCTTCGCGACCGCTAGTGATGCAGTTGAATTGGTCGAAGTGGCAAGTAACCCAGGGCCTACTTCTGAGAAGTCCGTGTTGAGACCTTGTATCAAGATCTTCCCTAAGTAGATATTCTGACAGTGGATCTTTAACAACTTTCTCCATGATTCGCGAGATAACTGGGGTTATATGTATGGGTCTGTAATTGCGAACGTTTGCCTTATCGCCAGATTTGTAGTGTGGAATTATAAAACTAGTTTTCCACTAATTAGGGTAAGTGCCAGTGTCCACAGATATTGAGAAGAATTCAAGAAGTAATAGGGGTATATCACACCCACTGATTTGGAAAACTATTGAAGAAAGGACATCCGGTCTCGTGCTAGTAGAAGATCTAAGGCTTTTAACTGCTTATTCTATTAATCGATTGGTAAACACTACGCTCCCAAAGGAAGAGCTAGTAAGGGGTGTGGTTTCACCAGAGATGTGCGTTTCTAAGCCAAAGTTCGCAAATCACTCACTGAGAACATCAAAGATGGTGGCAGGCTCATTGTAGATTACTTTGTCGTGAAGTAAGTGGGGGATGTCCCCCGTCGACCGTATTGGTTTTTTAAAAAGTGTTGTAAGGTTATAAACTTCGGAGGTACTTTTAAGGGCAATTAACTCTTCGTCGAGGTCCATTTGAGAGTGTAGGCGCTTGACAGGTTCAAGTGACTCTTGGATTGAGTGCAGTAGTGATATATCGTTAGTGGAATAGTACTGCTTCATCAACTTCCTTAACTTATTGCGGTACGCACTTGGAATGTATTCAGCTTGGTGCCTACTTAATATCACTACCTTCTTGGGAGCAACAGTATCTAGACAAAGGGTAACATTCTTGTAAAATAGGGACACTACAGCCTCCAGGGAGTCAGTGGTAAAATAGTCATACCAGTGATAGAGTCGAATGAGTTCTTGGACTAATCCGCACTCCGTATGTTTGTAACTACGGTATATCATGCTCCCTGAATCTTGTTTTTTCCCCGTATTTCGTGGTGATAAAGGCAGAAAGCACAGTACCATTCTATGGTCACTACTGGAAAATCTGTTACCAACATAGATGGAGACTGGGATTTTGTCATGACAAAACACAAGGTCCAACATGTTGTCACCACGCGTAGGTGTCTGGACGTGTTGTTGCCATCCATAACAATCGATAGTGGCAAGTAATTCGTCAAAGTGTTGGAGGCCGGAACCATTGAACCAGTTGACGTTTGGAAGATTGAAGTCCCCTGCAATCATTTTGTAATTGGTACTAAACTAGGAAGCGTGTGCGAATGACTTAGCTGATAATGCACCAGTTGGTTAGTTGCAAATGGTACTCGATAAGCACGGTTCATGAGTAGCTGGTATCTGTCTCCGTGTTTGATGACCCAGAGTGAATTAGCTGCACACTTGGTATTCCGTTTCTGACCTGAACGACTGCAAGGGAATTATGTATGTATATTAGGCATCCCCCAACACGCTTGCACTTTATATTTGCACAGTATGAACTGTAATTACCTATGTCTAAATGCACTTCAAGGATAGGAGATGAGCATGATGAATAATCAATCAGTACTTCTGTAGGCCCGGCGACGAATATTGGCGTTCTTAGCTCAGGTGTCTTACTGGTTAGGGAAAGTGCATTCATCAGTAATATCGTGAATATCGTAAATAACAAACTGACTTACGATACTATCAATATCCAATTCTGTATGCCTGTCAGCACCAGCAGAGTTAATGGGTGAAGAGGGGGTTATTTTGGGGGTTCATACATCGCCGTTTCAGAGTGACGAGGTAGTCGTAGGTGCCACGGCTCGTACCATAGATGTAGGACTACGGAACAATTTACTGTGGGCTCCTGGAAGTAGGGGTGGTTATAGTTGGGACCGGGATGTAGGTTATCAGATACAGGATTGCAAGATCTATACATCACCCTGTTACCCAAAGTACCACTGTGTCGTGGTGTCGTACTTATGGCCAGAAAAGAATGGCGGGGGAGATTGGTTCGGTTGCAATACTACTAAATTTTTAGAGCCTAAATATCTCGAAGACAAAGTGTGCTGAAATGCACCACCCATTTAATTATTTGTTGACACTTACCCTCAACACGCTTGTTGAAGACAAAGTATTCCTCCTCAATAGTAGACTCAATCCTGAGAAATTTGTTCATCGCAGTGTGGTTACTACGCTTAGGTGAACCTTTCTTGTGGCCATTTACACCAGTACTTGTTATCTAAATACCTTTCCATGAAGCTATGATTACTGGGATACTGATATCTAAGTCAGTTCTTAATACTGTTGGCAAGCGTTCAGGTTGTACAGTCTGCCTAGTGACACCTTCAGTGCTAGCAGACTATTGCGGTACACATACCACTTTCGACGAGTTTAAACCCGAAGAAGTGACAAAATTATTTTCACTCATTTTTCTGTGTTGACACAATGTTTAGTCTTGAGGAGCTTAAAACTTCTGTTTAAGTCATCTTGAAATCTAGTAAAATTACTAACATCAGGTGAGTGGCTGAACATATCAGAAACAAGGTTAGGAATTTCTGTAGCATGGTTGACGTTTCATGTGAATGAAAAAGACTTCGAGTTGATTCCCATACATTGTGGACCATAGTCTTATGAGGTGAAGATAAATGCTTCATCACCTCTCTGATCAAGCAGTTAGTGAGGTTTCGTGCATCATTTCGATTATCCGGAAGAATTTGGGGCTGTTTCTTAAAAAGGCAGACAAGCTGGTCTAAATCCGCAAGCTTTTCGTGAGTTGCATCTAACGGTCCTACCCTACTCAGTATCACATCGGTCTTTAATGATATTTGAACTCATCATGCTGTTCAATCAAGTATGCCTAGTTTCGTCTGTATTTCCTTAATTTGCTTTCGAATTTCGTCCATAAGGCATTTTTAATTACAAAACTCAGCGTTCTCTAACATGACGTCTTTCACATGTATTAAGTGTGTGATCTAGACATTTGGCGAGTCATTAGTTGCTACTATACAGGAAGCTGGTAGTGCAGTATGGAGTTTGAGCTACTTCCCATAAAATTTGTATTTCCACGAACACGCGTTTTAGAATTTTGGCCCACAATTTTCATGGATTATTTATCAGAAAGCAATAGATGAATATGGCCAAAGGCACGCTGATGATGAAGCTAATGACTAGGCGTTTGTAGATTAGGAGGGACAAGAGCCTTCGCCGCTGGTTACTTTAGGGAGTTGTAAAGCGACTTACTTGTAAACATCTGTAATACACAACGGCGGTTGCTTGATAATGAACTGGCCTGGGTGAGTGAGCCTCTGAGGTTATTATATGAAATAAAGATTTAATACTATAGTCAGCTAAGTGTATTTTAGTACATATTCGACTTCAATTAGTCGAGGGACGAGTCCCATTTACTTCAGATGAGTTTGCCTCACTTTGGGATAATGAAATAGGAGGTGGTATGGTCATGTATGCTGCTAGGAAGTGGGCCGAAGTCAAGGGGAAGGTAACTCCTAACTCATGTCCTTCATGTAAAGATTCATAAGGGTTTTCAGATGTATTATAACCCTAACATAAAACTAAAATATTCTTCAGGTTAGGTCCTCCACGTGAGTAAGTCATCTTCTCATAAAACTTTCACTACTGAGAATATCCCAGTATATCATGAAGGTATAATATTGACTATGAGAGTTAAAAAGTAATTATTTTCACAGAAATTACAAAATCCATATTCCCGGAGCGACGAACGACGACCAAATCTTGTTTGCCTTGTAGAAAATTGATCGAGGTTAACGAAAATATCATATGGACACCCAGCATATTACTTGATAGTGAAGAGGTATGCTATAATTATGAGATATGAACCCATACGGCTTCATGTGTAGTTAATTAGTGGGGAATTCAGAATGATAGGACGAGTAACCAAGTAACACGATGAATGGTTTTCCATGTGGCTGCCTAGGTTTTACCTGCTCCTCTCGCCCTCTGTCAAGCCTTCGGAAATAAAGGGTGAAAAGTCTCATTAATTTTCCACAATATTACAAGCTGTTGGTTGGTAATGTGAATGTCAGTTTTGACAGAAAAGTTGGTGTCTGAAAACCCATTTATCATTATTCTTTTGGACAGATTATAAAGGTCTCACTGCAGCATGTTCTCGAGTACGGTAGCACTTTATTCTGTGCATTAATAGAATGATGAAGAATACTTTGGGTGTATGATCCCGGCTGGTTTTTGAAGATTACACTATGGATGATGAAATTACACTACTAATATTTATCACCAATAAAATCCACCTGAAAACTTCTAGAAATTGAATGGTACTGACAAGCATAGTTGTGGCGAAAGGAGAGGACGCTTGAATAGTGCACAATACTCCGTGATGTTATTCGTGTGACCGCAGGACATTTAGTAAGCTAAAACAGAACAACAATCAAATGCACTTCGGGATCGCTGGTGTTCTGCAGTTTTTTTTTGATTTACAGCTTGATTCCACACCGTATTTTCAGTACAAGTATGGATTTTCAGCATGGATATCGGTTGCCCAAATTCAGGCATACCATAGATATTGGGTGTGCGCCGGCAGGGAATCGAACCCCGGACCATGTGCATGGTCGGCGAGAGTCCTAACCACTGTGCCACCGACGCATGCCTAAGTAATTACGTATTGAACACGGGTAATTAAATGTTGTGTATTAGCTTGTATAAACTCTGAGGAAAAGAATCTTTTATAGATAATGTTTAAGCCTCAAACTTTTCCTACAGTCCTCGTGACCAAGCACACTACCTGTCGGCTGTGCGTGTACCTGTTTTAGGGGACTTTGGTAGGAGTAAACAACAGACACCAAAGTCAAATGACCTTGATTTGACCAATCAGGCGACTCAGCATTACAAGTGGGCGCTAGTCCTAATCCTCGTTGAAAATGTCTCCTAGATTTGGTTTTTGACTTCTCTGTGGAAAATGTGTTGGGAGGTATAAACAAGCATATGGGGAGGGATAATGACTGTGCAAAAGTATTGCCGGACTATTGATGGTTATGCATTCAGATGGAACCACTTTACATGAGGAGGTCCGTATAAGTTGTTAAGTCGCACGTAACTGGTGATTTTTTAGACACTTTCTTCCCGAAATCAAAGCTCTTACTTAGTAATATATGACGTATATATTTTTCCCGGCCGACGCACTCCGCTTTGTGCGTCGGTGGCACAGTGGTTAGGACTCTCGCCGACCATGTACATGGTTCGGGGTTCGATCCCTTGCCGACGCACACCTGATATCTATGGTCGGCCTGCAAAATTTGGGCTACCGATATCCATGCTAAAAATTCCATACTTGTACTGAAAATACGGTCTGGCATTAAGCTGTAAATCAAAAAAAAAATAAAAAGTATATGCAACCGCATCTGCTACAGCTGGAGAGATAGAATACATCGGTTTGATATATCTGTAACCATTTCTATGAGAATATGGAACCAGTTTCCGCAGCATATTAGAGATATATACCTTATATGATTCATTTTTATTATATATATATATATATATATGATAGATACACTTCTTTATAAATTGAGTACCACTTTTCACCTAGAATAATCAGATTGGCTATTTCAAGATCGTCTGAGGTTAGTGTCTATTCTTTGCTGTTGCCGGGATTCGATTAATCATCAGATATCATCGACGGTGTTTGTGTTTGTTTTCATAAAGGAATATTACTGTTACACTTAACCGCGACTATCGCCCGTGTCGCTACGTGGCCGTTTATCTCAAGGTCACGCCTATCATAAAATGACTAACAAGCTGTTCGTGCGTAAGCCATAATCATTAGTTTCATTTCAACTTAATTATGAAGTATCTTCAAAATTTTTTTTTGCGTATCTGTATCATCATTGTAATTCACCACACATGATCAAAACCTTCGTCGATGCACTATTTTTAAATAGATAGGAATCTTTTTAGGGAATATAAACATATTAATGGTTTTCGGGATACTTTTAGTTCCTGAAATAGCAGCCTAAAGTTAACTTCGGGCTAATAATTGTATTTTTCATTTCAAGTATTTTTGTTTTGCACATGTTATCAGTAAATTCCTCCTTGGAGAACAGTTGTAAAATAATCTACTATAAATCCAGTTGCATTTGTGGTAAACGAAAAATTACTGCTACATACGTTTTAGGGACTGAATATATTTGGGAAAATGATGATACAATGGAGATAGACAACTGCATAAATGAAGACTATAAAGCGGCAAACCAGTTGTTTTCCTCCTCAAGTGCAATTTTCGCTCCCATATCTGAGTTGATGATAATGGGTTGGTTTTGTCTGAAGTCATTCTTTACCCCCAAAACGTAAAAACTTGGGATTCTGTAAAATACTTAAACAGAACCCAGAGAATATTTTCGTAATGCATAGAAACCTAGTATTAACATATCAATTAAATAAAAAATTTATCATCGAAAGGTATACGTTAGTATTTTTCTTATGTGTTCATATTATCCTTAGTTCGTTAGGAGACAGCACAAATCGGTTCATGCTGAATGCAGTTTTCTGACATGTATATTCTGTATGTAGTTAATGGAACCTAATCGATGTCCTAACTGGTGCATAATTGTACACATTTATTGGTGTCTAAGAGCTAAATCATAACTCAATTCGATTTTTAAAGTGAAACTTAATAACAATTTTTAAGCAGACTAAGCGTTATATTGTGGTTTACATCACTTACTCAACATGTACTGAATGACAGAAAGCGCACGTATAAATTTGGTATTCATATTCAGTATGTTTAACACTTCAGTAAGATTACTAATAGTATGCCTCAGAGCAGAGCGTAAATACCATGATAATATCATCAAATCATTGTGCACCGTGACGGTGAGCCACCTAGAATGGTGGCCACATTGCAAACTTGACTGATAGAATTCAGTCTGCACCAAAGAAAAAACTAGACACGTCGCATTAGTTACTAGTGTCCAATCAAAATAGCCACTGCAGTCCTACATTATGTCAGTCGCCAGCCCGAATAGCTCAGTGGTAACGTCTCTGACTATGACACTGGGTGAGGCGGGTTCGAATCTCAGAAGGGACATGAGTTCCTTCAAGGTTGCAGATAGGCTTTGCTGACGAGTGCCAACTAGCACAAAACCTAGGTCCAAGGCTTCCTGCCGGTCGTCTCCAACCATCTAATACCAGTATTGTATTGGTATGTAGTGAAGTGGATTATTCTGACCAGGTACTTGCGTTGTGTGAAAAGAGATAATCACATACCTAAGACCGACCATAATTTGTAGAAAGTGGAATTCAGTAGTTTTGAATTTTTTAGCCGTTCACACTTAGATTTTGCCACAGTCATAAGGTCTAAATAAGGGAAGTATTGCTGGTGAATAACTACCTACCAAAATTTATTCAGAAATATCTAAAGACGCGTAGAGAAAATAACTATAGTAATGAAAATGAAAATAATATAAATAACATGGAGTTCAAATCCTCGATAGTACCGCCATATAAATATGGAACCTCAGGGGCCGTACGTAAGACTGTTGTGAAGTCTGGAATCAGGGTAGCCTTTAAAACCAACCAATTCACCTAGAACCAAACTTTGTAGGCTTAAAGGCCCAGTAGATCCAATTTGGAAAGACAATATTATACTTAACCAAATGCTATGTAGTGACTGTGACGTCAGTTACATGGGTTAAACTAGTTTTCGGTGTCAGTGAGATTACCGGAATATAGAAATTCAGCTGGAGTTAGAATGACTGACCCTGCTAAGTTTGATAATCTAGAAAAAAGCTCGGCCGTTGCCTTGCATTTACATGCATGTGCTACTGCATTAGTGAGTGTTATATCAGATAAACTTATCTAATACAGAACTACATTTTATGGAACTATACTCTTGCATTTCTGCCAGTATCTCTTGAATAATTCAATGTATTCCGTTGATTTGTCTATTAGTTAAACTGTTCGTGTACGATAAATCTATGTTGTTATATTTTCCTTCCCAAAATGCCTGTTGATTTAAATAATGCGGCATGTATTTTAATAGTTACTTGTTCTTCCACTTATTTTACGCATAACTTTTCGTTTTTAGGTCGACTAAGTGTGAGTTCTTACTGATGTAATTATTGACAAATTAAAAAAATCAGTTCAAAATGCAACGATTTTTCAAGTTGGAAACTTATGTCGGAAAATTGCTTATGAGTTATCTCAATAAATATGTAAAACTGCGTGAAGATCAATTCGCAATGTCTATATGGGATGGTGATCTTATACTAACCCAGTTAGATTTACGATTAGATTTTCTGGAGGATATTATTCCTTTTCCAGTCAATTTTCGTTCTGGTCGTGTACATGAATTACGAATTCATGTACCATGGACTAAGCTGAATTCTGAATGTATTGTTATCTCATTGCATACTGTAGAATGTATTTTTGGTTTGAAAAAACGTGACGTCAAAAGAAACAATCAAAATAATCAACTTCCAAGTAATTTTGCCGATCTTTGTACATATAAAAGTCAATCTATGCCAACAAATGTTCCACCTGGTTATTTAGAGGTTTATATCCATAGACTTCTTTCTAGTATACATTTTGTTGTTCACAATTTAAACTTAAAATTCATCGAAGAAGACATAGTATTGTCGGTTAGTGTGAACAAGGCTGATTCCTTTGTAACTGATTCTAACGGCAATCCTATTTTTGCTGATATAAATCCTCGTTCTACCTATGCAATTCATCGTCATGTGCAGTTTTTTGACCTCACTGTATGCCTTGATCGTGCTGGACCCAATGGTTACGTTGAAGTTTATGAAGATCCTATAGCCTACCGATTCAGTATGTCATGTTTCCTCCAAGTTGTTTGTATACCAAATGCTAAATCATCATTAATTAACCAAACAGTGCTGACTAATTTGAAAATACATTGTCAAACGTTTGTTGCGCATATTAGTCCAGCTCAGATTCCTTTACTATGCAGACTTATACAAGTTCTTCTGAGTGTAAGCACGGAGACATTTGACTGGTCTATCTTAGACTCTAGTTCAAGTGACAATACAAAGATTGAAACAGGTAGTTCAGATAATTCCTCTACACAAATTGGTGAATTAAACAATGAAACTGACAAATCAGATACAGAGACACAATCTTGGGCATCATGGGTTTGGTCGTTTGTTCCCACCATTCTCCCAATGAATGAAGATTCGGATGAATCAGATAGTGAGTCTATAGATAACTACACAAAAGAACCTCAGCTAGATACTGAGTGTTTAAAACAACTCATACAGTGTATCTTAGAGGATACATATGAACAAGAAGTTGCCACACAGTTATCAGTTCATGATCCCAGTTATGATGAGGCATCGAGTCCTTCAAATGTTCATTATACACCTCATTTAAGTGATACACGTTCTTCTGAGGAGCTTGGTGATAGCACATCGCAACCGAAGATTCACAGGCCTAGTAGAGAGGAGTATTCGCAAACAAGACGTCGAAAAATTAGACGTCTTCGCCGTTCTGCCTCAATGGTTCCTGTCTTCATTATTGGAATTTATTTCGATAAAATTGATTTAAATATTTCTGTAAGTTAATATTTTATCTGACATAGTAAGTGGTTTTTAAAATTTTACCTGTTTGGATACTTCCACACACTTTCATGGAAGACAGGTGTCGAAAAAAGGGAGTGATTGCTCATATTCAGGGAGGTACATTCAACTATGTAGAGTGGTATGGTAGAGTGATCACCAATTACGCGCGTGCTCCTGAGTTTGACTCCTGGCTGATAAATTCCTAAACCTTACTTAGCTGATAGTAAACCCGGTAAAGGGAGAAGGGTAAGCGCAATATCAGCAACTCCATCCTTTGAAAACAAACAACCACTACTGAAACTGCGGAGTTCAAGCTTAACAAACGCATTAATGAGCATCTTCCTTCATGGTACGGTAAAGGTCAAATAAAATCTATAAGAAGTTCTATTTTTGCTCATTTGATTGATAGCGGTCACCAAGTGGACAGAAATAGTGCCTTCAAAGTTATCTCTCGTATTCCATCGGGTCTTTCGAACGGAATTCGAACCCGCCTTTTACACATGGCTGAAGCTGTGGTAATTCGAGAGAACAATCCTAGTCTTTGCATACAAAAGAATTTTGTTCTACCTTTGTCTCTCCCTTGCTTAGCCTAGGTGAATTCCATTCAAAACCCTCCCACCCTTTCTTATTTTCCATTTCCTTCGTACTTTTATGATATTTATTTAAACTCCGATTATATGTCCACTTCGCCTTCAGTATTAGATAACTTTTAAGATTTGACCTAATTTATTTATTGAATTGTCTACATACACACATATTACTACCTTTGTTATTCTTATCACCACCTGCATAAACCTTATTATCAATATCTTGTTATCATCATATTCATCGTTACTAGCGACGTTCATTATTATTATTATTTGATCCACAAAATCACCATCATTGGTTAAAATTGTTGTATATAAATCTAAGTAAACTAGAGTAAAGTCTGAAAAGGATCTAATCGGAAACAATACTGTTCGCTTATATGTCTTGTTATAATATCAGAGTAGTTCATACAAAAATCTAACAAGAGAGATAGCTAATAGTTTCATAATATAATACATAAATGGGCACCTCACTAGTTAATTAAATCTCATGTTACAGAAATCCTCTACGCACTTCTTCTGTAGCAAAAGAAGACAAAAGAATTCATAAAGGAATTTTTATTTGCAGTTTGGTGTACAAATATAAAGAAATTATGTGTGCTTTATAGTGAAATCGTCATTTGCATAGATCTTCCGTGTTGTGCTTCTTCTACCCTTCCTATTGTGTTTCTTTGTCTTCTTTTTGTGTCTCCCATGTTCTGCCGCAGTACTGGTTCATTCGCTCTCTTTGACGTCAAATCTATTTCTCCACTATTTGATACTCTTAGCCCTATCAACGTTTATTCATATACTACTAATAACTTGTCAGTAGCGCATGCCACACTTCCACTTTATGAAATTGTAACTAAAAAGGTAAATAAATGGAAATGTAGTGTGATCAGAAAGTAAAAATATAAATTATTAATTTTCATTTTCTTCGACCTATTAAGGGATATTATTAAACCTTTATTATAATGCATATCATATACCCAATGCCCAAATTTTTTCAAACTGTTAAAGCCGGTTTAATAATACTTTGATAAAGCTATTAGCATTAAATAGCGAAACGTCAGTAAAAACAATATCGTTTTGTTTTTCATTCATTGGGAAATACAAAAACCTTTATTATAATGACTATTAAGGGATAGTTTACATTTCGTTTTTCTGTTTTCAGTTTATCCTTGCAAACAGTGATTAATTTAGCAGTAATTCTAAAGTCTTGTTTAAATTTGTTAAGATAAGTGCAATCAAAACTTACATGCTATTAACTGGAAAACGCCTTTTTGACAATGATGTTTCAGTCGAATAGCTACTTTGTTAACTTTTAGTTCGCAGAGATTCGTTTCATTTCAAGTTAGATTACAAAGTGATGCGATTTGACGAAACATTAAAAACGGGGGAGTAATAAACAGCTGTTTCGTTTTTGTTTGAAATTCTTCACCAGTACGCACACATGACCGCATCGAGAATCAAACCTTGGTCCTTCAGGTTACCGGAAAGCCCGCTACTTTTTTTGACATATATACGTATATAGCAAGTAATTAGGTTTTAGTTTAGTATCATATTTATTACCTTTTAAATAATCAAGTTAACGTCCTCTTATTAATGAATTTGTATCTTAAATTATTAATTTTACCTTTAGCTGCCAAGTCCTAGAGGTTTCTCCTGTCCATCTTCAAATTCAGGTATTCGATCACGCCGTAGCAAACGTCAATTTCATCATTCTATGCCAGCAATAAAGTTTGAGTTAACTGTGAGTTTTTATTTGACAAAAAGTTGATTTTGTGGAGTTACAGTTTGCAACTTTGTTCATCTATAAATATTATACATTTTTCGAATAGTTTTTAGGGTATCTATCGAAGGGTGGAGATATGATCATTGCATCCTGTCTTCCCAGCGTGCCTAGTTTTGACGCGTTTGTTTCCCCCGAGCACGACTTAGTCTGCTCATGGTTATTGAACCTAGATGCTATGCTAGTCAAGCTAGTCCTTATATGATCATCACTCGGGGAAACTTGTCTTCCATTCTATAAAGTGGGACTAGTCCAGGGGCAGTGTCTCAGATTCCTACACACTATCCAATATCTTATTTCTCTCAGTCTATAGTTCACCACTGCCATCCTTAAGCACATGTATAATCATATCATCAGTTACCGCCGCTTTACCTTGTTTCAGATTACAGACAGTTCTTGCAACCTCAGCTACAGTTGAAGGATCGGTGTCTATGTCCCTAACAGGTAGGTGTTAGATGGTGGGGAAATTTAGTGTGGCTGTAGGCTCTTTAAATAGCTTCTCACTATGTCCCGTGCAAAGTTCCAGTCGTGTATTCTTCGAGATAATTAGAACACCATTCTTCCTGGGAGTTATTTTGCTTTCCGTTTCCCTAGTGACTTACCTCTGATGCCCTTCGTATCCTTTTTGTTCCATACTGCTATTCACGTTCATCACGAAGGTTTTTAGTCGGCTTTCGTTTCTTGTCATGTACGGAACCCTGCAGAATCTATCTTCTTGCGTCAATTAGGTCGGATGAAGCAGCAGAGATTCACTAGCGTTTAATAACTTTTGGTTTTAGGTTACTAACACCCTCTACCACTTTCTATAGTCGACTGGATATTATGCCAGGCTTCTTCAGGATGAGTATTGCTTCAAGTCTTAGATACGTGCTTAATTCTTTGTTTTCTAAATAAAGACTTTGTGTTCTTGTCAAGAAGTTGGAGGTGCAGAGGTTTCTAGCTACCTGTTTTCAATGTCTGTTCAGTCTTAGGTTTGTTTATACGCACATGGACTGGAGCATGATGGAAGTATGCGTATGTGTTCCGGAAGGAGCTTCAGTTTTCTACCAAGCATCTGCATCTGTAACTTAAAGTTACATGATCTATCGTCGAATTGATAATGGTCACAAGATTAGGCAATTTCTGTCCGTATGTTTGTAGTTAGTTCTGACTAGGGACAGATAAATATCTGAATAGAGTTGTAAAAGACGATCACCGTTATCAGTTCGTGCGCACATGACTTCATACTCTCTACCAATATATTTTCTGACTGGCACAGCTTCCTTACTTAAGCATTGAAGTCACCAGCTAAAATGACTATGTATGTCTACAGCAGTAAACTAGACAACTTTTGATTGAATTCATCTTTTACTTTGTCCGAACTACAGTCGTTTAACGGGGGTGTTGGAGAATGGGTGGAGACTATAAAAAACATCTACTATCCACTGGGATCCAATCAAGTAGGGATTTTTCTGCCCTAGTGCTATTCCCATAGAAAAAAGTTCACGTGAACTAATGGAAAAATATTCTGACGTGCGCATGCTGAATTTTACAGATACACCATCTTGGCAATTAGGGATAAGTTGAATAATAACACTTAAGTCTTGTATGCGTATCTCTGAGACAACATACATCGATTGCTTGAGATGTCAGAGTTCTGGTTAGTGTAACCTGTTTTCCGATTCGGCAAATGCTTCTAACGTTAAATGCTCCAACTTAAAGTTGATAGTGTTATTCTAAGAGACTGTCAGTAGTGTGTTTCCTTCTCTTATTGCTATTTGTGATTGTGGAGTTAAGAGAAAATGAAGGACTTGCCTGTGGGATATTATTAACAGTAAGAGGAAAACAAGATGGTGAAAATGATGGAGGTGAATGCTGGTTAGGAAAGCTTTGTGAGCTTATGGAAGTATGCGGGTGGTTTATTACTTCCCGGCTGGCCAGACCAAGGAAGTTGATTTCTTCTTGGGGTATCTGAAACAGATGGAGCATTAATATTGTGTGACCATTGAGCGCAGAGGACAACTTCTTGCGGCCGGTTACACACGACCTGTTTGAAGTGGTCTTTGGAGTTGCTTCCGTATAAAGATCTTATCACCGCAAGGTAAGTCGGCATGTCGAATTTTCGGTATCACCGTCTACTACAAGCTTGGCCACTACGTCAAGGTACAAGCTATCGGTTGAGCTATGTCTTTATGGGTATCTTTTGTCCCTGATTATCTATTTGCCACACAAGTCACAGAACCGTAATATATGTGAATGCATATTGGTTAGTCTGTTCTGTTTAGCATTGAAAACTACAAAAAATAATGGTTTTGATTTAAAAAATTCTTATTTTATTTGGCTTTTGTTTTTGGATGGAATGCTTTTAGGACATTGCCTTCCAAATAACATTACGTGATGTATACTTTCGTCTTGTTCAACTTGGAATTCGTGGATTTCATTGTTATCCTGTAGGATGTGTTTGTTGCTGTGGACAGTCGGAGTATGCAAACAATTCACAGTGTGATACTGTTCATATTTCAGCAGTTGATAGTCTCAGTTCTGGTAGTGCGAATGTATCAAAATGTTCTGTATCGAAGGCCTGTACCTATGATGATAATGTAAGTCTATATAATAATGTTAATAATAATAACTATAACAATGATAATATGCTACTTTTCATCGCATACAGCTATTTTGGATTTAATAGATGAATCAGTTTGTTACATTACTTCACATTGTAGTTAGCCCTGAAGATGTTCAAAAGGACTATAAAAGGTTCTCAATTAAACTGTACAGTTCAGTGAACGTAACGACTCCAAAATGGTTCATTATATTCGTATTTATAGCTGTTCGTTGAAATTGTCAAACAAAAAAAAAAAACGAAATATGTCGTCGGTTGTTTTTTTCTTCCATTTCTTGAGTTCCGAGTGAAACACAGAGCTTCAAGCTTCTGAAGTTTCATCAGTAGGAATGGTGTTGTCTCTGTGGTGCAGGGTTGCTGGCATCATGGCGAACTTTCCCTCTTTCCCTGGATTACTACTGGCCAGCAAACTAGATGAAGTTTTGGGAGTGAGTAGTCCTGCTGAGTGATTGGCGAGTTTTTTATCACTTTGAATCACCCAGGAAATGGATTCTTAGGATCTCAAAGATTTCAGTTGTACACCATCCTGTGTGTGATTTAATCATCACCTAATTATGTGGGATACAAGTGAACTTAATCAACTGGTTGTAATCATAGTAAAAATGTTTAAGGTGTAGGAAGTTTGAAAATGTATTTTAAGCCTTGTTGGAGAGGAGTAATCAACTAATTTGTATCCTCACCAGGAACTAAAAGCCGTATGTATTGTCTATAATATCAGGGAGTTGGAATTAAGTTTCGTCAAGTTTACAGATACTCTCCTTAATAATGCCTGTCAATGTGACTGACAGTATCAAGTATTGTAATCTTTTTCTTGCCCATTGATTTTAAGTATCAGTATACGACTTCAGGCAGTACAGCTGATAGCGTCAAAGACAACGAGGATCGGAGAAGCAAGACGGATCTTCATTAATCTGAAATCATTGTAAATATCTACTGCACGTAGCACAAGGAACACGCTCTGGATTTTCAGGTCAGGTTACCAAAAGCAGTTCCAGCAAGCTGCAGACTTTTATAACAGCTATCCAGACTGAAGATCAAACAGCCGGCGAAAAAGGATAAGTAACAAATAACTCTGGCAACGAACCGACCAAGAATCTATCACCCTACAAATATACCGAAGAAAATGGAGACGGGTCGGAAACACGCTGAGGAGACCGTTGAGTGAAATCACATTCCAGGCCGGCTGTCTAGTAGAATCTGAATGGGAAGACTTAAGTCCAAGGATGAGATGGAGAAAACTGTATGAGAACAAAAATAAAAGCTTGTGGGCGATCGTGAAGCCAGTTAAAAGAGACTGTCTGCCTGTCTGTCTGCTGTCGACACAGAACTTTCCACAGATGTGCAGCAGTTCAAATCGCCGCACCCCATGTAGCACACAAAGCAAGAGAAGAAAGTAGAAGAAATGCATAAAAGAGAAAGTACACAAGTTAATGAGACAAAAGGAATAGTAATAACGAAGAACAATATAGCTTCATTGGAAATTTTAAGTCACAAGGAGTGGATACATCTGCACTAGCCAATGAGAACGATTTTGAGCCATATCAATGATTTTCTCCAGCCATTGGTTTTCACGGTCCCGACTTCCCCAGTCAGACAGCAGTCTACACCTTCCTACGTGGCTGGCTGGCTTAAACTAACTGTTGTGGGTTTGATTGATTGGTGAAGCCATATTTTGGTTTGACCACCGTTATCTCTTTTCCAGCCTGACCCTATGTCAGCTAACATTGCCCGTCGAGGAAGGCGATGGCTAGGCAGGCATGTCTAACACATGTCCTAACCATCTCAATCGATCTAGCTTCACAGCCTCGTCAATTGATTTTCCCTCCTTACCTAGTACTCAACCGATGCCTAACCTCAATGTTGCTCACCTTATTATACCACTTCACACGGGATACAGAACGCAGGCACCTATGATCGAAGACTGCTTAGCAGTACACCCGCCCTTTTGGTTGACTGGAAAGAGCAGAGTGAAATGGCAATGTTTTGCTGAAGCCCTATGGTCTACACGGAACCCATTTGCAATAGTAGTAATGATAATGATAATCACTAGTAAAAGTCAGTAATATGCTACTATTTAAAGCGTGTAACCATAGTCGTGATGATAAATCCTTCAGATGTGCGTGTTTCATTTTTCTGTCCTCTTTTATTTTTCCTTTTTGTCATTAGCCTGATAGAATCCAACCGAATTTCATATCACTTGGATGTTATCCGATAAATTCCAATGCGTCGTCTTCATCGCTGTCATCATCGGAATCTTTTCTTCATCCACGGGAAATATTTTATTCAGCTGTTTCATCACAACAACATTCTTATAGTGGTGGAAGTGATAATACTTTACATACCAACGATAAATTATCTGAATTTCAATATTCACCTATTTTAACGCTAAGTGATTATAGCAAACATTTAATAGATAAAGATGTACGCAGGCATTATCCAGCCATTTGGTTTGATTCATTATGCTCGCTTAGCTTGGATGATTCAAATGTTACACCTTCAGATAGTAAGTTATTTTTTATTAAAATCTTTAGTTTTTTTTCTGTATACTATAACCCAAAGGTGGTATTATGACCAAAGAATTGTAAACACTGAGTTTTTCAATCAGCAGATTGTATATTTCTTACGACGTTTTTATGAGTTCAAAAAGTTGGCTATTATGTTGTGGGCGTGGATGACAAAGGAATGTATGATTTAATGGTATGATGATGATGAAATGAAATGAACCTCATGAAATGATGATGAAAATCCTGTAACCAATCAAATCCCTACAAACCAACATTTGAATATCGATGAGATGCTCACTAGCGATTCGCCCTATTCAGGTAGGTAGTTACCTGGGGTTCTAGTGGGAAGTCGTGACCAGTAGGGTACAGCAGGTCGGGTGTGAGGACAAATACTCACTGAAGACATTGGCTAGTGGTCGTGCTATGTTGTGAATTGGCAGAAGTTAGAATTCATGGACTAGCCATTGGATGGGGTCCCATTGGCTTAGTGGTCTACGAGCTAGCTCGCCTTGTAACCAGAAGGTCCTGGGTTCGAGCCCTGTTGGTGGGTGCGTACTGCTGAAGAGTCTCAAACTAGGCCGACGAAATAGCTGTTCAGTACTTGCAGGTTTTCCAATGGTTCTCTAACTGATATCAGCTCATGATGAAATCATGTATGACTTAATATTTTAGTGTTTAATTGATCTGAGCTTAATTCAAGCAACTAAAATTTATTAAAAAGTAGAAATTTTGATTGGACATTAGGTAGTAAATAAGTGTAATGCGTCTAATCTATGGTGTTGATACAATCTGGCCACCATACTAGGTGGCTCACCACCACACTATGCACTCTGGTTGGAGGCAACCGACAGGAAGCCTCAAATTTGTCTGTAGGCCGTATATGCAATCTCGGAGGAACTCACGTCCACTCTGAAATTATAACCCTTGTCACCTAGTACTGTGGTCACAGATGTTACCAATGAGCTATTCGGGGTGAAGATTGTTCTCCTGTAGGACTAAAGGATACTTTGGTTTAGTCTACTCCAAATGAAGGAATATAAAAATGACCTTAGTTATCGTGAGTTCCTTCAGATACGCCTTGCTGACTTAACTAGTGAATGCCAACAAGCACAAAACCTCGGTCGATGGTTTCCAGCTGATTGCTTTCAACTTTCTAACAGCAAAAGTAGGAATAACAATTTCACAATTTAAACACTGCTAACCAAACTGTTGGCAAAAAAAGTTTTCAAATATAATATAAATTTTGAAAATTCCCTGTTACTTGGAAATTGAGTTATAATTGTAATTCAATCTAGTCTACGTTCACTGTTTTCTTGTTTTCTTTATTTCTTTGCATTCCTAGTGGGAAATAGGGCTGTGAAGGTGTGTAAAGTTTCTGTAATGGTGGTGTTTTTGTTTTACAGGCGTATTTATGGGGTTAGTAAACTAGGTGGAAAATGAATTCGGATCTACCATGTGAGCTGGTGAACTGTTGAGCCACCGGTTCACTTTGGTTTTACAATGGTGAACAGTAATTTTTCATCTCGCTATATTTATTTCTGTGTAGAAAACTAAGTGAGACTGTAGTGTTGTTTTGTGTAAAAGGCATCAATATCCATTATGTCATAAGCGATTATTATATAGTTCTATAAGAAAGTAGCAGAGTACTAGATTAGTGTAAACAGCACACAGATGTAAAGAAAAATTCCAAATAATATAAAGCCTTTAAAAGCTCTGCAAGCAAACAATGTCCCAGTCATTGGCTGGAGACTAATGGTGATCTGGCTCAAAACCATTCTCAGTGGTGGTACGAATGCATTCACCTTTTGGGGATCTCCCCGATCCACTAAATCGTCGTCTTCTTCTTCCTTGTTTTCTCTCTTTTCTATATCTTTGTGTACTAGATGTAGTGTGTCAACTTGAACTGTTGCACTTCTTTGCAAAGTTCTCTTTTGAAATCTGTCAATCTGTCAGCAAATAAAACTAAGTCAAAAATTTCAGCCATTGCGTCTCCCCTGTTCGAATCGAGTTCCAGCTAATTCAGCTTGGATTACTGAGTAATGCTGTTGGCCATCTAGCAAGAAGTGTAATTCATAACTGAATGCATGAAAAGCTTACGCCAAGTAATTGAGTTTCTGAGTTAAACACATTAAACTTCAACTGAAGCACTCAGTTTCATGAAATTTTCGCCCTCCTCCTTTCGTATATTTATCTGTTGTATTAAAACTAGACGATATAAAGAAATTAACTCGAAGCGTTGATTCTTTACTGATAATTGACTTTTGCACTAGTTAATACTTCTGATTCTATCATTTTGCTTAGTGTAACAGGTTTGTGAAATTATTTATAAAGTAATTAGTGGGGTTTTAGTGGATTGTAGCTTTACATAATTAGTGGAGATATGCCTTCTCTAGTTTTTATTTGAAATTCACACCAGAAAAAAAGGATATAATTCATTCTTGCTGGCTGTACGACTTCCGACATGCTTCAACTTCCTCTTCATGTGATGTCGATGTCACCTTCGGATCCACATCCAATTGGTCTTTTTTTCAATCGGCTTCCACTCAGTGGCCGGTCTGGCGGGTGATGTCATTCAACAATGTCTTCGGCATCTATCCAATCAGTCCTCATTTTCTTCTGCCTATTTGTTGGGCAATAAATCTTTGGTTGGTTCACTACACTTCTAGTGTTCTCTGGTGCTTATCCTTTCTGACCATTTTCAGTATGTAGTAGTGAAGCCAACTGTTGATTCAGGTCTTTAATGGTCTGTTGAGAAGGCTTCTCATGACATACATTCCAAGTGTCTAAAACATATGAACATTGGTGTTGGGAATCGAAATTTTGTTCCTTAAGCTGAGTGTAGTAAGTTGTTTCCTGAGTGATTTCAAATTATTGAAGGTATGTCTCGCTTCCCTACCCTTGGCTTTGACATCCTTTTCCGTAGTGCCTATTGTTAAAAATCAATCCAGTCCCTACAGGAACTTCGAAACACATCATTACAACCATATTATTATTACTGTTGTTTAACAATGATATCCACTAGTGACTGGCCCTATTCAGGCAATTACCTGGGCTTCTAGTGGGAAGCCGTGGCCAGTAGGGTACAACTGGTTGAGAATAAGGACAGTTAATCATCGAAGAAGACATTGTGAAGTGGTCCCGCTATGTCGTGAATTGACAGAAGTTAGAATTCATGGGCCATTGGGTTGGGTCCCAGTGGCTAGCTCGCCTTGTAACCAGAAGGTCCTGGGTTCGAGCCCTGTTGGTGGGTGCGTGCTGCTGTATGGTCGACCCTGACAACAGTATCAGTACTCCCTGCAAGTTTTCCAATGGTTCTCTAACTGATGTCAGCTCATGATGAAGTTCTCTAACCAATTATTTTTGGCTTAACAATTCAGTCAGTACAAATCTAGGTCAATTGTTTTATATCATACTGTCTGCAATTGATATTAGTAAATTACTTTGTTTGGATCCGTATTCTTAATACAATATAAGATATAAATGCTTACATTTGTAGGACTAATCGCAAATGTATAGTCGGATTTTAGATTTTATAGGGAGTTTGACCAATTTCAGTTCAGATTTCTTCACGACTAACCAACACGTTCAACTCGGAACCTCAAGGTCTTGGGTTCTATGCCTGATGAGTTTTGTATGTGTTCACTGTTGAATAGTCTCAAACTATAAAGAAATTGCCAGTCATTTGCTCCTTCGTTTTCAATGATTCTCTAAGTGATATCGGCTCCTGACGAAATCTGCCTCTGACTATACATAACATTTTTCATCTTTGTTATTTTATTCCTTTACGTTCCGAGTGGGACATAGGGTTTCAAGCTAGAGCTTTGGAGTTTGGGTAGCAGTGGGTTTTTTAAAATTTTTTATGGGGTGGAGTTACTAGCCTCACGCCCAATCTTCCCTCTTTACTTGCCTTCCTACCAGCTTAGCGAAGTCTGGGAGTGCATCGGTCGGGGGTCGAACCCTGGAGCAAGTGTGTTTTGGTTGGCGAGCATCCTACCACTGAACCACCGACGCGTATAGCATAATAAAATTATTTTCTGTAATTATACTGAACTTAGTTACCCCGAATAAATTTCTATGAGTCACACATATGATTTGATGACTGATGATGCTAACTAATTACCCAGTTTGAATTAGACGAAGTGGGAATTCGAATTTAAGACCTATTAGATGGATGTCAAGTGCTCAAACCAATGAGACTTATTTCTCTATCTATGAGTCAGTTTCTTCAATCTAAATGTCTGTTAGTGAGATGCTACTCAGCAATCCCTTTCAGTTCTGTGCTGTTGGCGATGAGTCAAAACTACTGTTTGAGAGACAGTAACTCCATCTGTTTGCCTAAATCTCGGTAGGTGGAGCGGGTTTCGAACCCGTCGCGCTTACTAGTTGCAAGTCGAGCAACTAGAAAAAAATGAGTCGCAGCTCCACATTGAAATCCCTAAATTTGTATTAATAAACCTGAATTCAGCAGTGATTTTTTTTCTCACTAATTACATCATAAAATTTTTGTCGCTCATCTAAAAATAGGTTTTTGTTTTATTTTTAATTGTTACTTCTCCTTTTTTTTTAGTTCCATCTGTTCGTCAACATCAAGTGAACGGTGTACGAGAGTATATTTATAACCGTTGTCTACTTGGTTCGTATTCAGTAGAAGTATCACCGAGTTTAATTCATCGTTTGGGAGGTTTAGTAAATGCCTATAAAATTTCTCATCCATATCCTCCATGTTCAATTACAATAGAAGGTATTTTGTTTCAAAAAGTTTACTTAGTATCCCATTTACATTTTTTTTATATATTTATCAGGTTTTCGTATGTAATCGTTAATACAGACTAATTCTTGTAGAAAGGATTGCATTTTATTTATATGATATTCTTTTCGTTTCAATGAGTCATTTTCAAATTGCTGTACAATTGTACTTATATTCGACGGAAAATTCATTATTTATATTCTCTTGGGTTCCTAGTGGAACGTAGGAATTTAGCGGCGCATCTTCACTCCACTTTGTTTTCTACAGTCTTCTGTGGTTGGTTTCACGATTGCCAATTCACTTTTATTTCACCCTCACACGATTTCCTCCGTGTTACACTTGAACCTAAGCCCAACTCATCGTTTCCCATTCGGTTTCCACTCGAGCACATGGTGCGTTATGTTACTCAGCGATCTTAGCATATGTCCAATCCATCTTTAATTTCCTCCCTGGGCGATAGGCTGTTGATTGGTTGGTTACGTAGGTTCTCTGTTGTAAGTCTTTTAGGACCGACAGTCCATCTCATATGGAGCGAAGGCAGCTGTTGGTGAAAGTCTGCATACGCCAGGTGTGCGTAGCATTTAGAAGTACTGACCTGACATTAATGTTTAAAATTCGAGTGTTTTTCCGTATACTGATTTCCAAAGTTATTTCAAATTAATGAAGGTTTGTCATACTTTTCGGATCCTGGTTGCCTCTGGCACCCTTATCTGTACCGCCATATGTAGTGGAAACGAAGCTGATTTAATAAGTGACAGAGGTGATTTCCTTTGGTTTTGTTCCATTGATAGTAATCTATGCTTGATGTTATTAGTTAGGTATTTTCATCGCCTCTGTCTTCTCTATGTTCACTCTGTTTACAAAGAAACTGTAGAAAGAAGCGTGTTATAGAATTTCTCCGATGAAAGAAACTGTATAGATTGTCAAATATTAGTTTGTAGGGATTCGGTTCATGTCAGATTAAAGTAAAATTCCATGATTAATCACTAGCGGACTTTAGTTAGGGGACCTTGAAAACTAGGGAGTACTGGACTGCCGTTTCATCCCTGTTTGGGATCCTTCTGCGGTATGCACACATGACCCCACCAAAGTTCGAACCTATGATTTTGAGTTCAGAAGGCGAGCTTGTATACCCAATAGCCCATCAATTGTAACTCCTGCAAATCGGTGAATTATCGCCTGACCGCCAGCCAGTTTAAATGATATCGATTAATGATGAAATCCTACTTTAAATCAATAAAATCCCTAAAAACCAACAATTAATCCACTCGTCATTAGTGGATGACTATGAGGTAGAGTTTATAGACTGTTCTCGAATTTGTGCCCACAAGCGTTGTTGGGGGGGGGGGAGGTTAGGGTCCATTAATTTGGGTGTGAAGACATTTACTGATGGTGATAACATACGTCACAGAACTTTGCAGACCGTTTTGTTTTAACACTTTTCCCATCAAAGTAAACAAATGTTCAAACTGTCTCATTATTTATTCTTGATGTTTTTTTGGATAAGTAATGGTTCCATTTTCATTTTTATTCAATGTTAGATATCAATTCTGCATCCACACCGAATGAAATGTCTTTGTCACGTTATTCACAGCATATTCCAATGTGTAATATACAATTGGATATAAGCGCTGGAACAATATCTGTAAATACTTCTCATAATTTTAACAGAGTAAGTTCGTGTAATTATAATCTTATAATTTTAAAATATGAAATTGAAAATATCTCTTTTAGGAGATTTTGTTGTGAACCGACGTTAATTAGAAGATTATCGAATATTACTAGATAGCTGTTTCGTCCTAGTTCGTGACTCTTCAGAGGTGCCTATCCACAACTTTATCCAGGGATGGAACTCAAGAATGTTGACGTTTCAGCTACCGACTTGGAAATCAGTCACCTGTGCGTGGGTTGCAATCTCTGTCGATTCGTGACGTAGTGCTGTTGAGTACTTCTTGGTTTTTAGTGATTCTCTAACTGACGTTGGCTCGTAGCAGTGAGACTTACATTTAATTTAATTAAAATCCTGACAAAACCTGAAATCTCAATAAAACTACTTATGTCAAGCATTTGTAAATAATTCGCATCTTTGGGAGAATGTACGCCAACTTTGCACGTGGTCTGGATTCGTTTCCTGGCTGATATACTCCTAAACCTAGCTTAGTTCGTAGCAAAACCGATAAAGAGGGGAGTTTGGGCGTGAAGCCCGACTGATAGCTGCTACCTTAACGTGGTGGTCGGGCTTGCATATCGCAATGACCCAACGAGCTACAATGACTGGAACGTATGTTCCTGTAGATCCTACCATGCCAGAAAAGTTGTTTGGATAGCGGTTAGACAAAAAGCAGCTTCCCAATCCTACACTATAATTCAAACAAATCCACAAAATATCATGCCGGATCGGTTGGGGCCCGGATTAACAACGACCGTGCTTTCTGCTGCCGTGTCACAGGGCAGAAGTGATAAATACGCTACTGAGAAACACCAAATGAGTAAGAACAAACAAAAACAGGCCGCGTGTGACCGGCCTCAAGCAGTTGTCCCCTGGGCTCTGCAGTCACGCAACACTAACCTTTTCTCTATTTCAGGTACCCGAAGACTCAACCAAGTTCCACGGTGTGGGCAGCCGGGAAGTAACAACCACCCATACACTTCCAAAAGCACACGAAGCCTACCTGAGCATCACTCTTGGGCGTGAACCTAGCAACGTCTCCCGTTTAAAAATACATTACTACTGTAACCTCAAAGCTGAAGCCGTCCCTATGTTCCACTCAGTACGCAAAATG
This sequence comes from Trichobilharzia szidati, assembly GCA_944472155.2. Classification (NCBI taxonomy): domain Eukaryota; kingdom Metazoa; phylum Platyhelminthes; class Trematoda; order Strigeidida; family Schistosomatidae; genus Trichobilharzia; species Trichobilharzia szidati. The sequence goes on along the minus strand of OX235273.1, from coordinate 110,785,159 downwards.
AATGACAAAAATGATGACGGTCAACTGTTTTTATTGTCACTAGAACTCAGTTATCCCTGATTGGATTTCTCATGCTATAGACAACCCTTATCGTGCGAGAGTCCGATGATACTACCCAGATATCCAGTCTGATAAAGCTAGATTTGAAGTTCCATACTCATTGGCTGAAAGCTGGACTCCTAATTCAATCAGCTAAAACTCCACAGAACTAGGGAGTACTGGACAGCTTTCTCGTGCACACCCACGAACTCTCCCGGGATTGACCCGGGACCTTCAGGCTACGAGTTCAATGATCTCTAACGCATATTGGTTCTTGACAAAGTCTACATTAAAATCAGTTAATAGTGATGTTTTCTAGCCATAGGAGACTATGATGAGTCCTCTCATTTTGAACTGTGTAATTTATAAATGATGAATTTGATTTTAAGCTGTTGTTTTCTTTTTTCTAATCACAATTTTTTATAATATTTAGAAATAAAATACCCCTTTTCTTTTTCTTTTCAGAATAACTTATCTCCTCAGCTACAAATTCACTTAGAGAATATATCCTTATTCAGTCGGGCACCTGTATACCCCTATGATATTGTTCAGCTTATTACGCGTTTAAACATCCCACCGTATTTATTTAAACGTAGTTATGAATTTATCCAATTGGAGTTATGTAATCCAACTAAACGCGTCGATGATTGGTTACAAGATATACACTCAGATGTATTGAATATGTCAAGTAATAATAAAGAATGGAATAAACAGTTAATAGCTTATTGTTATAACCGAACAATTGTCCAATTCACTGGAATATCTGTTGATCTAGTCAGGAATGCTCATGTGAGCCACCAGTCTTCCACAAATGCACAAGTCACCTCCACTACTACTGCCACAACTGCCAATAAATCTAACGATAATGTGACTATTTTTAAATTGTCTAGTCTTGAGTGTATGTTTTGGTCATTGAATTGTCCCCAGCTATGGTAAGTTTTTTCGTCAGCTTGAATTTCATTTCAAAATACCTGCATCTGCTTGTGTTTTTTCAAATTTTAATTCCAGCTTACTCTAGGGTGTTATTATTGATGAATACATACATTAGCCCTAATTGACTGGTCTCTGATGATAGCTCAACACGAGTATGAAAGCCTGGTGTGGTGTTTTAAATCACCTTGCGTCATCCGTGGCGTAGACGTGATACCCAACTATACATCAAAGGATATGTTTACTGCGCAGCAATTCGCTGCGAAACACGCCCACTGAGTGTGGATGATATGAGAAGGCTAACTGTCTTTAACTGCATACGTTTGCCTTCTGCCTCCCGTGTTTTTACTATTATGCATGTAATATTACTACCAAGGGAATGTAATTTAAAACATCCCTAAATACATCTCGATCGAATATAATCAATCAATCGAAATAGAAGGTAACTTAAACAGATAGTAGGTGATATCCATGACTGAGTGGGCTACTGGATATAGCGCTTTAGTGTTTGAAATGATGGGTGTTGCCTTTCGAATCTCGCTGGGAACACAACTACCCAGTAAGGATGCAAGCGTATCCGGCTGACGAGTTCTGGATTCCATCAACATCAACTGACATAGGAATTAAATCAGAAATTAAGTATCTTGGACTTGTTATCTCTTCTGATCTCTCCTGGTCTTCCCATGTCTTAGCGACCTCCAGTAAAATATTCCACCTGACATTTTACATTAAGAAGTTAAGGCACTCGAGTATAACTCAACCCCTCCTCTTACAGTTCATAAACTCTTGCATCCTACCTATTCTTCTTTATTGTTGACCCTTATTCTTTCCTGGTTGCTTAAAAAGGACTATGTCACAATTCGTAGAATGCTGAAGACTGTCAGTAAGATGAGTGGTGTCCCAGTGGACCACATAGTTAACGTCGTTGTCGATAGGCATTTGACTTCGTGCAGTAAATTTGCTAAAGGGATTTTGTCTGACTTGGAGCATCCACTTTACCCTCAGTTGTCACCTTGCGCATCTCATCAGGTAGAACAAGAAGTAACTTCAGAAATCTGTATGCTCGCACGTCTAAGTATAAAAATTCTATGATACCATACTTGGCAAGTATTTTATGTGATGAAAATAGCGTCAGGCAAGGATTGACTAACCTTTTTTCATCTAGTAAATAAACCATCTCCTCCATACATCCTTATATACCTTCAAGTTTTACTTTTATTATTTCTATTATATTTATAGTCCTGTTGATTCTTTGTTTTCACTTTCATAACTGCAAACACCAACTTATCTCTATGACTGCTGTAATCTTTGTTTTTTCCTTCACCATATCATGTAAAGAGAACATCATATTCAATATTTTTAATCATGCAAGGATTTGTATACCGCATCGACAATACTGTGTGAAACAAGCCCACGGCAATTTCCACTTGTATTATTATCATTACCTTAGCTGCTATCATTATTATCATTTCCATTTTATATGCTGCATGTTTGTTATTTTTTTCATATTAACCCTATTGTAAATGTAGAAAAATTTTCTGTGTGATTAATTTTATTTCTAATTTGAGGAAATTAGATGCATTCCATTCTGTATCACAAGTACTGTTTTTGGAATAAAGTAAATCATTATTACTATTATTATAAACGATAACAGTTTGTTACGCCAGTCTGTTGCGATGTTTCACGTAATTTTGCGTATATTATACTTAAGCTGAAACGCATATTTCTTTTTTATCCTTCATTCTGTCCCTTTTTTACAGGAGTTCACCTTCTCTTAGTCATTTGGAGTATCGATTGACACTGGCTAACACAATGGAAATGTACCTTTCTTTACAATGCATTAATTACTTATCATATATTTTGGGTGAATTGTTCCATCAACTGTTTCATTTAAAAGCTTATTGTTATTCTGAGGATATACAGCTTTCTTTACCTCCAGTTTATGAATATCAGTCAGAAAATGATTCTCATTCAGGTCAGTTAATGATTACTCACCCTTTTTTAAATAATTTCTGTATATGTCAGATTTTAGCAAGTAATGTATTTTTCAAATTTTGGTTGATATCTATGTAGATTTTGTCATGGACCGATATTAACAGTGCGCTCCCATGATCCTATCAGGTATCCAGCTCAGAATCTCTTGTTAACGAGATTATTTCACTGGTGTTAAGCTAATAAAGTGGTATCTCTGTTTTGGATTTTAGACTAAATTTGAAATAAAAGTGATGAGTTGTCACAAACGATTGTTAAAGAAGAGTTACATAATAAGACGAAAATACAATTAGTAAGTTCAGATGAACTGGATGTTGATATAAAGGGGTAGTAACAAAAGTGATGAGTTGTCACATAAATGATTGTTAAATAAGAGTTACTTAATAACGTTAATAGTTTGATGATAATCTGCAGAAGCCCAAAGGACCTGACCACTTCTATGTGTATATATCAGTTCACCTTTTGCTGTGGTGCCGGTCGTTTGACTCGTATCCTGTCAAAAAGGGTCAAAGAACACTATCCAGCGTGGCTGCAGAAAGGAAGTAGTTGCTGTATAAGGAGTGCAATAATCGAACATCTCGTCACCACTGGTTATTCCACCTCCACAAACTTCTCCTTCAAAGTAATCTACAAAGTGAAGAACAACCTGCCAAAGACAATACGTTTCCATCTTCTTTGCATTGCAGTTGGAAGAACCAGAACTATGCTTACAAAAGAAAATTATTCAACCACTTCTACTATCATGGTAACAACTCCGTTGATTTGACTTAACTTTTGTCTGTATGCTTATTTTTCTAACTACTTAAAACTCTTGCGTAATTCCGTATGTTATTTTGTTTCCATATACACCCTGAGCACAACTCTTTCATCAAACTATTCACGTTATTACGTAACTCTTCTTTAACAATCGTTTGTGACAACTCATCACTTTTGTTACTACCCTCTTATATCAACATCCAATTCATCTGAACTTACAAATTGTATTTTCGTTTGGAAAATTCAATGTACACGCACATACAAAACAACTATACATATATTTGCGATTTTACAGCTATGAAAATAAATTCACCGAAAAGAGACTCTTCGCTGAACTACTGGACTTCTGTCTATAAATATGTCTTAACATCCAACTCATCTGAACTTATTAAATTGAAATAATCGTCGAAACTCGTTAGTGTTGTTATTCAGGTATATTATGGTGTAAATTTTACTGGTATTCTGATATACACTTAATGATAAATGCCTTTGAAGGTAACCCGGAGTGTATAGCAGTGAGTTGGGTGCCTGAGAGTGACATGGAGAAGATAATGTGAGGGCAGTTAGAAAGCTAGTGGCAGTCATGATTGCAGAGAACCAAGTACAACGAAGATGTACCGTCAAAACTGTACACTCCACACTGGAACACAGTGGGGATGTGACTGAGTGACCTAAGCACAATTGGGTCATGGGTTTCAACACTGCTTCACCTACCGATTTTCGTGCAGCCAGTTCATAGCATTATTCTTCGCGCAGTAAGTGTATGTCTCGTTGCCAACTGCGTAGAAAGACTAGTGGTTATGGAGTTGTAATAAATAATATAATTTCTGAACACAAGAAACAAACAGTATTAGTAGATAATCCTTAAAAAAATCCCCTGTAACAGAATGAAATACATTTACAAAGTGAATTCTCTGCCCTTAATGTAGTAGAATATATGACCGATACTTCTTGTATGAATTCTTATCATATTTGAATATAACATTGTTTGAAGTCACTTAGAGGTAGGTGTTGTATGTGATGAGTGAACTTGCGATTTATTGGTTTAAAAAGCCCCACATTTTGACCGATAAGCTATTTATTTCTCTTCTCTCATATCTATAAATGAACGAAGAACAGAATTACATTATATGAGCAGTTAACTCTCATGCCTTTCACTCTATACTGAAGATCATGAGGGCGGAAAAGATAAGCAACAGGGAAATTTGATAAAGAACTAACCGAAAACCTATCACCCAATAAATATGCAGAGGAAAATAAAGATGTACTTGAGGCACATCCAGGTGACGAGTCCCAACTGGGACGAAATGTGCATCCTGGATTCCACTGCTAGTCACCATCTACCAGTTATCTTGAAAATGAAGATAATTACTGGATTTCATTGTGAGATGACATCGGTTAGAGAACCACTGAAAAACTTGCAGGCAGTGCTGAACAGCTGTTTCGTCAACCTAGTTTGGAACTCTTCAGCAGCATGCACCCACGACAGGGTTCGAACCCAGGATCTTCTGGTTACAAGGTGTCAGTTCATGATGAAATCCTGTAACCAATCAATCAAATCCCAATACTTGAAAATAGAGATGGTTGGGGCATACGCTGAGGAAAATACCGTTGAATGACACTACGTCACTGGGAATTGATTACTACTTTTCAAACATTTTTCGTTGATTGATATTCTTATCATTTTTCTTAATATAATGCAAAATATCTCCCTCCTGCACCCAATCGTCGAAATAAGTTAATTTTTGTTTTCATTTTGTTTTGTCGTTTAATATAGCTGCTAAAACCTCATGGATATGGTGTACAAAAATTCATGGAATTTCTAGATTTCGTTTATGTCTTACAAAGTGTGTGTCTATTTTACAAATTAGTCTGGAAACAAATTTATTAATGTATTTGAATTGTTTAAATGAAAAGAGGAGAATATGTCCAATTGTGGAAAGAAGCGGTGACAAGTCAACTGAGCATAAAACTTCAATGAAACCATTGTTTTGTTTAGCTGTTCAAATCCCATATTTACATGATTTATCGTCTACTGGTAAAGAAAAAGAAAAATAATTTGTTTCCTGATAATAATTTATGTTGTAGTGTATTTGATATGAATTTTTGGCTTTTTTATATAGCTCATTAGTTAGTTAGTTAGTTAGTCAGTATAGGTGGTAGATTCTCAACCACTACTGGGTCATGGCTTCGAGTCTCGCCGCCCGCCCCCCCTCCTATACTGAGATGTGAACGAGTATTACGTACGAAAAGAATACTGCTCTGTTTAGGTTCGATAATGTCACCAAGATGTGATAGAGGTTGATGTGAATAGCATTAATGACAATGCTGCGACTACGGGGCAGTAGTTACACCCGTCTGAAGAACGACTTCCAATCACTACAACCTCCCTAGAGTCCACTGAAATAAGGATAAAAAAAACTGGTCGGAGCCGGTGAGAACAATCGATCTGTATTATATAAAAATATATATTCCTTTTTATTTTTATTATTCTATTCCTTCACGTTTTTAGTGGAACATAGAGCTTCAAGCTAGAGGCTTGAAGTTTCGGTAGCTGTGGTGTTTATTTTTACGGGATGGGGTGGCTAGTTTCATGCCCAACCTTCCCTCTTTACCAGTATTATTACTGAGTAAGCGAAGTAAAGGAATGCGTCTGTGGCCAGGGATCAAACCCGGACCACATGTGTCGTTGGCTAGCATTCTAGCTCTGTGCATCGTTGGCACAGCGGTACAGACACAAATATATTATCCACCTCGATAAATTAGGCAAATAAATAATTGATTAAGTTTTGGTCTTCAAGGTTGTCCAATCTCATTATTATAACGTTCTGCCGTGATCCTTTGGCTTAAATATGTCCAAACTGGTTTTAGGTGGTCTAAGCCTGATTTAGCTGCGTGAAAGTGCAAGTGGCTGTCGCGCACAAATAATAATAGTAATAATAATAATAATAAACTTTATAATTACCAGTTTCACACTAGGGCTTTTTCAATAGTCAGATGGAGGCTTACTGAAGTAAATTGTCAGGGTTATTCAATCTTTTGTAGTATATTGTAAAATTGTGATGTCGGCATAGATTTAGTTTACTGCCAGATTGAAGGTCATTATCGTGTTAACGCGCTGATAGGTCCCTCTTCTTTTTCTATTCTCTAAGTTAACGCTTGAAATAAGCGTTTCCTTTAACCTGTCAAATGTGTATTAATCCGTCTGAATCCATTTCTTCCACTGGAGTGAAGTACACAGCAATCTGCCTAGGTAATCATTTCCTTTGTTGAATTAGTTCAGGTGGTTTGAAATGACTTATCTGTCTGAGCTAAATCCCTTCGTACATACCGCTAATGAGCTTGGGCCTAGATGCGAGCGAAATGACCACCCGGTGTTTATATCACTTCAGTCTGCCTAATGGCTACTACTGGTTGACATGATTCATAATAATAATGATAATAATAGCTTTTTCCTGAAAAGTTCGTTTTAAACATAGTACATAATTTTCTGCTTCTTTTATCGCAAGGTATATACGCCTTGTTCAAGATCTTCAAGTAATGTAATGTAATCGATAATGCATCCATTGAAACAATATTTTTTCATCCAAAACATGTTCCATTAATCAGCGATGTCTCTCTTCCGTTTCCTTCAACGTATTCATTGCACTAGGTTGAAACCTTTCTTAAAATGTCTGTGCACGTGAGAGAGAGAGAAAGAGTAGGCTACGATTCATGAACGCAGTTGCATGATGCAGTCTGAGTGATGGGAAGAAAATTCGGTAGCCTAGTGATTTAAACAAACCGCCAGTTAATAATTCAACTACTCATATCGATCATTCAGTAGTATGTGTCATCACGTCATGGATTAGAAGCTACTAGGCAATTATTATTATTATTATTATTATTAGTTATTATTCTAAGATTTGATATTCATACCAAATCTCACGCTTCATTTAACCATCTATTCTGAATGTGTTAACTTTATTATAAGATATCTACCTACTTTTTCAAAAAATTTACTTGATTTTTAAGCAAACTTTCAAGTCATTTGTATTTTTCTTTTCTTTTTTTAAAAATTTTCAAATATAGCGCCCATCATTTGTCATGCATATTTAAACAAAATTGATTGTTTAATTACACGAGAATTATTTGAATGGTTTTCGTATTTAGCTCCACCAAATACGAATTATGAAATACAATCGTATCATCATGAGTGTAATGAATGTGTGAATAATTCAATTGATGAATCATTCATCGGGATGAAAACATCAGATTTTACAAAAAGTAGGCACTTTTTAAAAATATTAATAATTATATAATTGTTTCCTTTAATTCCTAGAGGAAAATAGGAATTCAGCTGCACGTCTCCATTGCGTTCGGTTCTCTGGTAAAGTTTTCACCTGGCTCCAGGTCTGCCCACATGCTTTCATCTCATCTTCACATGACCTCCTCTAAGTCACCCTTCAACGACCAACTCGCCGCTTCCCTTTCGGGTTCCACTCGAGGGCTTGTCTAGTGATGTCACTTGATGGTTTGATTTCCCAGAGTATGGCCTCCAATCCACCTCCATTTCTTTCTGCTTATTTGTTGAACAATCGGTTTCTGGTTGGTTCGCTCCCAGATCTGATCTCTTCTGGCCATCTGTTCTTGAGTATTGAGTGAAGACAGCTGTTTATGAAGGTCTGTAGTTTGTTTGAGATGCTGTTTATGACGAACCAAGTCTCTGATCCGCATAGTAGCACTGACTTCACATTGGAGTTGAAAATGCGGAACGTATTTTCATTTTCATGCTGAGCGCTGTTGACCTCCACACAGACTTGAGAGTAGCGAAAGCTTGTCTTGCTTTCCCGATTCTTGCTTTGATATCCTCGTCAGTTCCGTCGGCCTGTAGTTGAAACGATGCTTCCCAGGTAGGTAAAGGAGGTTGTTTCTTTCAGGTTTCTCCCATTTATGCTGTTTGTTGTCTGTTGGTGTTGCCCAGGAATCTTCATCACCTCTGTTTTCTCTATGTTCACATGAAGTCCTATATTCTCTGGATGCTTCTTCCGCCAACTTGTTGTTTTTCACTTGCATATCTTCCAGTTTGTGGAAAATCAGACATATATCATCGGCGAAGTCCAGATCCTACAAGTTTTTTGTGTGGGTTCATTTTATCCTGGTTTCCTCATTGCTCGCTGTTTGTCGCATTATCCAGTCTACTGCAATCAGGAAAATCATTGGCGATAGTAGGCAGCCTTGCCTTACTCCCGTTTTTACTTCGAAGGATTCCGTAAGTTTCCCGTTGTGGATTACTTGACATGCAGCATTGTCGTACAACTGTTGGATGAGATGTATAATTGTCGGTGGCACCCCGTAGTATACTTAAATGATTAAATGCAATGTACGAACAGTTCGCTGAAGTTAACTTATTAGAATTTTAATGGTGTAATTCATTCACTATAGATAGGTATTCACACACTGTGTTAAACTATCATCAGGCTGTCAGCTGAGTGTCTCACAGGTGGTTGAAAAGATCTTCAAAACATTATATATTTCATTTATGTTAAGTTCTCATCACCTCACTGTATGCGCAACACGCCTTCTAGCTATCTCAGTGGATATACCTTCATAACCTTTTCTTTTTTTCTTACCTAAAACTACAAATGGACTCAGTATTACTGCGCATATTTTTCCAATTTACATGGAAAGTGGAACGTAAACATCTGTAATCAAAGACAGTTAGCCTTTTCATATCTCCCACTTTCAACGGTTATGTCTCATAGTCACAAAAAAGACAAGGCGAACAGCTGCCCGGTAAACACGCCCATTGATTGACAGCTGGATATCACTTCTACCCGAGGGATGATGAAAGTTGAGCAATTTCATACGAGCTATTCGTATCCGTGCTGAGATTTCGTCAGTAATCACTTGATTTTGGCTAATGTTACTTCCCAAATAAGTGAAGAGGTCAATACTTCTAGCCGCTTCACTTTATACCATTAAACTTGGAGTCGTTGCAAACGAGTCATGCGGTATCATGTTACATTTGAGAAAAAACCTCGAAGATTTCGTTAGCGTTCTTACCTTGGGGGAAAATATCCGCATACTCTAAATCGATATGCCTGTTCCGTGAGAAGTGACCACTAAGGATCGAAAACGCAGTCCTCACTTTGTATGCAGAAACTTGTCAACCGATTAGCCACCTGGGCTGACCCATGCATGAATTCTAACTTTGTCTAACTTTGTATTTTGATTTATTTCTGCATGTAAGCTGACTTTGAAGAACTGGTTTTCCCTGTTAATTACAAATAAAGCATTTGAAATTTCTTGTTTTGTGTATTGTTTTTTTGATTGGTGTTTTCAGAAAAGCATCAGTTAAATACTCGTTCACAAAGTGGTTCTGATATCAGCTCTAAAGAGTTAATCAAAGCCAATATTATTGCTTCTTCGTTTTCTGCATACTCTGTCATTTCACCAGCCTACTCATTCGCTATCGGGAATATGGCTCAATGGAAAGAAGTTTGGAAACGTTTAGTTTATTGTGAAAAGATATTACAGAATGCTAAAATTCAGGTTAGACTGTTTGTATGCTTCTCTTTATTCCTCTCGCTATAGGTACTTTAGAAAAAATAAATTTGCTAACCCTCACTTCATAGAATAACTCGCACAAAGTACGTCCTTGAAGCGGTAGTAAATTTAATCGTGGTATAGTTTTAAAAAACACTGAAGTTGTTCGATTACAATTACGACTGATGGACGGCTTGGAGTTCTAGCGAGAAGTCGCTACGAGTGCTGTCCGCCATGTTGGCTGTCAGGATTGAAACTCATCGGTGACATTGCCTGGGATTGGCTTTGTACATCACAAGTTGGCACAAGTCAGAATCCTTGGGATATTAGATTCCGTTTCAGTAGCTGATTGTTCAACGAAGGCCCTGGATTCTATCCTCTGTGGGGTCATGGCTGCGAGTTACTGAAGAGTTCCAAAATAGGACAAAACAAATGTACATTATTTCCTGGATTCCAATGGTTCATTAACTGATTTGAGTTTGTGAGCTAACCAGTGAATTGTAACTTCTGTTATGGCTTGAAAGACTATGAATGCTACTCAAATAAACAATTCACGTCAGAGAACATAACTACACTGATAAAATGGAAATTATGCAAGTGTTGGGCTTGCGGGGATTTTAAGGAAGGTTTTGTCATATTCATATTCTTATTATTATTACTTAAACACATATTAGGTACAACATGTGTACCGAGAGATGCGCCGTACACTAAAAACGAGCCTAAGGTTTGGAGAAGAGATGGAATGATTGAGGAAAAGAATCACGAAAAACAAGTTAACACACCAAAGAAGAGTATTTAAGGAGCTTTCATCATATCCTGCGGCTTTAGAAAGAGCAGAAAGAAAGAAATTTCGGTATGTTTGCCACCGATTACGATTCTCCGTCATATCTGATAACACCTCAAACTAAGTGACTCGGATTATCTCTCGGACCCAACAAAGGGAGTCATAGTGCACCAACAGATAGATGGTAACCTAACATAACTATCTTTCATCCTATTTCTTCACATCATGGGCTGACTACCCCACGGCATTTTTTAACTGACTCCAAACAGTGAATAATATGAGAGCAGTTGAGATGATGTCATTTGTAGCAAATGCTCACACCACCGATGGTGGTGTTTCGAGGTAACAGCACATCATCCAAAGACTGTGTAATAAGTTTGTGGTGAGAACTATCTGCAAGCCAAAATTGTAGACAGCAATTCACGTCAATGTTCACGTCCCGAATCAGAGTCATGAGGAAGAAAACAATAACAAAGCTCAGCCTTGAGAAAATCACCAGACAATCACAGCAGACTTCACGTGTGCAAATAGGATTCGCAGATATATGGCTTAACTTTCTGAGAAACAGCCACAAAGAGATAACAGAATAGTCTTCAGCAAGTAAACAAACAATCAGAAGACGTTGATTCTCAACTAACAATAATGTACATAAAAATCTAGAAATACCACTTGATTTTCTCAATAAAGGATCTGTTGCCTGGTTCTTGTCTTCTGTCGTTACAAGTTGATGACAATTAGAGTACTGTTCAGAACCAGAAGTGGAAATGCTGAAGAGTCACAAACTAGGACGAAACAGCTTTCCAATACTCCCAGGTTTTCTAATGGTTCTCTAACCAATGTCAGTTCATGATGAAATCCTGTAACCAACCAACCAAATCCCTGCAAACCAATACTTGAATAATCAACATATTGTTTTACATACCACTCATGATTGCGAACTTGAAGCTTTAATTTATGGATTTTTGATTTTCTTTCTGTTTTTCTTTTTTTTAATCAATATTTTAGATTCTTACCAAACACCTAAAGATATATACATTAGTGTGTCAATGTCCAACAACATTTTCCTCCTTTGCTGATAGTATAAATCATCAATATCTTGAAGAATTATTAAAACAATTTGAAGATATTTCTATGCTGTTCAATTTCCCTCAATTGTATGCATCAAATTATAATTGTAATACAGAAGATCTAACTAACAAGGAACAAGATGGTGATGATATTGTTCTGAGTAATTGTTTATGGTCATGTGGACTGTTTGAATTGCCTATGTTGATAATGCTGAAACAGGAGAGCAATACTACACCACAATCGACCGCTATTCACTGGAGTATATCAGCTAGTCAGGCATATTTACTTATGGAAAATAGTTTAATATTTGCTGGTCAAATGTCAATCAGCTTAGATGCGAATCATAAGAAAGTAAATGATCTGAGTCTAGTGAATAATAATGACACGTTGTCTACTTCTAATCAAATGACGCCCGGTGATAAGACTAATTCAATGGCTATAAATGTACGAGTTAATATTGAATTGGATACTGGTCATCAATCGAGTTATTTATCTAGTGAAAATTATAGAGGTGTGGATTTTAAAGTTTTAAATCATATGGTCAATGTGGTCAGATTTTGTTATGACAATTTATCCAGTGTTGTTATTCCCAAGGTAATATTTTATATATGTATGTATATATATTATATTATTCTCTTGGGTTCCGATTGGAACACAGGGTTTCAATAGCACATCCTTGTTTTGTTTTTTTACCCTGTTCTGTACAGTCGTTTTTAGCCGGCTCCACAATTGTCCATAAGCTTTCATTTCCTCCACACACACATACAAGTACACACAATCTCCTTCATGTTCACCCTCGGACCCACGCCCAACTCTTCATTTACCATTCAGGTCCAAGTCGAGTGCCATTTTATGATGTGTCATTTTATTCAACCCTCTCCTGGAAGTATTTCCAATCCATCCATTCCTTGCCACAGTTCCTTGTTGCTTATTCTCTCTGGCTGGCCGGCAATTTGGTATAACCTATGCACTTGTCATTTGTGTGAATAAAGTAATTTCAAGTTGAATTAAGCAATGCATTCCTTAATGCATTCAGCTGTTATATAGATCGTTAAACTACCTGTATGACTTTATTCATGTTTTTTTTAAATTTCCGCCTGATACATCTAATTGAGATAAATCATCCTCATTTTTGGTATATGAATAGCTTGAATGGAAACCTTTTCCTATTGTGAATTGTCAAGCGCTTCCGATGTCTTGTATTATTATGCAGTATGCCTTAACTTCAGACTGCGAGGAGTTCCGTGGACTTGTTGCAATATGAACATAGAGCCAACTCTTCAAACCTTTAGGAATTGACGTCTCACACAAACCAACAAAATCACTTCACTCAGTTCTGTGTCAACCAAAAGACTCAACAGCGAAAGAAGATAAAACCAACATCATTTACAAAATAAATTGTAAAAACTGCGAAAAACACTACAGTCGCCAGAGTGGATGTCCCCTTCGTCTTCGTATTCATGATCACAAACTATCCGTCAAAAGACATGACATCCACTCCCTCATACTGCCTCACTGCATACAGACAACCACGGACAACCAACGTTCAAATATTAGACAGAGGAAACACCAAGAATGCTAGAGAATTTTTAGAAGCCTGCCTGGTATTCCAGTGAATCATCAGTCAATAGACACATCAACATAGACAAAATTTACCAACCGATAAGAAGGAAATCTCACACACAAAGGGTCACGGTTCAAGTAAAAAAAAATCAGTACCAATACAAGTACCTAGAGGGTGTAAAAACACAAAATACCAATTGCATTCAAGGTCACCAAGATGAATGACTGATAAACTCGTGGAGAAATCTAAAAGCTCACTTCCTCGAATTGAAGTGTGCTCTGAAGATGTTGCCTAGTAGTGGGGCAATGAAAGTTTCGTAAATTAACTATCCAGCTCAGAAAACACAACCACTTAAAAGTCATCCACCTGAGCTACAAATCTTCTCCATCATCCCGTAAAAAAAATAAATACCACTGCTACCGAAACTTCAGGTCTGTAACTTGAAGCCCTATGTTCCACTGGGAACGTAAAGGAATAAAAAAAGCAATATGTCCATTGATAATGACAGATTTGCCTGAGTACTAGGCTTCTATGACTTTCCTGTCAATTTTGGTTTTTCAGGGGTTTAGTATTTCTACATTTTCCCGGTGAAGTCGGTCAAGTCCATAATTGTCTACATGCATCGATACATGGAAGAATACTTGTCGTGTCTCCTAACTGCTAGTTTATGTTCTTGTACTCAGAGTCAAACGGAGGGGGAAGCCTACTTAGATCTATATAATAGGTGCTTATCATAGTTTGTGCCATTTGTTTCTCCTAGATGGCGTAGTTCTTGTATTCTTTTGCTGTTAGCTGGATCTTTTCGTCTGTGTAGTATTGAATTGAGTGATTGGGTTGGTTATTGTGTGCTACATATCTATTCCAAATAGTTTAAGTATTCCAGCTGTTACTTCAAAAACATGCTTTACATTCGATAGAATTTCCTTTCTTTCAATGTGTTATTTTGCTTTTTATCTTTGTAGCTTTTGGATTTTTCAACGACAGTGTATAAAAACACTACTTCTACTAGACTCTTATCAAGAACATCTTACAGTAGGAATTCAAATCCAAGTTGTAATAGCAAATTATTGCCCATAACTGCTGCTCATTCACCTCCGTATACTTCTTCATTGAATAGTATCTCTATTCTAGAAGAATCATCTACTGATATACCAACTATTGTGTATAAATCTCTACTAACTCATCCACACGGAAAAATGAAAGCTACTCGAACCACAATGAATTATCCATCACCTCAAATGAGTAGTTGTTGTTATTCAACTAAGCTGAAATATTCAGAAAATGAAGAATTGTCAACATCAATTCCACCGTTTAGTATTACTCTACACGTTCAGTGTAGTTTGTCTAGTGTTAATGGTGAAATCAACTTGTCACATTCCACTCCGATAAATAATGATCAACCTGTTTTGCTGCATTGGTCTATTGACAATGTCCAGTTGATACTTGAAATAAAAAAAGAATGTTGTTCAATTGATTTTCAAGTCGGTGCATTCTCAGCTTTTATACAAAAATCAACAGAGTAAGTTGACTCAATTCTCATTTGTTTATTTGTTTGTTTGTTCATTTAATTATTCTCAAACATTGAGTCGTTTTATTACTTATTGATTGATTACGTTGTATCAACCGACCCCTAGTAGAGATGCTTCAATTATGTTAAAAGATTAATGTGAAGTTATTGCAGTAGATTGGTGACTACTAGCAGTGAAATCCAGGATGAGTTGTCACACACACGTAATTGTTAATGTCAGTTAATGCGTAAAAGAAGTTAAGTGTACTTTGATTGGACACTAGTAACTAGTGTGATGTGTCTAGTCCTTTCTTTCTTTGGCACAGATTGAATTCTGTCAGTCAGGTTTGCAATGTGGCCACCATGCCACTAGGTAGCTCGCCATCATGGTGTACATTGATTTGATGATATTAGATAGTTTGAGGTACTAGTGTCCAATCAAAGTACCCACTACAGTCCTATAGGAGGTCAATCGCGAGCCCGAATAGCTGGCTCAGTGTTAACGTCTCCGACTGCAGCACTGGCTGGAGACGCGGGTTCGAATCTCAGGAGGGATATGAAGGTTGCAGATACGCCCTGCTGATTGGTGAGTGCTAACTAGCACGAAACTTAGGTCCAAGGCTTCCTGTGGTCGATTGCCTCCAACTATCTAATATGATCGGAGCTAAGTGTGTTGTAGTTACGTAATAAGGTGATCAGCAAGCGTATAGAAACGAAGGAAAATATGGAATTATGTGACAGCTGTAAAGAAATACAAGAGTTATATGAAGTTAAAAAAACAAGCAAAATCCAAGCTAGCAGAAATCAATAGTGTTTTTACTTGCCATGATAGTGGAAGGGGTTGAATAGTTTTCTTTTTATATGCACAGCTCCAGTTTCTCTACCTGAATATGACTAGTGCTTTAGGAATGAAAAGGTGATGTAAACGTATTGCTTTTGGCAAGGAGTATGACAGTCGAACATCTTGTCAACACTGGTCACTCTATCTCAACAAACGCCTCCTTCAAATTGATCTACAAAGTGTTCTGACTGACTGATTTCAACATAGAACTTTGTACCGATGTGCAGCAGTTTGAGTTGCCACATTTCACTTAGTAGATTGAAAATCCCCATTGAGTTATATGAAAAAGAGAAGATATTCAGCGAAGAGACTCTTTTCGGCGAATTCATTCACATAGCTGTACAATCGCATTTATATATAAATATTTGTGTGTGTGTGTGTGTGTGTACATTTCACTTAGTACACAAAGCCAGAGAAGAAAGTAAAAAGAAATGCAAAAATAGAGTCACTAGACAGGGATATGAGACAAAAAGAATAGTAATAACGAAGAACAATATAGTTTTATTGGATATTATAAGTCACAAGGAGTGGATGCATCTGCGCTAGCCATTGAGAACGATTTTGAGCTATATCACCGATTGTCTCCAGCCATTGGTGTTTACCGTCCAGAGGACTCCAACCAGGAATTCTACATCTTCCTAAATGGCTTAAAGTAACTTTTGTTGATTTCATTGACTGATGAAGCCATATTTTGTTTTGACCACCAATAGCTCCTTTCCGACGTGCTCCATCCCATGTCAGCTAACATTGCCCGTCGAGGGAGGTGTTGACTAGGCATGCGTAACACATGTCCTAACCATCTCAGTCGATGTAACTTCACAGCCTCGTCGATTGATTTCCCCTCCTTACCTAGCACTCAACCGATGCCTAACCTCAATATTGCTCACTCTATTATACCACTTCACACTTGAGAAAGAACGCAGACACCTGTGATCAAAGACAGCTAGCCAGGCTTTTCATGTCTTACACTCTCAATGGCCATGTCTCACAGCCATTCATAAAGGGGACGGAGGGGACTTCTGAGCAGTACACACGCCCTTTGGTCGACAGTCAGCCGGATATCACGTCTAAGCCAGAGATGGTGTTAGTTAGCATATGCCAAACGAACCATCTATATCTGTGTTGAGATTTTGTCAGCGATCAACTCGTTGGCGTTGGCTGATGCAACTTCCCACCCAAATAAGTGAAGTGGTCAAAACGCTCTACCACTTCAATTCCTATTTCTAAGCTAGGAATGAGTCAATGTAGTTAAGTCCAGTTCTGTAGCATCATCTTACATTTGATGGGAGAGAATCGCATGCCAAACATTCGTAGATTGCAGTTCAAGGTGTTCAGAATACTCTGCATTTCGTCAGCGTCAGCGTCACCTAGAAGGACTATATCATCCGCATATTCTAAGTCAACGAGACTATTCCCTGGCAGCAAGCCTGGGCGGAAACACCAGCCTCCTAAGCCTCAGGATGGTCGGGGGTGGGTGCCTTGCGCTGCGGGTTGGCCACCCCTCCGCACACCTCTTGAAATGCTCCCATATGACCGGCGTCTTACATAGCCTCTCCTGAGGAAGTCCTACTCACTGCCTTCACGTGGCGGAGGTGTTTTCACCAAAGTGAGAGGGCGAAAGCGGATGCCCGGCACTCTTCACCGGGTTGACTGTCCATTGGATGACAGTCTAGGGGAGATGGCTAAACCCTGATTCCAAACCTCCAACGACTGGCGTATGAAGCTCACTGGAGCTCACCGGCAGAAGTATGGACAAAGGGCTTGTTGGATGTCCTGGATGTCTGGCCCCATTCAAAATGGCGTATGAACCGAACTCCGGTCACCGGCTGCCAATGGATAGTGGACTCCCTACTCCACCCCTACTGCTTTGTAGGTCACACTTGGTTGTGTAAAGGCTGGAGCTGCACTCTCAAACAAAAGGCCGAGCGATTCTGGGGACATCACTCGTACCAAATTCCCATGAAACTTCATGAACTCTCTTACATGGCTTGGTACAGTTAAGGCTGATATGGAGTGCCTGGGGCTACAAACCGTCTACGGACTCCGTCTGTGGAACAAGAATTGGATAACCCTGTCGCAAAACCTTGCATCAGATCGCCGCGCCTGTGCAGCGATGATTCGAGATGTTCATGAAGCCGGCTCATCCTCCCGTAGGAGATAGCCGAAGTAAAGTAAAGTAGTAAGTCAATCCCTAAGATTTTGAAGTGATTTAGGGTTAATTTCATTAGTAAATCAATGATGCTGATGCTACTTTTCTCTTTCGCAGACTGAAATAAGTAGACCGGGATTTGAATCTGGCAAGGCTTAAGCCAATAAATCACGTCTCTACCACATTTCATTGAATAAATATTATGGCTGTTTAACTTTAAAAAACATACAACTGCTAATTAATTTGACTATTATGCATTCTACGAGTGGCCTATGTGGGATGAACGATTCACATAAGAGTAAGAGAGAAAGCAATGTTTCATTTTTGCATATAAAACTTATTATATGAATTATTTACCTTCATCATTACTTATTTTACAGAATGAAGATCCCGCTATTTACTTTATTGGAAAAAGACATTCAACCGCTTCAACTTCTTCAACCTCACATCAATTTAACGTATAACTCTAACAATGAAGACGACCGTGGTATTCATCCTAAAGTCCAGTCGAATGACTATGCTAAATCTTCATGGTTCGAAGAAAACTATATACCCTTGATCCCTTTAAATGCTCGTAAACGTCACTGGTTGAATTCAACTCGCCAGCGACATGAAGACAAATCAAATATTGGACAATACTTTCTGCGTATAGTAATGACACGCACCTGTTCAAAGTTTAATAGTACATCGGATTACTATTCTGCATCTCAATCAGATTTATCTGTAATGCTTGATAACAACACCTCGTGTAGAGTATACAGTGTGCACCCGGAGAATCATGTTAATATTAATGTTCAACCGCTGGATATTGTAATTATTCCAGAAGTGCTTCATGAAATCACAGAATTCATTAGCAACTGTTTCGACTATAAAGGATCACTTGTTGTTGTTGATGTTGTCGGAGATTCTGCTTCACCTGAATCCTATTCAGTTAAGAAAGATGATATATGCATGGGGTCGATTCTCAGTGTTAATTCATTACCAGTTATTAATGCTACTATTGATTCATTTCGAATGTTCTATGTATTATCTGGAGTAAGTTGTCATTTAAACTTTGCTTTTTATTTTGAGTTGTTTTCTTTTTCCTTTCTTCCCCGTCCAAGCACTAATGAAGAAAAAGACAAAATATGTAGTTCAGCAAAGAAGCACACTTTATTATTATATTATTATTTCCTTTAATTCCTAGAGGAACATAGGGCTTCAGTGGCGCGTCCTCTTCGCGTTCGGTTCTCTGCTAAAGTTTTCACCTAGCTCCAGGTCTGCCCACATGCTTTCATCTCCTCTTCACATGACCTCCTCCAAGTCACCCTTGCACTGACGACCAACTCGCCGCTTCCCGTTCAACCTCCACTCGAACGATGGCCTGGCGTATGATGTCACTTCATGGCTTCCTCAGAGTATGGCGAATTCGTCTCCATTTCTTCCTGCCTATTTGTTGCACAATCGGTTCCTGCTGGGTTGGTGCGCTCCCAGAGATCTCTGTTGCTGATCTTTTCTGGCCGGCCATCTGATCTTGAGTATTGACCAAAGACAGCTGTTGATGACGATCCGTAGTTTGTAACTCCATTATGGATAAGATTTTATTTTGATAAATCACACAGTGTTGTTATACAGTAATATTAACTGATGACGTTTCGAGCACAAATTATTGCTCATAATCATATCAAGTTACTCACACAACTTTTTCCTTCATTTATATATATATATATATATATATAATGAGCAATAATTTGTGCTCGAAACGTCATCAGTTAATATTACTGTGTAACACTGTGTGATTTATCAAAATAAAATCTTATCCATAATGGAGTTACACTCTACCACAGTGCCCAAGTTGTATACTTATAACGATCCGTAGTTTGTTTGTGGTGCTCTTCATGACGCGCCAAGTCTCTGATCCGTATAGTAGCACTGACTTCATATTGGAGTTGAAAATCCGGATCTTATTTTTGATGCTGAGTGCTGTTGACCTCCACACAGACTTGAGAGTAGTGAAAGCTTGTCTTGCTTTTCCGATTCTTGCTTTGATATCCTCGTCAGTTCCGCCTGTAGTTGAAACGATGCTTCCCAGGTAAGTAAAAGAGGTTGTTTCTTTCAGATTCCTCCCATTTATGATGATTGTTATCTGTTGTTGTTGCGGAAATTATTGTAACTATTTGCCTTTCAAACACTGAATCTGTGGATATAACCTTGTTGACCGATAATACCTATAACTATCTATTTACCATTTTGTGACTGTCTAACACTAACTAATACCTATAATTGTATATATTGATGGATTTACACGTTCAAGCTGGCTCAAGTCAGTGAGTCTATGATTTTGGTATCATTTCTGTTAACTGTATCTGTCTGTGATACTACTGCTAAGGTTTTTCTATTTTTATTGTTGTTGTCGCTTGTTGCCCTTCCTGTTGTGAATTATTTCCTTTTGCTGGTGTTGTTCTGTTTGTTTTATTCCTCGTTTCCTGGTTTTAAGGGGAGCAACCCACAAGGTCGCTTCTCTGTAAACTATATTTTAATGTAACAACCCCCTTCTCAGGCGTGAGGCTAGCAACCCCACCCTGTAAACAAAGTTGCTACAGAAACTTCAGCACGATGAATCTCCTTGCGCCAAAAGAAAAAGAGGCACACTTTAGTTAATTCATTTTCTTCAGCTGTTCAGTAGTACTTATACACATGTTTCCACCATACCTAACCTTTTTTCCAACCTACTCCTATATAAGGTGATTTCATTATTATTATTATTATTATTATTATTTACTTTATTCGTATACGTTCCCAGTGGAGCATAAGGCTTCAAGCTAGAGCTTTGAAGTTTCGGCAGTAGTGGTATTTATTTTTTTACGTGATGGGGTTGCTAGTCTCATGCCCAACCTTCCCTCTTTACCAAACTGATTACTGGTTTAGCGAGGTAAAGGAGTGCGTGGTTGGTAAGCATTTTACCACTGTGCTACCAACGCGTCATATCACGTACTGAGTCATCTCAATTGATGTCCTTTCACTACTTCATCGATTGTCCTCCTCTCTCCGATTGCTCATAATAATATTATACCGCTTACAGCAAAGGACAGAAGACGAACATCTGTGACCAAAGACAACAAGGTTTTTCACATCCAATACTTTCAGTTATTCTATCTCGAAGCCATACAGAGGAGGACAAAGCAAACTGCTGCGTAGCGCACACATCCTCTGGTCGATAGCCGGATATCAGTTCTAAGCCAAGGATGATATAAGTTGACAAGTAGATACATTAGTCTTTTCTATCCTTGTTGATATCTCGTCAGCAGTCAATTGATTATGGTTGATGCAACTCCCAAAATCAGTGAAGTGGTAACAGATTTCATCGTAACACTCGGTATCTTTAAACCAAGAGTCTCAGTGGCGACTGTTTGTGAAGCAGCAACATGTCACACTTGACAGGCGCGAATCCTATGTCAAATATATTCGAAGATTTCTGCGCAAGTTCTTCAGAAGACTGCATTTTATCAGCCTCTCCACCTAGGACGGTATATTATCATACTCATATTCTAAATCAATGAAACTGTACCCTGGTAACAAGTCAGTCCTTATGTATTCAAAGCTGGTTAGGGTCAATTCCATTAGCACATCTTAGATGAAATATTAAACAGAAACTGGGGACAGTCGGCATCCCTAATCGACACCACTGGTTGTCAGTTTTACACGTCTGTGTGAGCTCGAGTAGAGTGCGATATATTTCTTCTGTACTCCTTTTACGGCCAACAAAATTTTCAGTTTGCATATTTCGTTATAAAGTACCACTTAACTACCTATTGGGTCGTGCAGCAATACATAGTTACGGAGGTTATGGCCCATTGATTATTGACATATCATCTAAAGTCTTCACAGTTTCTGTGCCAGGTAACTGAGTTGTTTGATAGGCGATAGGTGTCTGTAAGTATGGTATGTGCTTTGCGCCGTCTAAGTGCAAAGTACTGTTACAAGATTGGCAGGAGCCTGTACCAGCACTTACTCTTACGGGTGAACCTCTTGGAGTTGTTGATAAGTTTGTGTATCTGGGTAGTTGTGTGAGTGCTGGCGGACGGTGACGGATGAGTTTTCCAACCGTATAACGAAGGCTAGGGTGGCATACATCAACTTCAGCCACCTCTGGCGCCGTTAGCCTGGCTGTCAAAGGTCGGGTATACAATGCTTCGGTGCGGGCTGTCTTGTTCTACGCCTGTGAAACCTGGCCTCTCCGAGCTGAGGATGTGCGGCGACTCTGCGTGTGTCTCCGCAGGATTGCTTGCGCTCGATGGCATCATCGCGTGAGTAATTCTGAGGTTCGGCGGCGTGTGTTTGAACACAGTGGAGATCACCATTCATAGAGTGTCGTCATCTGGAAACACCGGCTCCGGTGGCTTGGACATGTGCTGCGAATGTCACCCCAGAGGCTTCCGTACAGGTCTCTGTTCGCTAGCCCTGGGACGGGATGGAAAAGGCGGAGAGGTGGTCAGCCCATGACGTGGCGTCGTGGGATGAAGGATATTTGTGCTAGATTAGCATCGGTTGGTGTGTCACGACTCCCTGGTTGGGGTCTGAGAGATAGCTCAAATCGATGGCTCGAAACGTTATCGGATATGGCCAAGAATCGTAATCAATGGCGAATGTGTTGCGATTTCCTTCTTTCTTCCATTCCCGATGATAGTTAACGAATACTGTTTGAACTTGTTAAACATGACTGTTTTCCTTCCAGATGAAGTTCTTTATCTGTTTTCTACTTATATTTTTACCTTTAGTTTATGTTGTTTTATTATTATTGTGTGGCGCATCTTTCTTGGTGCCATATTGTCCCAAGTTTTTTCTTCTTCGTTTAAATAATTGATAGGCGAAGTTAGCAGTTCTGGTGGCTTTTGTGTTCTTATATATGTATATATATTAATCATTCAATGATAATATGCACATCATGATCAATGTGTTTCTACTTTTCCTCTTAGCTATCTGAAAACAAACAAAGCGTAAAATATCCAAATGCTTTAATGTTATCGTGTGATTTTATTCAAGTTAAACCGTTAGTAGAAAATTTCATTGAAAGACCAGTATGGTGTACCAGTGATGATACTATCCCGTTGGGGAAACAACAACCGTTCGCCTCTAAGCCTATTGTAATTCCTTATGATAAACAAATCAGTTTACTGGCTAATTCTATAAATATTCTAGCAGTACCTTTCAAGTTTATGTGTAATGTAAAGCCTGAAAGTGATTATAATTCATCTGTGTCAAATCCTATTGCTCAGAATCCAGCCAAAGATTGGAATCGTGTAGCTTCTTATAGTGATATGTAAGTAGTATTTAAATTTTTAAATTTTACGATATTATTTTTCTTTTACGAGTTGATCACGGATTGATATCAGTTAGAGAACCATTGAAAGAAAGCCAGGGAGTACTGGAGAGCTGTTTCATTCTAGTTTGGGAATCATCGGCAGTATGCATGCACCACACGTGTTCGAACCCATGACCTTCCGGTTACAAGACCAGCTAGCTTGCTCGTACACCATTCAGCCACTGGGACCCGACCCGATTCAATGGTCAGTCCATGAATTCTAACTTCTACAAATTCGTGATTTAGCGTAACCAACAACCAATGTCATCGGCGGGACATTCATCCTTACACTTAACTGGATGGACCTCACTGGTCACGACTTCTCACTAGAATTCCAGCAAACTCCACCCTGTAGCAAGTCACTAGGGAGGATCAGATTGATTTTCAAGAGTTTGGTTTGTAAGGATTAGGTTTGTTTATATGAGTTTGATCACGGGCTGATATCAGTTAGAGAACCATTGAAAACCAGCGCTGGAGTACTGGACAGCTGTTTCATCCTAGTTTGGGAATCATCGGCAGTACGCATGCACCACACGTGTTCGAACCCACGACCTTCCGGTTACAAGGACAGCTAGTTCGTATACCATTCAGCCACTGGGACCCGATTCATTGGCTCACGAATTCTGACTTTTACCAATTCTTGATTTAGGGCAACCCCAACCGATGTCGTCGGTTTAATCATACTAGCAAAGGTTAAATCACATTATTGAGTATTAGACTACTACGCACTTAATATAGCTGGTTCTTAGGATCTCGGGGATATCAGCCACAGGCAGTCTGCACTTTTTACTTTACTCAAAACGTGATAGTTAAACACTTCATGGATTGATGCAGTTTTTTAAAATTTTAATGACCACCCTTAATTATTTTCCAGCCTCTAAACCTATATCAGCTAACATTAATTGACAAAGAAGGTTTATGACTCGGCAAGCGTAAGACACATCTAATCCATTTCACTCGATGTGATTTTAAAACGTTATCGATTTACTTGCCCTTCTTACTTAACACTGTACACCTTATCTCAATAGTACGCACCATGTTGCACCACTTAACACGAGAGATAGGAGGCAAAACACACGTGGTTGAAGACAAAACTAGCCTTTTCATTTCTTCGACTTTCAATGGTCATAAAGAAGGATCGAGAGAAGAGCTGAGTTATGTTCAAAAAAACGGTTAGCAGATGTACGAAATATTCAGAAAGATGCTCATTTGCATAATTGATAAGTGTTGGTTAGCATGCTTTTATGAGAAAAAAATGGCGGAAGCATTCAGCGAATTTCGACGTCTTTTCATTAGTAGAGCATGACTGAGGATGTTTTTGAAAGAGTTGACCGGTTGTTCTAAATTTTTAAATTTCTATCGAAATATATCTAATGTCTTCTGAAAGGTTAGTAGAGTATTTCTAGGGCTTCATTGTCTCTATCTAGACAAAGAAAAGCATGATATTCTATGACATTCTTTTTAGCGTCTCTTGACTTCATTGAAGCTTAACCACTTTAAAGTGAGACGTAGATGAGTGATTTAATTATACTCGATTTACAGCCTGTCGGTCCGGAGTTCGAATCCCTGATAGTCGACTTCAATCCGGACAACTAAGTAATATCATCAGACTTTATAGCCTGGAACAGGGAGAACCTCTTCCAGGATTTGAGTTCTAACACACAAGCATGCTAGATGGTTTATCTAGCTTTATAATTCACGCAATTTTCTGTCCATCTGTTGTTATAAAATCGAATTAACTTCAGTAACGGAGTAGTAATCATATTATATTAATAGGCTTTATAAATGACTCAGTATTATATAACGTCTATGCATTCTTATATCCTTTTTCTTGCAGAGATGATCCACTCTATGGTTGGTCAATTGTACATTCATTTGATATTTCTGTTATCTTTGCACCTGCCTATGGGAAATATGAAAATTCTGAATCAGTAAGAGTAAATATATAAATAAACCTTCTTTTTGGTATAATTCTTTTTTTATTGATTAGATTATTTAAATGTCAGATTATGGAACTCAGTAAGTTGATTGAAAACCCGTGGGAGAGGAGGTACAATGCACTAACTAGCCTGGAGGTACTATTGAATGTATTACAAATGGGGGGTATTATCAGTCGTAATCTTTATAATGTGAAGCTCTTTCAAAACATTGAGTCCAACAATTAATTGTAGGCTCTTCTGATTGTTATTCCTTTTTGTCCCTATTGGAGCGTAGGACTCCAGGCTTGAGATCTTGAAGTTCATATGTGGCTTTGGTGTTATTTGTCCAACTTTGTCTTTTCTTCCCAGAATTTCTGCCGGTTAGTAAACTAAGCAAAGTTTAGTAGTACGTCGGCCGGAGGTCGAATCTTCGATCACATGTTTGGTTGGCGATCGTTGTATCACTAAACCACCGACACATAGGCTTTCCTTATTACTGTGTCTAAAAGTAATGTTCTAATTAGGTGTGGTTGTCAATAGAATGCAGAGTGTGTGTTTACTTGTTATTGAGGCTTGTAAGCTGGATGTGTGTACTCTTCAGTGAGTCATGTTTTTCCCTACCGGCACCCATTACTTCAAATAATAATGCGTTGTCCACTAGGTTAGTGAACCAGGAAAGTCATCTCTTATGGAAGGCCTATGGTTTTTTATTCATACTTGTGATGTCCAGTTAGCATTGTAACGACGGAAGACAAGAGCCAGTTAACAGATCGTTTATTGAGATAATCAAGAGGCATTTATAAATTTTTATGTACATTATTGTTAGTTACCGTCTTCTGATTGGTTGTTTACTTGCTGAAGGTTATTCTGTTATCTCATTGTGGCCGTTTCTCAGAAAGCTTTTCCATATATCTCCGAATCATATTTGCACACGTGAAGTCTGCTGTGATTGACTGGTGATTTTCTCAAGGTTGAGCTTTGTTATTGTTTTCTTCCTCATGACTCTGATTCGGGACGTGAACATTGACGTAAATTACTGTTTGCAATTTTGGCTAGCAGACTGCTCTCACCACAATATTTTAGGACCGAATAATTTAGCCTCAAATTGTATTATTGACCAAATCAATTGGTTCAAGCTAGATCACTGGCTGATATTATTCTTCAGAGCACCAATAAGGACTAGGAAGTATTGGACACATGTATCGTGCGCGCCTGTGACCCTACTGGAGATAATACCAAGGACTGTTCAAGTTACGAGGTGAGCTATCCAATATTTCCTGGTTTTCAGGGATTGTCTTACTACTGTCACTTCGTGATCTACCTTGAGGCTAATGAAATCTAATGGAAACCAACACTTGTAAATTATTTGAATTGTCTAAGCTTACATACTTTCATGTATTCATTATCTTCACATCTCATTCAGTTTGTTTTATGTTTCTCTGAACTCCCTTATAATTGTAGTACATCTACGGTGGATATTCTATGGAGTTTTCAGTAATGAATGATTTATTAATATTGGCTGACTGTGATCTTATCTCGTATCTTGTACAACTGATTCCTCCGGTCACTTCCAATTGTCATGCACAAAAATCATCATCTTCACCACCGCCAGTAGCAGCACAAACACCGCAACAATCTTTATTACCAAGTCTTTTTGAAAAATTACTTTTCTCTAATGACCATGACGATTGTTTACTGTCAACTCCTAGTCGTTTGTTTATCACTACTCGTCAAATTAACTTTCTTGCATGGAAATCAACCAGTCAAGGGGATATCAGTGGAAAAGATGCTTTATTAGCTGTATTTACTAGCCAAATTAGTCAACCACATATCATTTTAAATTTTGCTGGTACCGGGAATCGCAATGCTTCCGATCATTTTGAATTTTCAATGAATAGTTTACAAGTAAGTATATGTATATAAATATTTCTGTATGTGGTTTATGTTAAATGGCTGAAAGTTACACCTCATAGAATATCGGTCACTTGGGAGTAACTAATGTCGTGTGCTTAGTTCCTAGTGTTGGTGATAAGTACATTCTGTTGGCCATCAAGCTAAGTAACTTGTTATCGTCGGTGTTCTTCGAATTTACGTTAAGTTGTCGATGGAAGGAGGCCCTGAATCCAGGTTTCGTACTTGTTGGCACCGAAAGAATTGATTGTTCCTAAGAGATTTGAATCCGCGTTATCAAGTGCTGAAGTCAGGGACGTTGGAAATGCCTCTTGCTAACAAGTGTCAGCATGCAAGAACAGTAAGTGTACGGCTCTCTATCAATTTCTTCCAACCACCTAACAGGTTTTCACAGTGATAAGTTTATTATTATCATCATTATCCCTCTGGGTTCCAAGGGGATCATAGGGTTTCAGCAGAACTGCTCTGTTTCAATCGGTCCTCTGTTATGGTTTGTAGCCTGCGTCATGATTGCCCATAGGCTTTCATTTCCTCCATCCCCTGCCATACTCTCCTTCACCTCATTATTAAAGCGTTCGCCTGGAGCGTTATGTTGCTGAACGGTCTCCTCAGCGTCGTCTGTCTAATCCGTCTCCATTTCTTTCTGCATATTTGTTGGGTAATAGGTTCTTTGTTGGTTCGTTGCCAGAGTTCCCTGTTAATTATGCTTTCTGGACATTGGGTATTGATAAGTTCTAACTAAGACGTCATCTGTTTGTGCTAATTTTATCTTCTATGATTGCGCGTATTATCTTAAATAAACATTTAAGTCATAGTCATCCGCAGAATTGAGCCCCCTGTCCCTGTGTTTACACTTAACCTATCCTATTATTATTATTTATTATTGTTTCCTTTAGTTCCTAGAGGAATATAGGGCTTCAGACGCACCTCCCCATTGCGTTCGGTTCTGCGCCAATGTTGTCACCTGGCTCCACATGTGCTCACACGCTTTCATCATCCGGCCTTCACATGACCTCCTCCATGTCACCTTCACACTGAAGACCGATTCGCCGCTTCCCTTTCGGGTTCCACTCGAACGATGGCCTTGCGTGTCATATCACTTGATGGTTTGTTTTCTCAGAGTATGGCCAATCCACCTAACTCCATTTCTCCCTGCATATTTGTTGCACAATCGGTTCCTCGTTGGTTGGCTCATTGCCAGAGATCCTTGTTGCTGATCTTTTCTGGTCATCTGATCTTGAGTATTGAGTGAAGACAGCTATTGATGAAGGTCTGTAGTTTGTTTAAGGTGCTTTTCTTGACGCGCCAAGTCTTTGATCTATAAAGTAGCACTCACTTCACATTGGAGTTGAAAATCCGGATCGTATTTTTCATGCTGAGTGCAATCATATTGTAGAGAGTAGTGTCGATGGTACTCACTTTGTTCATTTTAATTTACAACCCAATTTTTCATTTCCAGATAAATTCACTTGATAAATAGATTTCTGTTCAGATTATTTGAGGCGTATTATCGCAGAAATGCAGCATAACGTTTTTCAGATAAATAATACTCTTAAAATTTGATGTAGGGATTGATTGTTTTTAACAAGCTGTTTGTTTTTGCAAGTTTTTCGCGTTATTGTGTTCACTGAGCTGATACGTTTAGTTGTAAAGCTTTTCTATTATCCTTCTGGACAACGTTGCTTCAACACTAACTTCAATGTCAAGGGCGCTTTTGGAATTCCCTATAGATGACATATAGGTCCTTCTTTTGGGAAGTTGTGTCAGGCTTAATGGACTGTTTGTTAGGAAAAATCTTAGCGTGGATACAAAAGGATCATGTGGCGTTTACCAACTTACGTCATCTTCTGCGTAAACGTAATATCTGGCGTGCCAAGTAATCCATAACGGGAAACTTACGGAATCCTTCGAAGTGAGGACAGGAGTAAGACAAGGCTGCCTACTATCGCCAATGATTTGCCTGATTACAGTAGACTGGATAATGCGACAAAGAGCGGGCAATGAGGAAACAGGCATAAAATGGACTCACACAAAAAACTTGGAGGATCTAGACTTCTCCGATGATATATGTCTGATTTCCCACAAACTGGAATATATGCAAGCGAAAAGCAACAAGTTGGCAGAAGAAGAAGCATCCAGAAAGGATAGGACTTGAGGTGAATATGGAGAAAACAGAGGTGATGAAGATTCCTGGCCAACAGCAACAACAACAGACAACGATCAGCATAAATGGGAGGAACCTGAAAAAAACAACCTCCTTTACCTACCTGGGAAGCATCGTTTCAACTACAGGCGGACGGAACTGACGAGGATATCAAAGCAAGAATCAGAAAAGGAAGACAAGCTTTCTCTACTCTCAATTCTCTGTGGAGGTCAACAACACTCAGCATCAAAAATAAGATCCGGATTTACAACTCCAATGTGAAGTCAGTGTTACTATACGGATCAGAGACTTGCACTGCGCGTCATAAAGAGCATCTCAAACAAACTACAGACCTTCATTAACAGTTGTCTTCGCTCAATACTCAAGATCAGATGACCGGCCAGAAAAGATCAGCAACAGGGAGGGATCTCTGGGAGCGAACCAACCAGGAACCGATTGTGAAACAAATATGTAGAAGGAAATGGAGATGGATTGGCCATACTCTGAGGAAACCATCAAGTGACATCACTAGACAAGCCATTGCTCGAGTGGAACCCGAAAGGGAAGCGGTGAGTTTGTCGTTAGTGTGAGGGTGACTTGGAGGAGGTCATGTGAAGAGGAGATGAAAACGTGTGGGCAGACTTGGAGCCAGGTGAAGACTCTAGCAGAGAACCGAATGCAATGGAGACGCGCCGCTGAAGCCCTATGTTCCTCTAGGAATTAAAGGAAACAATAATAATATAATGATAATATCTGGCTGTCAATCAAAAGAAGTTTGTACTGTGCTGCAGTTCTCGCTGTGTTTATTTTGTGTGTGTTCGACACGTGTATTGAATGTGGAAGATATTTCGGTCCTATCTCTAGTGTTAAGTGGTATAATATGATGAGTAATACTAAGGTCATGCGTTAAGTACTAGGTAAGAAAGGGACGTCAATCGATGAACTAGAACATGCCTATTCCCAGCCTCCGCCTTCCTTGTTGAATAATGTTAGCTGATTTAAGATTAGGTTGGAAGATTGTTCGTTGTGGCTAAACCAATTTTTTTAAAATTCCTTCACGTTTCCAATGGAACATATGACTTCAAGCTAGAGGCTTGAAGTTTCTGTAGCAGTGTTTATTTTTACAGAATGGGGTTGCTAACCTCATGCCCAACCTTTCCTCTTTACCAGCATTATTTCTGGCTTAGCGAGGTAAAGGAGTGCGTCGGCGGGGGATCGAACCTCTAACCATGTGCACGGTCGGTGAGAGTCCTAACCACTATGCCACAGACGCACTAAACCAATATCTGACATCAATTCATGAAGTCTTTCACAGTTGGTTTCAACCAGTGTTACATGGAGTGTAGTGTTGCAACTTAAATTATTGCTCTTCTATACAAAGTTTTTTATGCTATAACTCTGTCATTCATTTAGTGAGCTTCACTGTGTGTGATTGATTGATTTCTTTATGATTGTATCCAGTTGTATTGAGTATTATCTGGCTGGTTTATAAAAACAAACATCTCTTCTTAATTCTTCATTCTTTTGCGTCACGAGTGGGACCTAGAGCTTCAATCTAGTGGAGCTTTGAAGATTCAGTAGCAGTGACGTTTCTTTTTATGAAATGAGGTTACCAGCTTCACTCCCAACCCTCCTCCTTCACCACCGGGAGACAAAGCGGTGCATCGGCCGCAGATCGAGCTTTGGATTACGTATGTGGCTAGCGAGTATTCTACCACTGAAGCACTGACGCACTATAAAAGCATCTCAGTCACCTTAATTAATAATTATTATTCCACAATGATGAAGTTACGTAATTACCTTCCCCCCATCTTTTTCTCTCTTCCTTTTATTCATAGGTAGACTGTCGACTGGGTCAATTGAAATCCCCGTGTTCTCAATGTAAACCGATTGTAATCAATAAATTTAGTGAAGAAAAATACCAGAAAGAACCATGTATTATATTTATTCCATGTGAAATTGATACAAAAGTGTTAACATCATCAATGGATAGAGTGATGAACCCTATGCAGTTGTGCAGTTCACTGATATTTTGGCATTCTGATAAGCGTATAGTTAATTCAAGAACTGGTATTATCCAACCGTGTCTATCTATCACATTTCATCGACCTTCTCGATCTGACTATTTATCTACAGTTGTTAATGTATGTTTAAAGTATAAATATGAGTTATGGCGATATCATTGTATTGTTTATCATGTACATATATACATACATATTGTTTGTTTGATATATAATGCACAGTGGTAGAGTATCAATGACTGGATGACGTTTTTAGCACAACTGTACGGCTCATAATCATATCAATGTATTCAAACGACTGGATAACTTCCTTTACACACATAGTTCCACTCTCTACGGGTTATTTTATTGCAAATTGCATATATTTATTCAGTATAGGCGTGGCATCATTTCGATTGCACGTGTTTTGGTGTTGATTCTATGGATAATCTGTCTTTCTCTATCTCTACCTCTATCTCCACTTAACTGTGTCACTGCTGAATACTTTTACCCTATCCCCCACTACCTCATTGTGCAATTATATGCAAGTGAATGCATTACAGTGACCGAAGGCTGTTTTTCATTCAGATTATTTAATTTAGTAGGGTTAATCATTCCAATATTTAATTGGTGGATGATGACTAGCAGTGGAATCCAGGATGTGCATTTCGTCCTATTTGGGACTCGTCATCTGGATGTACCTGCATTCCCCAATGAGTGATGATGTTCCTACCAATTAAATACAAATTAAATGCCCAGACATCGTCGTAGCATCTGCTCAAGAAGCCGACATGTCAACCTGAGACTGAGCACTTCGGTCCAATCAATCGATGGGAAAATCTAAAATTCAATTAATCACTCCAGGTCTAGCTAAATTTCTATATTCAGATAACCTAATTGATCTCGATCTGCTAGTTTGCCTTATGTAACTGACCTCATAGTCATTACATAATATTCGGCAAGTTATATTATTTTTCGTAGTTGGATGTATCAGGTCCTTAAATCCGACAAATGTTTGTCTCCGAGTGAATTGGTCGGTCGGAATACCACTGAAATTTCAGTCTTATTAAGAATCCTGTCTAGGAACTCTTCTTCATGTGACAGTACTATCAAGGCTTTGAATTCCCGTATTATTTATATCATTTTCATTAAGTACATTAGTACTCTTCTGTTACTTATACATTTTTGAATAAATCCTTGTTGGTTGTTATTCATTAGTAATGTCTTCCGTATTTGTTTGATCTGATTATTTGAATCTTCTCACTTACACTAGAGTGAGGCTCCTGGCTGGATTATTATGGAAAC
Source organism: Trichobilharzia szidati (assembly GCA_944472155.2). Taxonomy (NCBI): domain Eukaryota; kingdom Metazoa; phylum Platyhelminthes; class Trematoda; order Strigeidida; family Schistosomatidae; genus Trichobilharzia; species Trichobilharzia szidati. The sequence goes on along the minus strand of OX235273.1, from coordinate 110,752,382 downwards.
AATTAACTACCCCCCACCCATCTTTACTGATTCTGGATGGAATGAGTTAAAGTCTAAGTATTTATTAGAGTGTATCGATCTTCTGTAATTGTTAGTATCTAATCCACCATCTTGTTTTTGTTTTATTTTACAGTCTAGTATGGTCAATAATATAAATGTAGAGCTTGAGCACTGTGGTCGAATGTAATTTCATATTAGATAAGTTTAATTTAGTTGTCACACAGTGTTGCAGTATCGACAACTGGGATGACTTTTCGAGCATAAATTATTGCCACTCATAATGATATCAATTTAGTCGCACGTTTTCACGATATGGCTTATACATATTATCTGTCTTTCAGTCTCTCTAACCTCCCTTTGTTGTTTGCTGTCACTTTCCATATCTTCGATATAGGCGTTAGGTCATTCCGACTGGATATGTGCGGTGTTGAATCGATAAACAAAGCTTCAGTGATTAACCTCACTCTCTCTCTCTCCACTTAACTATGTTACTTTTTAATACTCTCACCCTGTCCCACCCACCTATTTTGTGATTACCTGCAAGTGAATGTAATGCAGTTGCTAAGGTTTTTTCTAGGTTATTCAACTTAGCAGGATCAATCATCCTAGATCTAGCTTAATTTTTATGTTCCAATAATTTAGCTGACCGTAATCTACTAGTTTCACCTATGTAATTGATCTCACTCACAGTCATCACATTGTATTTGGTAAATTATATTATTTTTCTTATTTGGTTCTTTTGGGTCCTTAAGTCGACAAAGTTTATCTCTGAGACAGTCGGTTGGTTTAAATGTCACCTCAATTCCAGCGTTATTGAGAAACCCAACGTAGTATGGTCAAGTCACTTTATTGATTTTCTCACTCGAAATTGAATTGAATTTCGTCTACTAATGAGTTAAGAACTTAGGGATATGTTCAGACAGTGTACGTATCGTATACATATTCCCCACCACAACCTAAGAGCGAGTATAAACGTATTAAGAGCTCTTCGTTCCCATCTATTGGAAATATCGGTGTTCCAGTCGCCACCAATTTTGTTTGTCTGTGTACATTATTCTGAAATTTGAATACAGTGGAGATCAGGCATAATTGTGTACCTCTAGTATTATTTTTTCAGCTAAGAGATTTGTCCTGTGTGTGAGTTCAGGATCAATGTCCGGTTCATTGCCAACTACCTGCAGAACTGCATTGATTGGAATATTTATTCGTGTATAAATGTTTTATATCAAAACTTAATATTATTATTTCATCCCCGCCTATTTGAATTTCATCTAGCTATAATAAAAAGAGATATCGCAGATGGTATTTGTCTAATTACACACAAACTCGAAGACTTGCATGCGAAAACCAAAAAACTCGCTGAAGAAACAGGCAGCGAAGACAGAACTGCAAGTGAACTCAGAGAAGACGAAGGTGATGAAGATAACCAACCAACAATAACAGCAACAACAACCAGCACCCGTCACCATCAATGGGAGAGATTCAACGGAGGTTGCCTCCTTCACTTATCTGGGAAACATCGTCTCAACTACAGGCGTAACGGACGAAGATATCAAAGTCAGAATCGGGAAGGCAAGATACGCCTTCATCAACCTGAGACCAGTTTGGAAATCTTCCGCACTCAGCATGAGGAACAAGATTCAGATTTTCAACAACAATGTCAAGTCGGTTCTTCTATACAAGTGAGAAACTCGGCTAGCGTTTCATGAAAAGGATGTCCAACAGCCTGTTGCAGACTTTCATCAACAACTGCCTTCTCTGATCCATACTGAAGATCAAATGCTGGCCAGAAAGAATAAGCAACAAGAAGCTATGGAAACAAACCAACAGGCAAGAGCTGATCGTTCAAAAAATATGTAGGAGAAAGTGGAGATGGGTTGATCGAGCATACATTAAGGAGGCCGCCGAATGACATCGCACGCTGCGCAGGCCATTGCTTGAGTGGAATCCGAATGGGAAGTAACGAGTGGGTCGTCGGTGAGAGGGTAACATGGAGGAGATCATGTGAGGAAGAGATGCGAAAATTTGGTCAATCGTGAACACAGTTGAAGAGGACGGCAAAAAACGGAAAAATGTGGAGATGTTTTGTTTAAGCCCTATGTCCCACTCAGAACGCAAGGGAATAATAATAATAGTCTAATATTTAAACACTTCACTACAATTGCATAGGAGAAACTGACAGTCGTAAAATCTAATATAAGTAGGATTGAGAAAGAAATCGCTAACTGAAGCTTAATTTATCGAATCAACTGAGATTGTATGTAACGGGCATGATTTATTTACCAATCACAGATGTACATCTGAGAGATTTTACTAGCCTTTTGAGAAATAGAACCGCAGAACCGGAATTATAAAACAGGCGATCTTCTAAGTGGCATATTTACAAGTCCTGATGCAATTGTGAATCGATTAAATATTACTGTTTCAAACTAAGTGATATTCCCCGATAGACGAATCCGTATGAAATTGCATAATACCAAAGTGCCAAAGTTTTACATATATTTTAATTTGCTGATAAAACTTCCTTGACTGAATACTTAAATCTCTGAGAATATCAAATATGTTCCACAGTGAACCTCATTGGTAATTTCTTATATTGTAGTAGAAACCTTTCCTGAGTAACTCTACCGATTATATCACACACACACACTGTGAGACACCTCTGTTACTTAATAATAGACTGCTATGCATTTTTAGTAAATGTGACTACGATTGTATAGCCTTTAAAGATAACACCGTCGATAGAGAACTTTTCCTTCGCTGAAATGTCTTGTGGCTTTCTTCATGGTTCTTTTATTCAGAATATTATTATTATTATTGTTCCCTTGGGTTCCTAGTGGAACATAGGGCTTCAACTGCACGCCTCCACTTGCTTCTGTCTTCTGCTGTACTTTTCACTTACATCCATGTTAATCCATACTGTTTCAGTTCCTCTTCACACGATCTCCTCCATGTCACCCAGCGGCCTCCTCAGGTGTTACTCGACCATTTGTAACTCCATGAAGTTGACACTGAGTCAACACGTCTATTGTTTGGGAGCTAATGATGCTGTTTCACCTGGCTGGCTGAATTTTGGCTGGGTAAGGCGGGATCGGAACCCTGGACGCACTGATTGACAGTTGATTAACTAGACCAATGAGTAGAGAAGCAAGATGAGGAAGGTGATGTGAGTAAAGGAGAATGATGCTCGGGAAGTCTTCGTGTGCTTTTGGAAGTGTGTGGGCGGTCGTTACTTCCCGGCTGACCACACTGTGGAAGTTGAATGATTCTTTAAGTACCTGAAACAGAAAGAGAGTTAGTGTTGCGTGACCGCAGAGCCCATGGGACAACTTCTTGAGGCCGGTCACACACGGCCTGGATGAACTGATTTCTGGGATTGGTTCCGTATTAGTAAACTTATGGCCGGTTACGGACCACCGTAGGGTAAGTCGGGATGTACAATTTTTTGGGTCGATGTTAGCTGACATAGGATCAGGCTAGAGAAGAGCTAGCGACGGTCAAACCAAAAAGTGGCACCAGTCAATGAAATCTACAACAGTTAGTTTAAGCCGGCCAAGTAGGAACGTGTAGACTTCTTGGCTGCTTGGGGTCCTCGTGATGGTAAACACCAATGGTTGGAAACAATTGGTGATATTGCTCAAAATCCTCGTTCTCAATGGCTATCGCAGATGCATCCACTCCTTGTGACTTATGACTTCCAATTAAGCTGTATTTTTCTTCGTTACTACTAATCCTTTGTCTCTCACCTCTGTTTACTGTCTATATTATGCATTTCTTCTACTTTCTTCTCTTGCTTTGTGTGCTACATGGAGTGTGACGACTTAAACTGCCGCACATGTGTGCAAAGTTCTATGTCGAATACAGACAGACAGACAGACCAATGAGTAGTTTTGGTCTTTTACTTAAGTGAATATATACATGTATTACAAATATGGTTTCATGAATTTCTTGTCAATATTAAAAGAGTTATTTTTAATTTCTCAAAATATTCGAATTATTTAGCCTATGTCAAACAAGCGCAATCGCTTCAATGTCTGTTTCAAAGTTGGACAGGATCAAACGTTATGCATCCGACCAGATACACTTTCAGCTGTTTTATATTTCTGTAAATTCTTCCATGAATTATTTGAAGTTAGCAGTAGTTGTCTGCCAAACGATGAAATCAACAGGTGTCGTAATAATGCAGATTTACTGACTTCATCAGTTGGATCATCGTCATCGTCATCATCCACTGCAAGATTTATTCATCTTCTACACGCTTATCTTGAGAAGATTAACATAGAAACTAATAGTATTCGAGTGAGTTGCTCTTGTGTATCTTTTTCTGTTTTGCTTTTATCATTATTATTATTGTTATTATTATTATTCCCTTGGGCTCCTAAAAGAACAGTCAGTTTTAGCAGCACATCAGCATTTCACCCGGTTTTTGCAACCTCTTTTAGCTGGCTGCGCAGTTGGTCGTATGCTTTCATTTTATCCTCACGTGTTCTACTTCATGTCGGTCTTAAACAGTCGACTGGTTGTTTCCCCTTCTAGTTTCACTCGAGGGCTTGGCGTATGGTATCATGTCCTCAGTGTATGCCCAATCCGTCTTCACTGCCCTCTACATATTCTCTGGGTTGATAGGTTCCTGACTCTTTCATTGATAGAGTTCTTTGTTGCTTATCGTTTCAGATTGATTATCTGATCTCTTATATAAAGCAAAGGTAGATGTTGATTAAAGTCCACAGTTGCCTGTTGAAAATGGTTAATCGTTAACGCGTGCTCCAAGCCTTTCAGGCATATAGAAGCACTGACATGACATCTATGTTAAAAAGTCAAATGAAAAAGAGAAGACGTTCAGCGAAGAGACTCTTTTCGGCGAATTCATTCACATAGCTGTACAATCGCATTTATATATAATTATTTGTGTGTGTGCGTACATGAGGTTTGTCAAGTTTTGATAATTGATGAGGTAATACAAGAATGTTCTAATATAGAAACAATGTTAATCAGGCAGCAACTAAAGTAAGATTGAGTTAGTTAGTAAGTTGGATGACGTAGTATAATTGACTAAAATGTTTCAACTTAAGTCAGGGTAGCAACAGAGGTAATTACAGGTAGAGACTAAATAGAAGGGGGTTGTAGAGAATAATGGCATTTAAATTAGAACTAAAATTGAGCAAATAAATTGAATGACGTAACATAAATGACTAGAAATTGAGCGTTGGTCAAGTCAGTAACAGTGGTAATGCAGTGTAGAAATTAAATCGGATGGGAGTAGAGAGAAAGAAGGTTGAAAATGTAAAACATTACAATTAAGAAGACAGAATAATACTAATGAAGAGATAGAAGAGAAAAGGATTAGGTAGAATTTACCTGTTGGGTAATAAGATAGATTACATCCATTGCAAGTGTAGTGATTGAACGAACTTCTTCTGTATACAGAGTTCAGGACTTAGCAAGTGAATCACCATTGCTTCTGCAGTCTGGTTCGTACACCTTTAGGAAAACTACTTCGTATTCTGTAGACAAATTTGAAGTTTGTTTGGGGGCTGTAGCTTGGCGTCCGGAATCTGTCAGATGTTCTAAGATAGAGCTGCGGGGGCGTCGCTTTTCTCCTTTGTAAAACCATGTTGGTAAGTGTTCGGTGATACGTTTGGAAAGCGAACGCTGGGTACGGCCGACATACTTGGCTCCACACGAGCAGGTAAATTGGTAAATACTTTTTCTGTCCGCTGGTGGCTGTTTCTTTTATTCTCAATCATTCAGCCTATGTGTATTTCAAACAATGCAGACCAGGTAGGTAGTTGGAAGAAGAAGAGACTCCCTTTAGGTTTACCTAATATTCACCCTTTCGTGTGTGTTTATGTTGTCAGTTAGATACTTTCATCATTTCTGTTTTCTGTATGTTCACTTGAGGTCCTCCCTTCTTTGGTTCTTCTGTCAGTTTGTGATTTTTCGCCTAGTGATCATCGAGCGTTTACTATATTAGATGTAAATCGACAGGGATTTCTAGATCTTCTAGAGTCTTCTTGTCTGTCCATTGAGGTAGTTTAAGTAGAAAAGGTTCATCCGGCACTCAGCATTTTGCATCATGACGATTTATGATGTCCTTCAGTAGGAGCGAACTTTTCCATTTCAATAGCAGCTTTTTTCCGTAATGTTGGTAGATCTATTTCAAAGTCTTTATTCATTCACTAGTAGACTAGGTAAGTGTCCAGTAAATTATCAGTCCTTAAATGACACCAGTGAAATAATTTCTACACTGAGTCGACTAGACATATCTATACTGGAATTGTTCTGAATTCTTGTACATGTAGAATTAAAGTTTTGATTGGACACTAGTAACTAGTGTGATGTGTCTAGTCCTTTCTTTGATGCAGGCTGAATTCGATCAGTCAGGTTTTGCAATATGGCCACCATCCTAGGTAACCTCCAATATCATCAAATCAATGTGCACCGTGATAGCGAGCTGCCTAGGATGGTGGCCACATTGCCAACCGGACTGATAGAATTCAGTATACACCAAAGAAAGCACTAGACATATCACACTAGTTACTGACTAGTGTGCAATCAAAATATCCAATACACTCCTACAGGAGATCAATCGCGAGCTCGAATAGCTGGCTCAGTGGTAACGTCTCTGACTGCAGCACTGGCTGATGATGCGGGTTCGAATCTCAGAAGAGACATGAGTTCCTTCAAAGTTGCAGATACGCCTCACTGACTGGTGAGTGCCAACTAGCATGAAACCTGGGTCGAAGGCTTCCTGGCAATTGCCTCCAACTACCTAATATCATCAGACATTTCGAATTGATTCGATACGATACCCAGCTTGAGTTTCAATAGTATAAATCTCAGTCTGGAACTTAATTTCCCCTATACATATTGTGTGGCTTCTGATAATCCTACTCACAGTTTACTTGGCCGAATTAGATGTAGCACGGTTGGGATGCGAAACCTTATGCCAGAGAGTCGAGTCCTTAAGCTATCTAACCGTGATTTTTATTTTCAACCATGATATTTAACCATCATTTGTTTGTTTGTTTTCTTTTTCATTGCAGATTAAATTACAGTTTGAGGAGACAAACAACAAAGTTATTGATTCCCGTGTATTAGAATTCAAACTCAAACATCTTTCAACTGTGATACACTTATTAAACTCAACCATCTGTGATACATTAACAACTTCAACTGAATATTTTTCAAGTTTATCTGGTTTATCATTAATTTGTCGTTCAGTTGAAAGTAATTCACTAATATTCAGTAAAATAAATAATCGCGGTAAACCAGTGTATTTAATATGGCCTAATACATGTCTAACTGTTGGTGGATTAATCAATACAAAATACTGTGTGCATAATCTTAATCATGAGTACTTTACCTACTCATTTGATAAGGTCACTAGTCAAATTCAATTCAATTCTAGTCTATTAATTCACTTACCTATGCATGGTTACATAAATGATTACATTAAGCTAATTCTTATAAAAGTTACTCATATTATAAAATCAATTCAGATTTGTAACAAGCTTTGTTTTAAATCGTCTGTTCAATGTTTCAATAAAAATGATGATAGTAGGTGTATACATTGTTCAACTGATGATGATGATTGTGTTATAATACACAATGATGATTTGCGTAGAAACTTTACTCTGTCGATGTCATCATCGACATCCTCCAGTCAACTTATGTCAACAAAACCTGATGATATTGATCGTGATCGTCATCAATCTCATCCATGTTATCCTTGGGTATTGAATCAAAAATTATGGGAACAATCACCTTTACAAGGTCATCGTTGGCCATTACAAAATGAAATTGTCTACTGTAATAATCTTTCAAATGAATTCAGTATCGACGAAGAGGAAAAGGAAGAAGAACGATTACGTAATCCACAATGGTTAGGTATAACATGGATGCATCCTGAGGCGTGTAGACCGAATTATTTAAGAATACTGCCTATACCATTTGAATTAGTCTCGTCAAAATTGAATAATATTAGTGATAAGTATTCACCGAATGGATTTGAGGTGAGTTTTGATGAATATTATTGAAAAAAATTGTCGATTTGTTCATTTTGAAGATACACGTAGGTGGTGATTTCAAAATTTATTTAATTATTTATTTGTGTCTCTGTAACTGCTTCCATATTGTGTAACCACCCACACTAACCAGTAATGCTTGATAAGCAGTTCAAAACTATATGAACACCAGAAAGGCGTTTCACTCGTTCGAATTCGAGCTCATGAGAGGTGTACTCGGTTTAACTCAGCTGAGAAGTCTGTTATGGGATATGTTGTTAACTGATATGATCGCGTCGGTCACATTGGTCCATCTGCCTTGGGCAGTGGAGATAGATTGTCCTGGTTGGTTGGCGATTTGGTCAAGATCAAGGTAAGAAAAGGATGTTGAAATTTTAACAGTCATCCGATCACAGGCTGAAGTAGGAATAGGTCAATCTTAAATGGAATATCAATCCATGAAGTCTTTGTACAACCTATGTTTAGCGGCGTAGGATGTTTGTTCGGAGGTCTTCGTTGGAGGAGGCTTTTTGCTATATGACTTTTTGCCTGACTCTTTCCTCCTTCTGCATCTACTTACTTACTATATTTTCATTTTATTTCTTATATTTACTTCTTTGTATGCTTTCTTATTGCGTGTTGTTTCGAATTGAAGCGTTCTTATGAAAAGTCTTTCAATAATCTATGCTCTTGAAGAATGATTCACGGGGAAGCTTCGTATGCTTTTGGAAGTGTGTGGGCGGTTGTTACTTCCTGGCTGCCCACACCGTGGAAGTCGATTGATTCTTCAAGTACCTGGAACAGAAAGAGAGTGTTGCTTGACTGCAGAGCCCAGGGGACAGCTGCTTGAGACTGGTCACACACGGCCTGTATGAACTGGTTTCTTGGTTTGGTTCCGTATTAGTAGACTTACGGCCCGTTACGGACCACCGTATGGTTAGTCGGGATGTACAATTGTTTGGTTCGACCTTTTCTTGCCTCCTTTCCCCAGAGTGGAGAGACAGCATAGGTGGCTGCCATGCTGGTCATCTGAGGGAAACAGCTTACTGCTGTTACATCGCTGTTCCCCAGCAGTACAACTTCGCCCACAGATCCCTAGCATAGTGTAAAAAATTCTTACACTGTGCCGGTAACTGCTTTTAGTTTAATCGCTTTTCTAACGACCTTGCTGGCATGGTAGGACTTGTGGGAACAATAGTTCTAGCCTGTGCAGCTTGTTGGGTCTTTCCGATATGCAATCCCGACCACCATGGTAGCAGCTATCGGTCAGGAATAATCTCTGCAATATGTAGTGGGATACCTTAATATTCTGAGTTTTATTTTCTTCTTTTCTGTCTTAGGCGTCCTGTTTATTTGCCATGAGAAACTGTGGCTAGTTACTTTTTACATTTTTAACCTTTATTTTTAGTTGTACATTGAATCTAGGAGATTACAAAGAGTGATGAGAACTACGCCACTCTAAACGACTTTGAGCTGTGTCCCCAAAAATCTCTAGTTATCGATTCTCAGCGTTTCAAGGACCACAGCCCTCTACATGTTTAAGACCAGCAGTCAAAGACTTCATGAATTCACTCCAGGTTTTAGTCTGCGCACCCCTAATTCACTTCTAACCTAATTTTATGTTGGCTAGTATAAGTCATCGAAAAAAGCGATGTTTGAGAATACGCAACAAGTGTCCTAACCACTTCAATCAATAGAGTTTCACCCCCCCCACACACACACACACTCTACGCATGACCTCAATATTACTTACTTGAAATAAGAGATAGAACACAAACATATGCAGCCAAAGACAGCTTGTCTCCTAGGGTTTTGTGTTCACCGCACTGCTAACTTTCCCTCCTTTCCGCACGTAGGACCAGCTATGTCAGGCTTAGGAGAGAGGTTCTTACTCGAGAATCTACCTAACTTTGAACATTTTACTATTCTGTCTTTAAAGAATAGATATGAATTTTATAAGTGCATCGAATTTACAATCATCGTTCTGTTACAATTTTAGCTTCAGTGTTACCTACAATACTGGGATCCATTTCATCAGTACAATGGAAGTTTCATAACATACTGTTCCTTCATTCTGAGTGATAGTCAGATCAATGAATATGATTTATCAAAAGTGAATTTATTCAACCAATACGGAGTTGTTCCCTCGACAATTCAGACATACCAACAAGTTAGTAATTGTCAAAATAATGCAAACGTTTTTGATTCTACAACAGGCAACATATCAAATTCTTACGTTGAAAAAGAAAAGAGGAAAGATAGTGGTGATTATTCCTCGGATTTACTGTCCTCTAATTTACACTTCTCAGAAAATAATACTAATAACGCTTCAATGCATCCATATAATACATCTAATCAACCAGTGTCGGCGATTTGGCGAATTCTTGTTGATTTACGAATACGTCCTGGCTCTGGCATGTAAGTTACTTTCTGTATTACTGGTTTTTATAAACACGTACATCACTTTGCCGTTGGTGCTTTCCTTCAGCTTGAGTTACTTATGTTTTTTTCCGTACTAATGGTAGATAGCCATCCTTCACATTGTCTTCCATTTACCTCGGTTGCATCGTTTTAACTACAGTTGGCACAGATAGGTGTGTCAATGTCAGGATAATATTAACCAGACAAACTATTACTTTGAAATTAGCTTGGAAATCTGCTGAACTCAGCGTAAGGAAAAAGTTCTGGATTTCCAACATTAGTGTCAGTTTAGAGACTTGGTTCGCGCGTCGCTCAAGGCATATCTAGCTGACTGCAGACTTTCATCAACAGACACCTTCGTTTGATACTGATGACCAGATAGATGGTCGATTAGGAAGGATAAGCCATATGGATCTCTGGTAACAGAACAACTACCAAATTATCATTCAATAAATCCGCTGAAGGGAATGGAGACGGATTGGACATACTCTAAACAGACCACTGTGTGAAATCACCTGCTGAGTCGATGATTTGAGCGTGGTTTCAAGGGTAACATGTAGGAGATTATGTTGGTGTATGTGCAGGAAATGAAAGCTGATAGAGGAATCGTGGAGCCGGTTAGAAAGACTGCAGAGAATAGAGCGAAATGGCTATGTGTTGCTGAAGCCCTATGTTCCACTCGTAATCTCTATATTTTTTCCTAGCTTGGTTTCGTGCTTCTTGTACTCGTCAACAACATGTGTCTGCGACCTAGAAGGAATCGATGTTCTCTCTGAGTTCCGTACCCATTACTAAATGTCGCTCACAAACCAGTAAAGTTATGTCTAGCGAATCACTCAACCACAGAAGAAGCCGAAACCAAAATCAACTGTAAGATAAATTGCAGTAAATGGTAAAAACATTATATTCTCCAAATCGAACTCCGCTTTCAGCCCAACAACGAAGATCATAAACTAGCCGTCAAACGACATGGATATGTACTCTCTCATATCAAAACATGTGACCAATACTAGTTTAAACAGAGAAATGTAAGAGTTTTAAATAGAGGAAATACTTAAAATGCTAGAGAACTCATAGAAATATGGGACTCAGATCAATTCACATTCTACAGATATGTTGACATATGTCTGTTATATCGATCAACAAAGAAAACGTCACATTGCAGAATAGTCAAATACCAGGTTAAAACTACACATGAGGTAAGGTAATCTCCGGCAACAATCACTCGCGTTCAACATCATCAGGAGAAACGTTTATTACACTCGTGCAGAATTCTGAAGTGAAGAAAGGGAAAGTTTCGTAAATAAACCATCCAAATTTAAAAATACAAATACCATTACTTGCTAGTGATTGACTTTTAGCATTCCAGTGTAAAGTCGTGCTCGATTGAACTCATCAAGTCAGGTGTGGTATTATGCCATAGATGTATAAGAGTTTATTTGTAAAGATTTGATTCGTTGCAAGTTTGACCACGGATAGATATCAGTTTGGGAACCGTTGGAAAGCAGAGAGTACTGGACAGCTGTTTGTGGCTTTCAGCGTTGATCACTCACATCCTTTCTGAGCATCTAAAGCAAGGATCTTTAGCCTAAAAGGTATGGTCAACCACTTAGGTCGTCATTCTCGTATAACCTGAGGGTCCTGACTTGGATCGTAGATTTTGTTTATGTGTGTATATTGTTTGTGATGTTATTTTTGACCTCGTCAATTAACACGTCTTAACAGGAGATTCAAAAGTCTTTCTCACGTTTGAGCTGGTCTTATAAAATTTCTGCATACATTATTATTATTTATTATTGTTCCCTTGGGTTCCTAGTGGAACATAGGGCTTCAGTTGCACGTCTCCACTTGCTTCTGTCTTCTGCTGTACTTTTCACCTGCATCCATGTTAGTTCATACTGTTTCAACTCCTCTTCACACGATCTCCTCCATGTCACCCTTGGATGTACCACTCGTTGCTTCCCTTTCGGGTTCCACTCGAGGGCCTGACGCACGATGTCACCCAACGGCCTCCTCAGCGAGAGTCCCATCCTTCTTCGCTTTCTCCTGCATATTTGTTTGGCGATTGGTTCCTGTTTTGTTTGTTCCCATAGTTTCTTGTTGGTGATTCTTTCCAGCCATCTGATCTTCAGTATAGAGCGAAAACAGCTGTTGATAAAGGTTTGCAACCTGTTGGAAATATTCTTTGTGACCGGCCAAGTTTCTGATCCGTATAGAAGAACTGACTGACTTTACGTTTGTATTGAAAATCCGAATTTTGTTGTTGATGCTGAGTGACGAAGATTTTCAGATTGGTTTCAGGTTGATGAATGTGTTTCTCGTCTTCTCGATTCTCGATTTGTCATCCTCGTCCGTTCCTCCTGTAGTTGAGACAATGCTCCCTAGATAAGTGAATGAAGTAACCTCTTTCAAATCCCTCCCATTGATGGTGATTGGCGCTGGATGTTGCTGTTGTTGTTGTTTGGTTATTTTCATAACCTCCGTCTTGTTTGTCTGTTTTCACCCGGAATCCTGTCTTTGCTTCTTGTTCGACCAGTTTGTCGGTATTCGCTTGTAAGTCTTCGATTTTGTGTGACATCAAACATAACTCATCCGCGAAATCCAGTTATTCTAGGTTCTTCACGTCGGTCCAGGATATCTCTGTCTTCTCGTTTCCCACTGTCTGACGCATAATCCAGTCGACCACAATTAGGAATATCACTGGTGATAATAAGCACTCTTGTCTGACTCCTGTGTTTACTCCAAACACCTCGCTGAGTTTTCCGTTGTGGATCACTTGACATATGCCGTTGTCGTACAGCTGTTGAATAAGGTTGATGAATATTTAGGGTACGCCGTAGTACTCGAGTAGTTTCCAAATTACTTCGTTGTCAACGCTGTCGAAGGCCTTCTCAAAGTCTATAAAGTTGAGGTAGAGGTTTGATTACCATTCCATGCTTTGTTCGATAATGATTTGAGAGTTGCGATTTGGTCAGAACATGATTTGCCTTTCCTGAATCCAGCTTCTTCTGGTCGGAGTTCTGTATCCAATGCGTCCTTTATCTTCTTCAGCATGATGCGACTCAGGATTTTACTTGGCATCGACAGGAGCACGATTCCTCGCCAGTTCTTGCAGAGTCCTAAGTCGCCCTTCTTTGGTAGTTTCACGAGGTAACCTTTCCTCCAGTCAGTAGGCACCTTTCCCTCCTTCCATAATTTCTGCATACATACTGCATACTTTTTGTTAAATGCTTAATTACTACTAATTTTCTGGGAGTCGCTGAAAGAAAATCTCTTATCGTTTTCCTCTCCTTCTTTTTTTATATAATTTAGTATTAATCCTTCAATCAATGAAAACTTTCCCATTGCATTAGCTGATTTGACACCAATGATTTTAATTGGTGCTATTCACATGAATACGGTGCACTATCCAAATAATTGTCATCATCCACTTGAGAATTCTTTGATTGTTAGATGTCAAATTCCAAATATCACAGTCTCATTAGTTGAACATGTGAGTTTATTCTGTTTTTGTGAAAATTTGTGGTATATATATATATATATATATATATATATATATATATATATAAATTTAATGAATAATTAGTTCTTATTTGAATAATGCTATGTGAATAACTTTTCCCAGGATAAAATGCATTCTTATTATTATTCCCATAGGCTTTGTCATCAGCTGCATACAGTCTGAATAGTAAAATATATAAGCAATCGGGGTGTGACACAATTTTCACACCCTTAAACTGTATAGCTAGGTCATTTTCCAAGAGTAGAATAAAATATCCAACATGAAGAAAATGTTCAGATATGATGGAGAAGATTTGTAGCTCAGGTGAATGATTTTGATGTTTTATTGGAAGCCTGGTATTCCAGTGAATCGTCAATCAATAGACACATCGAGATAGACAAAGTTTGCCGATCGATAAGAAGGAAATCACACACACACACAAAGGGTCAAACTTCAGGTCAGGGAAACAACCAGTAACAATATAAGTAGCCTAGAGGGTGTGGAAACACACAAAAACAACCAATCACGTTCAAGGTCACCCACCAGGAGAGATGACCAATAAACTCTGGGGGAAATCTAAAAGCTCACTTCAATAAATTGAAGTAAGCGCTGAAGATGTTACCTAGTAGGGCGATGAAAGCTTCGCAAATCAACTATCCAGCTCAGAGAACACAATCACATCAAAAGACAATATTCAAATTATGCAAGAGGTTTTAGAATATAAAATCCTCTTGAAGACAAAGATATTCCTAATAATATTAATAATAATAAACTTTATTTTGAACAGTGTCTACATAATGTACAGAATTTCCAGCGAAGTTTATTGCACGACTTTTTTTCCTCTTCGTCCACGATCATTAACTAAAATATTAATTTGACAGTAGGTCGTTTGAAACAGTTCTGTCTAATCTGAAGCTCAAACCAATCTATTATGATTTGTCTTCTTCATCTCCTTCGTGAAAAATGCCACGACATTTAGTTGAATGACGATTATAAAAAGGTTCAAGAGTACATTTTGAGAACCAAGCATACAAATCAGGAACAGTTATATCTTATGTATTGGGTTACTCTGCTACCTAGGGTCATGCTTTTTCTCAAGTTCAGTAGACACATGCAAGAAATTTAGATACTCGCAAGAGTAAATAATACTATTAGAGGTTATATTTTATTAGAATAAAATAAACTGAATAGAGGAAACTATATGAAATATAGTGGTGGAGGTTTTCGTTACCATAAGTTTTAAACAGCCCACCTTGATTGTGTGAAGATCAATACTCTGGAACTAAAGGGTGAATTCAGAAATAATTCTTTATGGTTTCCGAGATGTATGAAGAGTCCTTCAACCAAAAATGAAGGTAGTTAGTGATTACTCAGGCATTGATAGAGAAATCAATAAAAATGGAGCGAAGGTTTTGAAGAGTTAAAGTACTTACGGAGGCAGTAGTTACAACTGATGGTCTTCAACATTCTAAGCCTAATACAATGTAGATCCACTGAATTAATGAGAAGTATTCGTGTAATCGTGAAATGCTACTGAAACTGGTGGAACATTTACGTTCAAAGAGAATAGATCTAACAAACTTATGAGCTACAGGATTTCATCATGAGTTAACATCGGTTAGGGAACCATTGGAAAACCTTGGAGTACTGGACATCTGTTTTTGTCCTAGTTTGCGACTCTTCACAGTACGCATCCATCAGGTTTGGGACCTCTCGTAAACCACATCTAGTTGAAAATAATTGTCACCTTTTGTTCACCTTCGTAATTATGTGGAATCAAGTAAAAATTCTATCTATGTATCTGAATGCAATTGTACAGCTTTTGAAAATGAAATCGCCGAAAAGATCACCATCTTTGCTGAACTTCGTGTTCTCTTCTTTCTAATGTCCTTATGGAGGTTTCCCATAATCCTTTATTAGCTAACGTTGGTTAGCGAAGAAGGCAATGACTAGGTATGAGCAGCACGTGTCCTAGCCATCTCAGTTAAAGTAGTTTCACAACCTTATTGATTGATTTCCATCACGTGCTCAGCACTCTATGCCTATCGTAAATAGCAGTCATCATATTTCACCATTTAACAAGGGATATAAAACGCAAATATCTGTGGTTAAAGGCAAGCAATCTTTTTTATATGTTCCACTTTCAATGGCTATTTCTTAAAGCCATAAAGGTGAATGGAACGACCTAGTGTGCCGTACACACGTTCTTTGACAGATAGGTGAATCTCACGTATACCCCTGAGATGGCGTAAGCTGGAAAATGCTACACAAACCTTTTTTATTCGTGCTTGAACTTCGTCAGCAATCAAGTTAATTAGGGGTGACACAACTCTACAAATAAGTGAAGTTGTCAACACACTCGGCCACTTCACTCCCTATCTTTAAGCTAAGAGTTGGTAACATTTGCCAGGGGTGGGTCAGATGCCAAATATTCGAAAAATTTCTATTCAAAGTGTTTAGATGACTCCGCATTTTTGTCAGCGTGTTCACTCAGGAGGACAACAGTATATCATCCGTATTCTCAGCATTATCTAATAACTAGTCTAGCTGAAATGATAGAACGCTGGACTAGTAATTTACAGCCCACTGGTTTGAATCCGGCTGCAAATAAGATTTCAGTTTCATTGACAACACTAAAACTACATTGATTTGTTTTAGTTTATTACTGATCTCTTTCTCTGTTGTTATTAATTCTTTCAGACGCAGTCAGAACATGATAACATTGGTGGTTTTGAATTAAGTCGATTCTGTGTTGATAAGGTAGACTTCCTGTATCTGTCAAATATGTCGTCCTCGATGTCTGTCAACTATCCTTCGAATGCTGACATTCATTTTCGGGCTGGCAAGCATACCCTGCTAACAGCTGATGTCAATTGGGCAAGACTTCAACAATCTATTGTCGGTGAGAGTTTCTCATGTCATGCTTTGTGTAATCAAAACATGAATATTCTCTACAGATCACTGAGTGTTTTTATTAGTTCAGATCGTTTAATCAGTATGGGTCTATTGAAGCAAAGATTACAAAACTATACGAGAGAATATTTAAGTATTCTTGAGATTATGAGTAGATCACGAAATGAGATGAACATATCAGAATGTGATAGTGATAATTACAGTAATTCTATATCATCAAATGATCACTCACCACTTGGTTGGACTATAGTTAATAATACAAATAAGGTGAGATATTAAAATTGTGCTTACTTATATTACCTAATCAATGTTATGATTTATTTATATTTACCTTTTTGAGAAAATAGTCACTTTCAAAAGCCGAATATTAGTAAGGGTAAAGAATGATGCTCAGGAGGACCTCGGGTGCTTTTGCAGGTGTTTTTTTTTCCTTTACGTTCCCAGTGGAACATAGGGCCTCAAGCTAGTGACTTGAAGTTTCTGTAGCATTGTTTAATTTTTACAGGATGGGGTTGCTAGCCTCATGCCCAACCTTTCCTCTTTACCAGCATTATTTCTGGTTTAGCGAGGTGAAGGAGTGCGTCGGCCGTGGATTCAACCCCGGACCACGTGCATGGTCGACGAGCGTCCTAACCGCTATGCCACCGACGCTCAAAAGCCGGCAACACGCAGTATTCCCAGCCGGTCACCCATGCAAGTACTAACCGGGCCCAACGTTGCTTCACCTCGGTGATCGGACGAGAACCGGTGCTTTCAACGTGGTGTGGTCGCCGGTGTGTGGGCGATTGTTACTTCCCAGCTACCCACACTATGGAAGTTGATTGATTTTTCGAGTACCTGAAACAGAAAGAGGATTAGTGTTGCGTGACTGTAGAGCCTAGGGCACAACTGCTTAAGGCCAGTCACACACGGCCTGTATGAACTGGTTTCTTGGATTGGTTCTTTATTAGTAAACTTATCGCCTGAAGGTAGTCGGGATGTGTAAAGTTTTTGGGGTCAGAGCTGCTAAATGAACTTGAACCTCTGATGCGTAGACTCTCTGACACCTGTTTCACATTCATGATAAACAAAATAAATTAGGAATTCATTTAAAGTGTGTCAAAACAAATGTTACGTCAGAATGATCTATTACTTAGTCATTCAGGTTGAGAATAGCTGTATGAAAGAAAATAAATTAATTTTATGCTACAAAAGTTGCTTTTACTAAGTTATTCTATTTTGCATTCCTTCATGAAACTTGACTTCTTATTTGTGTAAATCAATTTTGAATTTCGCCGTTGAATAAGATTAGACTGAAGTAGTTAGCCTCTTTCGATATGTTGACTTCTTGTTCGGACGTTTTGACGACGTCTAACGACTAACTTGTTGTTATTCGGTGGATAATGAATGACAAAGAGTGGAATCCAGTATGCTCATTTTGTCCTATTTGGTGAATTCATCGACTGAAGACAGCTGCATTTCTCAATGAGTGATGATGTTCCCCCCTGAGACTATAAACCAACATCCATTTATAACTGTTCTACAGTAGGTGGCTCTCGTAGCCCATATGACAGTGAATTATTCTTTATGGTTTGAAACGATGGGTGAAGGGTTTGAGTCCCAGTGGAAACACTATCAGTCACTTGAGATTGCAGTTACATCCGGATGATGAGTCCCACATAAGACAAAACGTGCATCTGGGATTCCACTGCTAATCAGCATCCATCAAATAAAGCTAGACTTTGGATTTCTCGTCCAATAGTTGGATGGTTACTTGATTTTTATAAGTTCTGAGGGCCTTGTTTATAGTTGTTTGCATTGGTTGATCACATACATAATCCAGATTTCACATATACCAGTCGTCAGCCATCCTAGTTTGGGAATCATCGGCAGTACGCACCAACTGGGATTCGAACCCAGGACCTTCCGGTTACAAGGCAAGCTCGTATGCCATTCAGCCACTGGGACCCAATGGAATTATTTGCTCCGCGACCTCAGGTTGTATGCCGTTGTGTATGTAGCTAGGGGGCATTACCAACCATAGGGCAGCAGGGGGGCAGAGACTGCTAGGCAGGAAAACCCTCGTATTTTTCTTAGGAATAGCTTTTACCCTCTGATTTATATACCATTGGATTCCTCTCGACGAGACGAACCAATTGGTACCTGTCTCGTCCCTGTAGGACTTACGGTTGCCGAGCTATGCTTCTTTAATTTCAGGATGTATTCTGCTATTTTAGAGTTTCTTAGGATGTACATGCTTTTTCATTTCATCCACGATGTTATGGACAACGGGGAGCTGAAAATGAAGCCGAGGCTGACCGGCAGCTTAACCGGACTTCTACTGATATGACGGTGGCGACGGTATCAGTAGGAGATAACTTGGGTCGCCACACCGTTCCTAGCGTAGCTCCGTTGATAGTAGCAACGGGCATCAACCAAATTTGTCAAACCTCACAACCTACTGATACATTGGCGACGGTATCAGTGGGGGCTGGACTTAGTCGTCAACAATCCAACCCGATGAACCCAACGAATCCAAGAAATATCATGCCGGATCGGCCGTGGCCCGGATTAACAACGACCGCGCTTTCTGCTGCCGTGTCACAGGGCAGAAGTGATAAGTACGCTACTGAGACACACCAGGCCGTGTGTGACCGGCCTCAAGCAGATGTCCCCTGGGCTCTGCGGTCACGCAACACTAACCTTTCTTCTATTTCAGGTACCCAAAGACTAAACTCAGGCGTGAGGCCAGCAACCCCACCCTGTAAACAAACCTGCTACAGAAACTTCAGCGTGAACAGTCTCCTTGCGCCAAAAGAAAAAGTCTGTGTGGGGACATGGAATGTCCGCACCATGTACGAGACTAGCAAAGCTGCCCAGATCGCAAGCGAAATGAGGAGATACGGACTACAAGTATTGGGGATCTGCGAAAGCAGATGGAACGGATACGGACTCACCAAATTGTCAACAGGTGAGTCAGTGATTTACTCCGGTCACCCAGAAGACAACCACACACACACCGAGGGCGTGGCTATAATGATGTCACCAACGGCAACCAAGGCTCTGATACAACGGGAGGCGATCTCACCCAGGATAATAACCGCCAGATTCAACTCCAAAGGAAGGAAAGTGTCAATTATACAATGCTATGCACCGACCAACAACGCAGACCTCGAAAAGAAAGAAGAATTCTACAGACAACTGCAGGCAGCAATAGACAATACTCCAGCCGGTGACATCAAAATACTAATGGGAGACATGAACGCCAAACTGGGATCAGACAACACAGGAAGGGAACTCATCATGGGTAAAGAAGCTCTGGGAGAGATGAATGAAAATGGAGAACTCTTCGCCGACTTCTGCGCCTTCAATGAACTAGTGATTGGTGGCAGCGTATACAAACACAAGGATATTCACAAGGCTACATGGGTGTCACCAGATGGGCGAACCAAAAACCAAATTGACTTCATCACAATCTCGAGGAAGTGGCGGCGCAGCCTACTGGACACAAAAGCAAGAAGAGGAGCAGACGTTGGCTCAGACCACTACCTCGTACAAGGAACAATCCAACTCAAATTAAAGGCTTTCAGAGAAACAGGAGCTGCAGATAGACCACAAGCCAAGTTCAACACTCAAAAACTAAAGGACCAGGATACAAAGGATATCTTTACTGCAAGTATAAAGGACAAAGCTGAGACACAAATCAACATTAGTGAAGAGGTTAGCGTCGAAAAACACTGGAACAACCTGAAAACAGTATGGAGCGAAACCTGCATGGAAGTTCTGGGCAGAAAGAAGAGACAGGACAAACCGTGGCTCACTACGGACACTTGGAGGCTAATAGAAGAGAGAAGGATGGTGAAACAAAAAATTCTGCAGTGCACCGACGAGCAACAGAAACAGGAGTTGAATGTAAGCTACAATACACTGAACAAAGGAGTAAAGAAGAGTGCCAGAGAAGACAAAAGAAAGTATTATGAAGCCATGGCCAATGAAGCAGAACAAGCTGCAGGCAAAGGAGACCTCGCAACACTTCACCAAACAACTAGGTACCTTTCAGGCAAAAATTCGTCACAAATTAAGCCAGTGAAGGATGAAAATGGAAAGTCAATCACCAAAGAAGTGGAGCAAAGGAAACACTGGGCTGAACACTTCAAAAGACTACTAAACCGACCGCCACCTACAACGCGCCCAACAATACCAACAACGGAAGCAGAATTACCAGTGAACATCAACCCCCCGACGAAATCAGAAGTCCTGAAGGCAATCAAGATGCTGAAAGCTGGGAAAGCAGCAGGACCAGATGGAATCCCAGCAGAAGCATTGAAAGTCGACCCAGAGACAACAGCAGACTTGATGACGCCACTACTAGAGAAGGTGTGGAAAGAAGGCAAAGTACCCGAGGATTGGAAGAAAGGATACCTATTCAAACTACCAAAGAAAGGAGACTTAAGTCAATGCAAGAACTGGCGCGGAATTATGCTCCTTTCCATCCCAAGCAAAATACTAAGCCGCATCATCCTGGAAAGGATCAAACAAGCCTTGGATGAAAAACTTCGACCAGAACAAGCTGGATTCAGGAGTAACAAGTCATGTATTGATCAAATCGCCACACTACGGATCATCATTGAACAAAGTTTGGAATGGCAGTCACCTCTCTATCTCAACTTCATCGACTTTGAAAAGGCCTTCGACAGCGTCGACCGAGAGGTGATTTGGCAACTACTTCGCTACTACGGGGTGCCGCCGACAATTATACATCTCATCCAACAGTTGTATGACAACGCTGCATGCCAAGTAATCCACAACGGGAAGCTCACGGAATCCTTCGAAGTGAGGACAGGAGTAAGACATGGCTGCCTACCATCGCCAATGATTTTCCTGATTGCAGTAGACTGGATAATGCGACAAACAGCGGGCAATGAGGAAACAGGCATAAAATGGACTCACACAAAGAACTTGGAGGATCTGGACTTCGCCGATGATATATGCCTGATTTCCCACAAACTGGAAGATATGCAAGTGAAAAGTAACAAGTTGGCAGAAGAAGCATCAAAGATAGGACTCCAGGTGAACATAGAAAAAACAGAGGTGATGAAGATCCCTGGCCAACACCAACAACAACAACAGACAGCAATCAGCATAAATGGAAAAAACCTGAAAGAAACTACCTCCTTCACCTACTTGGGAAGCATTGTTTCAACTACAGGCGGAACTGACGAGGATATCAAAGCAAGGATCGGGAAAGCAAGGCAAGCTTTCATTACTCTGAAGTCTGTGTGGAGGACAACATCATTCAGCGTCAAAAATAAGTTCGGGATTTTCAACTCCGATGTGAAGTCAGTACTACTATACGGATCAGAGACTTGGCGTGTCACAAAGAGCACCTCAAACAAGCTACAGACCTTCATTAACAGATGTCTTCGCTCAATACTCAAGATCAGATGGCCGGAAAGGATCAGCAACAAAGATCTCTGGGAGCGAACCAACCAGGAACCCATTGTGAAACAAATAGGCAGGAAAAAATGGAGATGGATTGGCCACACTCTGAGGAAACCAGCAAGTGACATCACTAGACAAGCCCTCGAGTGGAACCTGAAAGGGAAGCGGCGAGTTGGTCGTCCAAGGGTGACCTGGAGGAGATCATGTGAAGAGGAGATGAAAGCATGTGGGCAGACCTGGAGCCAGGTGAAAACTCAGGCAGAGAATCGAACGCAATGGAGACGCATGGCTGAAGCCCTATGTTCCTCTAGGAACTAAAGGAAATAATAATAATAATAATATAATAAGTCGTCAGCCAAACTGCTCAATGTTACTGACTTCGATATTCATTGGTACGAATTCAAATTCCTAATGAAGTATTGTTTTATATTCATTATCTTTTTTTTATATATCGCCTATTCTTTTTCCCCTTTTCTACTGTTTTACAATCAAGTCTATCATTCTGGATCAACTGCCCTTAATCAAATATTCCTCTGAGGAGGGTGGTACACCAACAATATCCAATTCTGAAGATCTCAATCCAGTGAATAGTTTATTTGATATATCAATTAAGCCTAGAGAATGTGTTAACTGGAGGCCAATTGTATTCCCTGGACCAGTTTCACCTGTGGGGCATGCATTTCGTATAAAATTACGTATTGGAATTAATTCCACTGAGACTACGAAGAGGAAAAATAAGAATAAGGTTTGTTATATATATACGTAAATATTTTGATATATGTGCAAATGAATATTATTACAAATCAGTTATGTGTTATTAGGGGTAATTATTAATACTGTTTTAGTTTACGTGTTAGAAAAATAATGGTAATCTGTTCAACACACAAATCTGACTGGTGAATGACGAGTTGTGCGTTAATCTGAGGGCGACATCGAAAGGATCGTGTTTGTCTGGGAATAAAAGCTCATAGGCAATCGTAGAGCCATATAGCAAACATGAAAGAGAACCGATTGAAGTGGAGATATGCAGCTGAAGCCCTATATTCTACCAAACAGCCCAAAGAACAAATAACAGTAACTAACACACGCACATAATAAAGGTTCAATGAAAGTAGTACTTTCAATCAATGAAGCCGATGTGAAGATATATCGGTCGACATAACTAGGACATGTGTCACACATTCCGAGCCAACGCTCTCCTCGTCCAACATCATTATCTGACATGATTAGATTCAAAAAGAGTTTGGAGTTTAGTTGAATCAAAACCTGGTGTCACTTCATGAGATTGAGCTATGCAGAAAGGTTTAGACTGTCTGATTGGGTAACCTCAGTATGCTTAAAACCAATGGGGCTGGATACCGTTCGTGATATGGCTTAAAATCGTTGTCAATGGCACAATTGCGTTCATGCTTTATGGTTTCTCATATCCACTAGACTGTCATGTTTATCTATGGAATTATTTATTTCTCCTTCGCATTTCTGCTCACTATAACCCTTTCTAATCTGCTTTTTCCCTCTATTTTGTCTACCTTTGTGCGCTACATGGATTGCAGCGGCGCAAACTACTGCGCTTCTGTGTTGAAATCCAGTTATTCAGACTGTCGTTTTCAGTGAGTGGTTGAGATGTTTAGACGATTTGTCGGTAGATCTTGTAAGGCAAGTATAAAGACAGACAATGTGTTCTTCATGTGCGATAAGGATGTTGTTCTTGAAGATATTTTGCTTCCAATCAATAACTGACATCGATTTGTGGAGCTTAGCAGAGAAAATAATTCTGTACAAGGCATTCGTTTACTTGATGTATTCCTGTGATAGTATTTGAGAACGGATCTCCTGAAAGATTATTTATCTACTGTAAACGTATATAGCGTTATCGCTTGTTTTGATTAGTATTGAGCAAATTACCCTGATTAACTAATCATTTCTTTTCTCGTTCAATTAGACACTAATATGGTCTCATCCTATAGACCTGCCTTGGCCATTGTTGATACGACAACAGAATAGTGATATTCTCTGCGCTTTATCTTTAAAATGGGAGGAGACTACAAAATCCAACAGTAAAGATGATATTGAAGATGAGAAGGATGATGCTGGGATCTATTATCCAGAAATCTATTTAATTGTCTGTTCTCCAGAACCGATTGGCTCACCTGGAAAGGTAAGTATGTTTGTATGATAACCTTACAATATGGTGAGAGTACTTGCTTAAATGAGATTGGCAAATTAATTTACGATTTACCCATTTCCAAGTGAAATTTCACTTTATTTTTCCTGGCAAACTGCAATTATTTTGATTGGACACTAGTAACTAGTGTGACGTGTCTAGTCTTTTCTTTGGTGCGGACTGAATTCTATCAGTCAGGTTTGCAATGTGGCCACCATTGTAGGTAGCTCACCATCACGGTGCACATTGATTTGATGATATTAGATAGTTAGAGGCAATCGACAGGAAGCCCTGAACCTAGGTTTCGTGCTAGTTGGCACTCATCAGCAAGGCGTATCTGCAACACGTCACACTAGTTGCTAGTGTCCAATCAAAGTACTCACTGTAGTTCTACAGGAAGTCAATCGCGAGCCCGAATAGCTCAGTGGTAACGTCTCTGACTGTAGCACTTGGTGACGCGGGGTCGAATCTCGGAATGGACATGAGTTCCTTCAAGGTTGCAGATACGCCTTGCTGAAAACTGCAGTTATTCAGATCATAATGTGTTATCTACCTAATGCCATAAATGTTAGTCATAAGAAAGCTAATCAGGTGGTTTAAACCAAATCCTCTCTCTGTGCTGAATGGAATCGGGTACACTGCTGACGAGCCTAGCCCAAAACTGGCGAAACACCCTTCAATGTGCTTGCTTTCTTCAGTACCATTTATGTTATCAAGTGGATATCATATTGTCTCATCTGAATAATTTCAATTTCCAAAGGAAACTATGATGAAATTTGACTTCGGATCTTGTAAACTACAAACTATTTTGTAAATTTTATTTATGGTGTCACCACCAGTTTGTTCAAGTAGCTAGGTAGCCAGAAATCGATTGATTCCAATCGGTTCGGCTCATTGAGCTGAGTCGAAGGTTGGCACGAAACCAGCGAAACGGTCGTTGGGTGTTTAGATCATCCCGACCTGCCTAGCAAACACTACTGGTTGATGTAAGTCGTGTTCCACTACTCATCCGAGTCAGTCAGTAGTATATAGTTTTTTGCAAAGATTACTTCCTGATTAAAGTTCCTAATACTGTTGTACTATGCGATTCAATCCCTCAGACTGGATACGTTTGATTGTAGTTCAGTTTTCAGAAAAAATATTAAGTAGAATTTAGTGAAAAAATATATTCACCTCTCACCAAAACCCATTCGGTTGACATATATGTGACCTGATGATGTGCAGTATTTCTCCAAATTACTTAAACGCATAAAAGTAATCACTAGTGAATACAATTATTCTAATGTATTTAAATTTTATTTCACATAAACCTCTGTGGTGTTGTTAACTTTAACAGCAATAGTACTTTTTGAAACTTCACATAAGTTTGTCTTGCTGAACACGATTTCAAATACGATTTACCAAATAGTGAAGAAGATGGACTCTCAGATGGATACATTCGGTCTTGTTGTCTTCTCCAGGCTGGGTGGTTTCACTATCCCTCGAAGATTTTCAACATTTACTTCAATGTGAAATATGTTTTTCATCCTCCTAGAATTTCCCATGTATAATATAACTGTCTCTCCTGATGAGCATGACTTTAAGTGTTTTAATTTTTCAATCAGTAAAGAATACGGTTACATGTCAAAAAAATCAAGTACCAGATCAACGTGACGATTGATACCAATACAAATTAACATGAGAACAAGAAAACCAGTGAAGTCAACCGATCACAGTCAAATTAATATCTGTGTAGAACTCGGGCAGTGTGGTACTTCATCATAATCCCATGTCAACTTATTTATTGAATCTATCACACAGTGAGATAGTATTATTTACTGAATAACACTCCGAACACAAACTTTCTTTCTTCCTTCCCATTTTTCGTATGGTTAGTAGAATTTTTTTAGATGTCCAGGAAAAGTGTCCAGTCATGCCTATTGCAAGTATTGTCAATTGATTCTGTATGTAAGTCTTCTATCATTAATTTCTCCCTCCACCCTGTAACATTAGCTCTTAAAACTGTCATCTTATCCCATCCCATCCTATTGTATGGTTGTATGTGATTGCAAGTGGTGAGTGCTGTAGCTGGAATATTCTTTAGATTTCATATCTTATTTGGGTCAACTAATCTAGATTTTACTAGGTTTTTATGCTCGGTTAGTCTGACTGCCCTTGCTCTACTACTTTGACCTGACAATCATGGCAGCCACTTTTATTCCTGCCTTGTTAAGAACTCTGCGTGGCATTCTAACCCACAAACTCAATTAGAAACAAGCTTTGTCGGTTAAAGGATCCTCTGGAGCCTTTAAAACAAAACAAAACAATTTAGTTTGTCTAATACCCTGCCTGCTATGATTGTCAGGTCAAATGCATAAGTCAAAGTAGTAGGACAGGGGCAGTTAGACTAGTCGAGCATGAAAACCTAGCAAAATCTAAATTAGTTAACCCGAATAAGATAAGAAATCTAGAAAACAGTTCAGCTGTAGCACGACATGCAATTACACACAACTATACAATAGGATGGGATAGGATGACAGTTTTAAAATCTAATGTCACAGGGTGTAGGGAGAGATTGATAACAGAAGCTTTGTTTATCGAATCAACTGCAAATACGTGTAATAGGAATGATTCAACACCTGTCCCAGATATCTGGAAAATTCTACTACCCCAACGAAGACAAATGAGAGAGAACAAAGAAAACCAGATCACAATACTATTTTCAAACTCAATATAGACAAAATATAAATTATTCTTAAAAAGATATCACATTCATATTCTCAACTAATAATATATTAGCCATATTATTTTAACAGATTTTAACATAGTCGAATAGTTTTTCTAAGACTAGTGTTGAACGCTTTTGTTCTCGGCTTAGTTTTGATTAGTCTGATAGAGACCAATTGCTGTTCAGGTAATATTCTACTTTCTGTAGATTTCCTCACCAAGTCAAAGTGAATTGTGATAGTTAGTCTGAAGGCTTTTTGAGTACATTTTAAACATGACTTTCAGGATTCGTAAGTGTTGGTCAGTGTGCAGGGAATTGACTGACTTCAAGATGCATCGTGAATTGACTTCAGTTGGAGAACACTTTGAAGACCAGGAAGTACTGTGCATCTATTTCGTCCTTGTGTGCGACTCCTCAGCACAGTGCATCAATAGTATACGAGCTCTCCTTGTAACACGAAGGTCGTGGGCTCTACCACCAGTGTGGTCATGGGTACGTGCTTCTGGAGAGCCTCGGACTAAGACGAAACAGCTGTCTAGTACTTCCTGGTTTTCAATTGTTCTCTAACTGAGGTCACTTCGTGACCAGTCTTGATGGAATTCTGTCGGTACAAAGGATATGGCAACATAACAGTGTTTGCACTTTAGTGACCAATCAATCTCTGCATTACAGTCCTACAGAAGGTCGATTTGAACACAAATAACCCAGTGGTAACTTCTCTGACTGAATCTCTGAGAGTGATGACTTCGAACCACAGTGAAGATATCAATTCCTTACCGATGAATTGCGATAAGCAAGAAACCTAGCTGTAAGGTTTCTTATCGATCGTCTGAAACAATTTACGATTATGCAATTTGTTTTCGTTCACACATTGATAACCTAATGTAACTCAATGTGTTTTGTTAATTTTTATTGACTATTTTTATAAGTGTAATACTGAGTTCTATTGTCTCATTTCTTTTTCGAAGATGGAAAAATTGATAGAAAAATATTCTTCTCGCTAAATTCCTCATTCGGCTCTGCAGTTATATCTACCCATAGTATTTAAAGAGTAATTATTATTGACATGTTGTTGAAGCCCTATGTTCCACTCGGAACCCAAGAGAATAATAATAGTAATTACTTTTATTGACAACATTGATGTTATTTTAAATAACTTTTTTTATTCCTTCACACTCCCAGTGCAACATAGGCCCTCAAGCTAAACCTTTGAAGTTTTAGTAGCAATAGTATTTATTATTTATGGGATGGGGTTGTTAGCCCCATGTCCAATCTTACCTCTTTATCAGTCTTATTACTGGCTTATCGAGGTAAAGAAGTGCGTCGGTGGCCAGGGATTGAACCCCTGACCACCTGTGGCGTGGTTAGCGAGCATACTACCGCTGTGCTACCTACGCACACGTTTTAAATAATGCAACAACTAAGAGGCATAATAATAAAATAGTTAAAACAATAACAACTTGTAGAAAGCGCATTTAGCGAAGGAGAAGTTGCTAGATTATTACAATCAAGTAATGATAAGGAAATGTTTCGAAACATATAAGTTTTGCTTCTTCAGATGAATTCCGATAATTTCAAAGCTATGTGTAGAAGCCGAAGTCGTAAGGAGAAATTAGGATCAATCGGAGTACGACAGATAACCGCGAAATTCCTTGTTAACATCAACTTCATTTTCATCAACTAAAAGCTGATTTAAAACGGAGCTACGAATAGACCTCGTTCGTCCCTTGCTTAACCAATATATTCAAGATGATGTTCAGAGGTCTTAATGATAAAAATGCTTAATCGTACTCCTGATGAAATCTAGCTCCATAGGTGCAGTCAAACTGTAATCTTTTGTTCTTAACTATTATGTGTATATAACTATAGGACGTGATGAGGAAGTTATCAGTAAGAATATTCTTCGTTCAATGTTTTTTTTTGTCTTCTATATATTCAAGTATTGGTTTTGTAGGGATTTAGTTTGATTCGATGGAGGATTTCATCATGAGCTGACATCAGTTAGAGAACCACTGGAAAACCTGCAGGGAGTACTGGACAGCTGTTTCGTCCTAGTTTGGGACTCTTCATCAGTACGCAGTATGCCTGGTCCTGGGTTCGAACCTCGGTGGGTGCGTACTGATGAAGAGTCCCAAACTGGGACGAAACAGATGTCCAGTACTCCCTGCAGGTTTTCCAGTGGTTCTCTAACTGATATCAGCTCATGATGAAATTCTTCTATATATTCTTCTAAATATTGCAGATTTTATTATCCTTATTTTCTTTTCTATTGTATAAAGATAATACTACACTCGAATGTGATTCTGCGAAATCTGTTGCCAGTTCAGTTAACTTGTACACTGAATACTTCAACTAGTAATAATAATAATAATATTCCTGTTGAAAAATCTAAAAAATCAAATCAAAATGAAATTATTCATAGGAATACAGTGTTGTCCCCAACACAATTCATTAATATTTCAACTTCTCCAGCTACTACTGAATTCATTTCAACATATACAAACAGTAATTCTGGTCATAAAACTGTCAGTTGTGACTTACACATGGCTTTCAAGGTGAACAGTAATGTCACCTCTAAAGATGAAGTAAAACAAAACGATTTTTGGTCAGAACAGTTAATATTTAAAATGCCAACAGCTGGCCAATTGAATTCACAAACAGAAACAAGTCATAGAACATATATTCAAGTAAGTTGTCTAATTTTGTTATGCTCGAAGGTAATTACTTCAATGCTCAACGATATTAGCTAGTTATATGATTGCCTATAAGTTATAATCCCCTCCTGAAAGGATCTTCTCCATATCGTCGTTGCACCCACACCCAATCGGGCTTCATTAAGGCTCCGGTTTGGCGATACCATTCAACTTTCTCCTCTGCGTGTAACCACTTGATCTTCAATTCGTTCTGTATTTCCGTTGGGGGGGGGATAGGTTTCACGTTGTTGCGCTGCTAGACTTCCTTGTTGCGTTGCTAATCCTTTCTGGCCCTCCATCTGATCTTCAGTATGAAGCGAAGACAGCCGTTGTGGTAAAAGTCTGCAGCAGGCCGTTGAAAGTGCGTTTGGTGATACACGCGCGACAGGTCCCTTGAACCCCATCAAAGTACCGGCTTGCCATGAATACGACTAACTACTTAACTGCGTTACTTACACTGAGACAACATTAGAAATTACAACTATTTATGTAGTTAATTTACACAACCAATACATTACTAACTTAAGATATGGAGACTATGATCTGATTGGATAGCGTGTACCCAATAGAGAATCCAATGACGTAACCTCTAATCTATGTTAGGGTCAAATGTCTGGTCTGCAGGTCACTGGGAAAACAATGACTTATCATATTTTTCACTCTGTCCTAACAGCTTTGTTTCTAATTTGATCAGAAACTGACATCATATAGAGAACCACTGTAAACCAGTAAGGGGTACTGGATATCTGTTTCATCCTAGTTTAGAACCTCTTAAGCAGTTTTCACCCATGACCCTACTAGCGGTCGAAACCAGAACTTTCAGATGGCGAGGCGAACCTGTTAATCATACAACCACTTGGTCAGAATCCAATAGCTCATGAATGTTAACCTCTTCCAATTTGTGATATTTGGCGCAGTTGCCAGTCGATGTCATCGTCGAGCATCTGTCCTCACACCCAGTTGATCCCGACACCTCACTAGAAGTTTAGGCTAATTCATCCTGTTGTCAGTCATAAGTGAGCACTCGATTAATTTTCAAGTACTGATTTGCAGGTATTCGATTGATACATCGAAAACCAGTGAGTATTCGACAGTTCTTTCGCCCTAGTTTCAGACTCTTCATCGGTATGCATCCAAGGCAAGCTTGTTGACCATTCAGCACTAGAATAATCTGGTTCTCATTAGTGACTGCCTACAGAATAAAGTTGCCTGAAGTTCTAGTGAAAAGTTGTCACCAGTTAGACGTGAGTACAAGTACTAGCTTATGACACTGGCTGGCGTTTGAGTTTCGTATCTCGAAATGACAGACGTTAGAATTGATGGGCCATTGAACTCGGTTCCAGTGGCTGAATGGTATACGAGTTCGCCTTGTAACCTGAAGATTCTGTGTTCGATCCCTAGTAAGGCCATTGGTTCGTGATCCTGAAGACTCCCAAACAAGAACGAAACATCTATCTAGCACTCTGTGATTATTAATGATTCTTTCACTGAAGTGACTTCGTAATCCAAATTGAAGAACTGAATGGTTCAATTCAATAATTATTGTCTTAGTAGTTGCTTCTGTATACATTAACAGCTTCTTTTAAAGCTTACCTGACAACTGAATAGCTCCTTTTTGGGACATTGTAAAACTCGAGACAATTGATTTCATTGTTGTTCATAAGTTTTGAATGAATACGTCTATGAAACATTGTAGAAACTCTTTAGTAAGCAATAATATGAAAGCAAATGACAATAACACGTATGCGAATTGGTGTGTGAATGGTAAGTACTGTAACTGTCTTATCCTAAGTTTTGATTGAAGTTTATCAAACAGGAGTGGAGTGTGGTCACTCAGCCAAAAAAATACGACTCTACGGTACAGTTTAGAAAAGGACCACAGTATTCAAGTAGTTAAACGCCGTACACCTAGATTTCTATTTATTAGTGACTCAGATGGAATCACTCTCACGCATCCCATCCGTAGTGCTGGTACTAACTGAATCTCCCGTGTGAAGTGGTATAATAGTGTGAGAACTATTGAGGTTAGGCATTGGTTGAATGCTAGGTAAGGAGGGGAAATCAATCGACGAGGCTTTGAAGTTACGTCGATTGAGATGGTTAGGACATGTATTGCGCATGCCTAGCCATCGCCTTCCTCGATGGGCAATGTTAGCTGACATGTGATGGAGCAGGCTGGAAAAGAGCTAGTGGTGGTCAAACGAAAACATGGCTTCATCAGCCAATGAAATCCACAACAGTTAGTTTAAGCCAGGTAGGAAGGTGAAGACTTGATGGCTGGTTGGGTTCCTCGCGACGGCCAAAACCAATGAGGCTGGAGACAATTGGTGATATGGCTCAAAATCGTTTTCAATGGCTAGCGCAGATGCATCCACTCCTTGTGACTTATAATATCCAATGAAACTATATTGGTTTTCGATCTTCCTATTACTTTTGTCTCATATCCCTGTCTACTGTCTCTATTTCGCATTTCTTTTACTTTCTTCTGTTGCTTTGTGTGCTACATGGAGTGTGGCGAATTGAACGCTGCTGCACATTTGTGCGAAGTTCTATGTTGAAAACAGACAGACAGACTGAATTTTATCAGTCGATTCACAATGCAGCCATGAGTCCAGTAGACTCACAATCATATTTTGATAGTCGATTTGAGGATTCTATACGGTTTGTGTTGTTCTATATCCGCTGTACTATAATACAAGGAATAATAACACCTACTAAATAAACGATTATAGTTTTATTGAATATCTGATTACTTGATGTACATATCTAGATTTTCCCCTATTTTTGTTGTTTTCACCCGTCTTCTTTTTACAACATTTTCAGCTTTTCTACCAAGATGAAATCAACTGCCTGACAAATCTATTTTCATTTTATGCAATTCTTACTGTTGAATATTATGCTATCAGTTTTATCACTCCACCAATTTGTATAGTAAGTTATTTCGTACACTGATGCCTTTATGGTGTTTCCAGTTATCTATCTTAGTGTTGTAATGTTTGTCGGTGGACCATTTATGTTGTTGTCAAGGTTCGATTCCCAGCCGGTATACACTTAAACCGCGACTAACCGGTGGTAACTCGGGTGAAGAGGGAAGGTTGGGTGTGAGGCAAACGACACCACCCATAATGAAACCTCACAGCCCAACCTTGAAGCTCTATATTCCACCTGGAATGCAACAGAATAAAATAGCGTTTTCTCTGCTAAATGGTTCGATTGTGCAGCTTTCATTGTCTTTTATGGACAACATTCTCAACGCTGTTTTGGAGTTGGAAATCTACCAAATCCTAATAAGCAGTTTCAGACATATAATATCGATTAACCGGCCAAATGGATGGAAATTAACCGAAGATATGTAGAAACACTAGTGATTCAGAAATGCCAACAGGTCATCGGCCTTTTCAAAAAGGAAAACCTAGGAAGGAATCATATCTAATTGTTAGACTTCATCTCGAGGTTAGCTGTGAAAATGTTGCCTAGAAAGACAATAAAAGAATCACAGTCAAAACAACACATCTCATGGAATTTCGGCAGCACAGAAATCATCCACCTGATGAGTTATAAATGTTCTTTATCACTACTGCCTTCTGGAAAACTGTATAGGCAAACCATTTGTAGTCAATTTTCCTATTGGTTTGTAAGTAATAATGACTGAATTTGATACATTTAAGTTATTATTCTGTTCGAACCGCACTCAATAGATAAGTTACCACACGACTGAGAAGATCAATTAAACCTGTTATATAAATATGATAGAAACTTATGCCTGCTTCTTTCTGCATATTTGCTGTCGAGATAAATTTTATTGTCTTAAACATATATGAATGGAATTAAATATACAACAGTTCTCCTAGTTTGAATACATTAGAGATAATCTTGTTTAAGTCCTTTCTGTGTAATGTAGTCATGAATATTCATGACTGACACATCTGGATTAGATGACTTATCAGCAGTACGCATGCATTCCGCCAGTGCGAACAGAACCCTAGGACCTTTAGGTTAATAGGCTAACCCGTCGACCATTCAACTACTGCATTGGCGGTTCAATGTTTGAAGAACGCATCCACGTTCCCGATTCGACTCACTCCCAAACCTCACTTAATTTGGTAGCCTGTAGTAAGTCTGGTAAAGAGGGAAGGTTGAGCGTGACCTTAATAACAGCACCCACTACTACTGAAACTTCAAAACTCAAGCTTGAAGCTCTATGCTCCACTCGAAACGCAAAGGAATGAAACGTAAAAATTACACTTACCTTTAATAAATAGATTCAAAGTGTCTCTTTCCTAACCAAGTGAACGGATAAAGGACTGTACACTCAATGAATTAAACTTCTCTTGTGCTTGGGCTTTGTCAGAATACATAAACTGTCATGTTTTAGACTGTATTGGATTGGATAGTGGCGACTTTGGCTATTCATGAACTGAACCCGTCCGTACCTTCATAAACAGTAGAAGTATTGTGGTGAGAGCTGTCTGCTAGCCAAAATTGGTAGACAGCAATTTACGTCAATGTTTACGTTCCAAATCTTGGTCATGAGAAAAATACAAGAACAAAAACTAACTCAACAACCAATCACAGCAGACTTTGCGTGGGCGGATACGATTCACAGATATGTGGTCTGACCTTCAAATAAACGGCCACAAAGAGATGACAGATTAACTTAAAGCGAGAAAACAACCAATCAGAAGACGCTGTTTCTCTGCTAATAATAACGTATAATAATGTACATAAAAATCTAAAAAATTGTGACAGGTCAAGGTCACAAAAGAGGGATAAATATCTCTTGATTTCCTCAACAAACGATCTGTTGCCTGGCCCTTGTCTTCTGTCGTTACAGCATAATGTAAACGCCTTCTTTTTACCTTGGCCTCAGAACAGAAAAAAAACAAGAGAAAAGACGATAAATGTTCTTTTTGTTTACTCACCTTGTTATTTCATACTTCAACCACATCACAATTTTATCTTTTTATATTCCTTCTCTTTAGGTTACGATATCTCCATTATTAGAGATTATGAATTGTATGCCGATCCCTTTGAAATTAGAAAGTAAAGCAATTAGTCCTCAACAGACAATAAATTCAAATTCATTAACATATGAAATGATTCCACCGGCTGCATTTTATAATCATCAAAACTCGGACGATTCAACATCTTTACATCATGACTGTTATACATCCAACCGGTTTAGTCGATATCCGTACACATTGGCCAAACCTATTCGACTTGTATATCATTATGACTTACTTTTGACAGGCACATTACCGTAAGAAATTTATTCCTGTGTTAATCCGATTCTTGTTTTAATTCCCCGTAAATTTGTCAAATCTTAAATATAGTTTGCAGGCTAAAACCATGGACATTTGAAACCAATGCGTGTTAAGGTAGAAGATTTTCGATAGTCTTTTAGTGACCGACATTATCCAACCAATCGCATTCGTTATTGGTAAGGGATATATGTGGCGTATTTTTCTGCCTACGAAAGACCCATCCTATTTTCTGAATTTTGCTTCGATCCAAAAATAATATTTTGGGGAGAACAGTTGTATTTGGTTGTCGATTGTGCACCTCTAAGTCCCAGTTTTAAAATGTCGACAATTATAACAAATTTGGCGACATGTTGTTTCCAGTCATTTCATTCATACAACTGTTTCCATTCAGTAAGTTGTGTAAAGTGGGAACAATGAAATGTGGCAGGATAATATAAGCTCGGGAAATGTGTATTATTTCACAAATACCTTCCAAATACTTACAACAAGTTACCGATAGCAACTGTAAATACTTAGTTTGGTCATTCACTCTGTGATTGATAGCTGCTTCGCTGAAATGATAGTTGAGCTGCTTAGATCTTGACTACCTACACTGGCTGGGACGAATGGTGCTGCAGGTTTCATGAAGCTAGAAACTTCATTTTGAACAGTGGTTAGAATAAAAGTAGTTGCTACTTTAATATGAGTCCGTTACATTATGTTAGGGATCTGAGAGTGGAGTAGTACTGCTGGCGAATACGGATTCAACGGTAAGCCAGATATCTTAAATCTTCATTGTGAGGATAAGGGTTAGGAAGCGTCGACCCACAAAGTACAGAGCTTGTATAATCATCCCCCTGCATTTATTGTTATTCTTTTGTTAAAGTTTGTTATGCTTTTAATAATTTTTCATGTACGTCTGGAGAAAAAAAGTTTAATTGAGTTCCAGCATAACACGTAATTCAAGCTGCCACACTTCATATAGCCGATAAAGGTTGAAACAATCTGTAAATTCTAAAGAAATATATAGGACAGAAATGTCTCCCTGTATGTTTTCAACATAGAACTTTGCACTGATGTACAGCAGTTCAAGCCGCCATACTCCATGTAGTACACAAAGCAAAAGAAGAAAGTAAAATGGAATGCAAAATCGAGACAGTAAACAGAGATATAATAATAATAATGGCTTTATTCCAAATAGTATTTGTGGTACAGGTATGGAATTTTCAGCGTTCATTACAATATTGCATCTAATTACCTCATAAATTTTATAAGGATTTAAAAATATAAAGCAACAACAACAAAAGAAAAAAGAGAAATAAAAGAAATAAAAAAGAACAGCATTGCATTCACATATTTAAACAATGCATCACAGGATATGATATATAAAATTAGTCTGTAATAGAATATATGAGCAACAATATAATAGTAATAAAGAAAGGAGAACAAAAGCTAATGGGAACTATTTGTTAGAGTGCCGCAGTAAGTTGATCGTGTCGTGCCTAACAGTTTTCTCATCACATAACAGCTGTGCCAGATAAGGTATTGTGGAGTTTTTGTACTTGGTAGTCCTGGCATATAGCTTCCTATAGTTGCTTCTAGTTCTACCAGATGAAATGCAAGGAGAGAGCTGCGTATGGAGAGGGTGTTTGGGGTCTGACAATATAGAATTCGCTAGTTTCTTACATGACATTATATGTCTATCCACAGTAGTGTTAACCAGTTGGTTTAACGAAAGAATAGTAATATCGAAGAATCATATAGTTTCATTGGAAATTATAAGTCACAAGTAATGGATGCATCTGCGCTAGCCATTGAGAACGATTTTGAGCCATATTACCGATCTTCGGCAGCCATTGGTGTTCACCGTCCCGAGGACTCCAACCAGGAAGTCTGCACCCCTCTACGTGACTGGCTGGCTCAAACTAACTGTTGTGGATTTCATTGACTGATGAAGCCGTATTTTGGTTTGACCACCACTAGCTCCTTTCCAATCTACTTCATCCTATGTCAGCTAACATTGCCCATCGAGAAAGGCGATGGCTAGGCATGCATGTGTAACACATGTCCTAACCATCTCAGTGAATGTAACTTCACAGCTTCGTCGATTTATTTCCCCTCCTTACCTAGCACTCAATTATGCTCACCCTATTATACTACTTCACACGGGAGATGAAACGCAAGCACCTATGATCAAAGACAGCTAGCCTTTTCATGTCCTCCACTTTCAATGGCTATGTCTCACAGCCATTCATAAAGGAGGACAGAGCGGACCGCTGGGCAGTACACATGCCGTTTGGTTGACAGTCAACCGGATATCACGTCTACTGAGCCAGAGATGGCGTAAACCGGCATATGCGTAACGAGCCTTCTGTATCCGTGGTGAGATTTCGTCAGCGATCAACCCTGTGGCGTTGGTGGATGAAACTTCCTAAATAATTGAAGTAGTCAACACGCTCCACCACTTCACTCCCTATTTCTACGCTAGGAGTCGATTTAGTCCAGTCCAGTAACATCATCTTACATTTGACAGGAGCGAATCGCATGAGAAATAGTGGAAGATTGGTTCCTGTCAAGGTGTTGAGAAGACTGGATTTTGTCAGCGTCTTCACCTAGAAGGACTATATCATCTGCATATTCTAAGTCAACGAGATTATTCCCTGGTAACAAGTCAATCCCTGAGTCTCTGAAGTGAGTTAGGGTTAAGTCCATTAGTACATCTATGATGAAATTGAATAGAAATGTACATTAGAAAGAATGGTAATATGGAGAAATATGACAACTTAATGGATCAAAGTGATCTAAACACCTGACAGCGGTTTTGCTCGTTTGCGATCCAGTTCATCATCAGTGTACTCAACTTGACTCAACTCAGAAGGCTGGGTCAGTTGAAATACCGTATTGAATAAGTAGTATGTTTAGTTTACTTTTATATGATTATAAAGAATAAATTGTTTGCTTAACGTCATCCCGTAAATAATACTGAGCTAAAAGATGAATTTCAAAGCAAGTTAATGCAATAAAAACCTTAACTCTAACCCCTAAAGTTTCCAAAATCACCTTCCGAGGCTTTTACGGTTGTCCCAGAATCGTCCCAAAAATACAATACTGTATCAGCGTATACCTCATAGCATAAACAGACTAACCTGGAATTCTACTCTGCTCTACAGTGTTCAGGTTCTTTTTTTGCATTCCTTTACGTTCCCAGTGGAACATAGGGCTTCAAGCTATAGAGGCTTGAAGTTTCTGTAGCAGTGGTGATTTTTTTTGCATGAGGGGTTGCTAGCCTTATGTCCAACCTTTCCTCTTTACCAGTCTTAATACTAGCTTAGCGAGGTAAAGTCACTGGCTTAGTGAGCTAAAGAAGTGCGTCTGTGGCCGGGGATCGACCCCCGAACCACATGAGGCGTGGTCGGCGAGCACTCTACCGCTGTGCTACCGACGTTTAGGTTCTGTTGCTTACATTATATATATTACGAAAGAATATAATAGTAGTACATAGATAGATATGCTGAAGAGTCAATGAATATATGTGCTATTTCTGTTTTTTTGTTTGTTTTTTCATTAGTGATGGTGAACCTATCTTCTCACATCCAATTCGATTATCTGGTCAAGAAATTCTAAAGAAATTGGCTACTACATATTTAAATTGTACTGTTAACTCTAATTCAACTGCATCGTCAAATGAAAATCTCATCTCGAAGTCTATACAGCAAAACACTTCATTACCAGTTATATCTACGCTGGGTTTAATACCGAAATTACATTTTATGCATAATGACTACTTAAATAACTTGCACAGTAGTAGTTACAGTGATAGTAGTAGTGGTAGCAGTTATACAATGAAGTTAAATGAATCAAGCAATTTACAGTATAGTCTACGACTTGTATTAAACTCACAATTATTGCTAATCAATCGTACAGGTATTGATTTACACTTGAAATTACCGTCTATGAAAAGTGATATGCCGTCATCTTCGACTTCTTCCTCTTCTTCTGCTGCTGCTGCTGTGGCTACTACTACAATGAAACGAGTTATTTCATTAAACGCTAGCGAATCAGTTGCCTTAGCTCAGAATCAAGTAAGTTGTGTGTTTCATTCATTCATTCATTCATTCTAAAAGTGAAACGATGCTTAACTGAATATATTTGTGTTAGTAATAATTTTCAGAACTTTCTGGATAACTAACTGTTTTATATAACAAGCAACAAAGGTTGGCTGATAAAGCAGGATGATTTAATGAATGGAGATGTATTGCTGCACATGGTCACTTTGTTTCTTACTTTATGTGACTAGGGGTTGTCACTGTACACTCCCACATTCTTTAAGGTTTTTAAATGCCAATTTGATTAATCATCTGATCTGCTAATCCAAACGGCATACGTTTAAACTG
Organism: Trichobilharzia szidati; assembly: GCA_944472155.2. NCBI lineage: Eukaryota > Metazoa > Platyhelminthes > Trematoda > Strigeidida > Schistosomatidae > Trichobilharzia > Trichobilharzia szidati. Next base: position 110,712,918 of record OX235273.1, on the reverse strand, counting down.
ATATTGTTCTTACCGCATAATGAACACCGTCTTATCTTTATCGCCTTGTTTTATTGGTGTTTGCCAATATTCTGATCAAAAGTCTAGAATTGTAAACAATTTCGCATTTTGTAGGTGATCCATGGTTTCTTCTACAGTTGGAGTGGCACAGGGTCTTAATTCTGTTGTGTGCCGTTTAGCTCTCGGGAATTAATACAAAATTTGTACTTCCCATTGACTTTTTCTCACTAAAAGCACTGGAGACGTATGTTGGCTGTCAGCTTCTTCAGTAGTATAATCTCCTGAACTTGTTGCTCAGCTTCTCCTTCAAAATGACACGGAACTCTTCGAGTTGTAAATATTGTCAATTTTTGACCTGTCACTGGGATTCCATGGCTCACTTTGTCACAGTAATCGTTAAGGTCTCCATCTCCAGTGAATCAATGCTTGTTTTCCCTAACATTTATATATTAGGTGCTTCCGATGCTTCTACCCTTACTATCTTGTTATTCTCACTCAATCTGATCGATCCATACAGTCCTTTTTCCTCGTTTTAATCACTGTACAGAAAACAGCCGAAGTTCTGTTTGCTCTAACTGAGACACAACAATAAACGGAAAGGTTACTCTGTGATCCCCAATGTGAACGATGCAGTCTGACATGCCCACGATCAACTTGTAAACTAGAATACATTACACCTCTCTTCATCGCCCCTACCACTTCTAGTCTAATCTTACAGAAAGAACACACATTATATTGTTTGTAATTGTTTCGTTTTTGTCCGTCCGGGTAGTATTTCCTCCAGTCCCTCGTGTTTACCACATCCAAACACTGACCTCTCCTGATGTTTGTTCGTAGCGCCACTACTTCCTCTACAAATCTCTTATTTATTCTTTCCATCGGTTAATGTTTGGTGGCTCTATTGGGGCTACAGTTGTGCTCAATAGTTGTCTGGTTATCTTTGCCAGCTTACCAATGTTCATGGGTTGTTTGACGTTAATCAGTTTTAGTTGTTGCGAAATATGTTCTGGAACACTTTCGAAAATTTAGAATACCAAAAACTGTGTACTGAACACTTCATTAACCGTGGGATTTGCACGATGAAGTAGATTTGTTAGCTTCAGTGGATCTCTACATGATTCCAGCTTCGTGGTACGGGCTGCTGCACTGCCTACTCTTTGTCCATTAGGCTGTCGCACTCCTCTAACATTTTTTCTACCAATAACATCTAGTTCTCCTCCCGCCCCGCCCCCGCACACTCAGCGCTACCGTAAGCCCCCTTTTCCAGGTCTCTTAGTAGCGTCTCGAGCACAACTGTTTTTCCCATCAGTTTGTTGACATCCATCAATTCAGCAGTGCCTTCGAAATTTTTTAAAAAACCCTTCATATCTCCCTGTCCAAAAGCTGCAGACCATAGGCCCTTCATTTATTCGTTGGCAGCAACACCAAAGGTAACCTCAGAACACGGTAGTATTTGATAGCAGAATCGCTTATTAACAAATTATTCTACAGATGCGGGCGAAATGCATATACCTTACATTAAAATGTCCATTTCTGGATGTTCTCCACAATGTCTACCTTTCATGTTATCTATGCGGTTTCATAGGGATTTTTCATTTCTTCTTCTCACCATTTATTTTATCCCTTCGTTATTCAACATTCTAGCAGAAGACATGACACACACACACACACAATACACTTGTCAGTAGCAGCCGCCAAAGCTTGAGGATGATTCGAATCCCGGGACCAATTGGTTGATAAAAGTCAAGTTCTTAAGCTAATGAACCACATTTTCACCTACTGAATAATGTATAGTTTGTTCGCTTTATCACATCCTAAATTTTAACTCTAACTAATTACCTGTAGTTACTGGGTCTTGTGCGTTTTAATTTCTATATATTTTTCAAGTTTGACAACGGATTGAAAACCAGGGAGTACTGGACAGCCAGCTGTTTCATCCTAGTTTGGGGATCATCGCCAGTACGCACCCACTGCCAGGCTTCGAACCCAGGACCTTCCGGTTACTTGGTAAGCTAGTTCGTATACCATTCAGCCACTGGGACCCGATTCAATGGCCAGCCAGCCCATGAATTCTAACTTCTACCAATTCGTGATTTAGCGCGACTAGCACCAACCAATGTCATCGGGGAGAAATCTATCCTCACACTTGACTGAATGGATCTCACTGGTCACGACTTCTCACTAGAACTCACTCCAGGAAACTCTCTGTCCTGTAGCAAGTCACTAGCGAGCATCAGATTAATTTTCAAGAGTTTCATTTGTAAGGTTTAGATTTGTTTATATCAGTTTGACCATGGATTTATGTCAGTCAGAGAACCGTTGAAAACCAGGGAGTACTGCACAGCCAGTCGTTTCATCCTGATATCAATCCGTGGTCGAACTCGAAAAACATCATCATCATCCCCCCCCCCCCTCGGATTCATATACATTTTTGTTTATTTCCTTTATATTGTTTCTTTTCACAGCATTATTTCCAATTGGGTATTACATATAACAATAAAGAATATTGGTCTGAGATAATATCAATTCAATTACCACCAGTAAATCAATCCTGTGTATTAAACAATAAAGTTGACTACAGTTTAAGTTCATTTGTATGGAATAATAAACTGAAAACACTATCATTACCAAATATGCCTACAACATATATTAATTTATTAATAGACAATAGAATCTTATGCTTACTTATTTCTATACAATATAATAATTATAATATGAATGAAGAAAATAAATTAAATGAAATAAATACGCATACTACTACTAACAATAATTTCATTGTAACTATTGAACCAAGATTTCATATTAATCCTAGTATATACAATGACGCGTGGGGGTATAATTTGAATACTCTGTGTATAAGACCAATTGTTATTCCATTAGGAGAAGAATTACAGCAACAACAAGAAAATACTACAAAAGTTAATAGGAGTCTATCAAGTACTCCTGTAAGTTATTACACGTTTTTTAAAATATTATTATTATATATTTATATAACTTTCATTTGATGACTTTGTATTATTGAGCATGCCAAGCCACTGACTGCCTTCCTCCTGGATGAGGGAATGCTAACTGACAGTGGATTCGATTGGAAAAGAGTTAGAGGTGATCAAATGAAGTTTTTGACTGTTTTGATTTGAGGGGTAACCATGTAAAAACAATAATAATGTTCTTGCGTTGGTGGCACAGCGGTAGAATGCTCACCAACCACGCCTCATGTGGTCCGGAGTTCAATCCCCGGCCACAGACGCACTCCTTTACTTCGCTAAGCCATTAATAAGACTGGTAAATAGGGAAGGTCGGATATGAGGCTAGCAACCCCATCCTGTAAAAATAATCACCACTGCCCTAGGAATATAAAGGAATAAAAATATTTTTTTTAATGTAAAACAAGGAGTAGATTACTACCACCCTGGCTCGTTGGAGTCCTCAGGACTCTTGAAACTGTTGGCGATATTGTAAGAGAAGAAGGCAAGACACGAATTATTATTATTATTGTTCCCTTGGGTTCCTAGTGGAACATAGGGCTTCAACTGCACGCTTCCACTTGCTTCTGTCTTGTGCTGTACTTTTCACCTGCATCCATGTTAGTCCATACTGTTTGAACTCCTCTTCACACGATCTCCATGTCACCCTTGGACGTCCCACTCTCCGCTTCCCCTTCGGGTTCCACTCGAGCACTGGCCTGACGCGCGATGTCACCCAGTGGTCTTCTCAGCGAGTGTCCAATCCATCTCCACTTTCTCTTGCATATTTGTTGGGCGATTGGTTCTTGTTTTGTTTGTTCCCATAGTTTCTTGTTGGTGATTCATTCCGGCCATCTGATCTTGAGTATAGAGCGAAGATAGTTGTTGATAAAGGTCTGCAACAGGCTGTTGGAAATATTCTTGGTGACCCGTCAAGTTTCTGATCCGTATAGAAGAACTGACTGACTTGACGTTTGTATTGAAAATCCGAATTTTGTTGTTGATGCAGGCTGAGTGACGAAGATTTCCAGATTGGTTTCAGGTTGATGAATGTGTTTCTCGAAAGGAAAGGTATATTTTCAACTAATCAAACCGCTATATATACATAGTATTCTGTTGTCAATGCGGTATTGAACTGTGGGAATATGTGCGAAAAATATTCCTTTGGCACACATTGTCTGTATCACACCACTACAATGTGACTCAAAATTGTTATCCATGAATGGTGCAGATGTATTCATATTTTGTAATCACACAGATCCATTAAATCCTCATGTTTTCCTATGCAATTTTATTCTTACTGCTGCACATTTCTGTTCATTGTTCTTCTTATTCTCTTTTTTCTGACTTTTCTCTATCTTGTGTGCTACATGCAGCGTGGCAACTTACCAAGTTGTACTTCTGTGCAAAGTTCTACGTTGAAACTTAGTCAGTCACTTAGTCATCTTCGTTTTGGTTTATTTTGTAACGATGGCTTTTAGGCTCGAGTCTTTGGACATCCTTAAACTGTCCTTATCAGAATGGTTTATTTTGAGAGGATAGCGTAATCAGTTTCTTGGGTATGTGCACTACAAATGTCTTCCCAAAGGCGCATGTACTCTTCACTGTTGAGAAATGGGTGGAGTGGTCAGCTGTGATATGTCGCCGTGGGATGAAAAATAGTCGTATTGTGTTAGCATCTATCAACATATCACGACTCCTTAGGCGGGGGATCTGACAAATAATCGTAATCAAATAGCTCAAGGCGTTATTAGATTCGGCTGACAACGGTAATCAGTGCTGAACAGACTGCAGTTTCATCCTTTCCTCTCTTTTTGAAAGTAACAAAGCAATGAATACTTCTTTAAGTGCCTTTGATACGTGTGCTTGCTTATTTTCATGATGAGACCGACAACCGAAGTCATTGGTGAGTATTTGTCCTCACACCCGATTTGGCAAACCACACTGGTTAGGAATCATCACTAGAACTCCAGGCGACTTGATCCTGTAGTCAGCCACTAGTAATTAAGTAAGTACTAGACCAATTTTCAAGTGTTAGTTTGCAGGGATTTGCTTGGTTTCATGTTTGCTTCCAAATCGACTTCATTTAGAGAGCCACTGAAAACCAGGAAGTATTCTCTCCAGTGACTTCTTCGTGAGGTTTTATGGCTATACATGCATAACAGTTGCTTTTGTTAGTGACAACATTTGTGTTTCTAAAATAATATCGAATTCCTGTGGAACTAGTTACATTGGCAGGACAATTACGCCTGGTCATCATCGGATTTCTGAACACCAACCTGCGTAGTGGTTAAGCAAGGGGTAAACAAGGTTCATTCTCAGCACTGGTTTAGCTCACCTTGTAAGTACTAAGCATAAAGTTGGTTTATTACAAGGCATTTAAATTTAGCCATCATACTATGACTAATCTTAATTTTACTTTATGAGTTCTGCATGAAGCCATTGGAGAATCCACCTGAAAAAGCCAAACTTATGTGTTCAAAAGAAATTCATACAGCCAACTTTCCTTACCTTGGTCATCAATAATAATAATAATCATTTTTGCTTTATTCCTAATGATACAGCAAGGAATTTTCAGCATTCAGTACAATATTGCATCTAATTTACTCAAAAACGACAACAACAAAAAATAAATAAACGAAATAATTAATACATAATAATGATAACAAAACGTTTTTATAGCAGCTATGTAGCAATTACAGTATAAGATATGGAGAAAAATACGCATAAATTATAAAATTATAATAATAATAGTAATAACAACTAAAATAAAAATAGCAAAGTTATAATTAAATGATAGAAAGAGTGACACCACAAAATTACAGAAAGATGAACAATGAAAGGGTCGATTCACTTTGCAAATTACATAGTAATTTATGTTTCACGTCTAACAGTGTCTCCATCACATAAAATACGGGCTAAATAGGGTATTGTAGAATTATTGTACTTAGTGGTGCGATCAAATAACTTCTTATATTGACTTCTCGTACTACCTGATGAGATGCAAGGGGATAGTTGTGAAAAAAGGGGGTGCAGGGGATCTGTCAGTACTACCTTTGTCCATTTTGTACAGGATTTTATGTGTCTCCCGACTATAACATTGGCGAGCTCACGCAGTGGCATACCACAGCATTTAATACCCTTCGTAATATGATATAGTCTTTTTTGAGAATCCCAGGAAAGATTAATGGAGAGCGATAGAGTACAATAGGTAAAATACAGGAGTTTACAAACTGCAGAAGTAAAGGTTGGTTGATACCTGATTGTCTTAACTTTTTAATTTAGAAGGTAAGATGAAACATTTTCTTAGAGATTGATGATATGTGGGATGATCATGAAAGGTCAGAGGAAAGAACTAATCCAAGGTATTCAATGCTTGACTTGGTTTCTATTTCTGTGCCATCTATGCTACAGGCATCATGGGAACTAACTAGTTCATGTATGTCACGTCGATGCTTGAAAGTAAAGTTAACTGTCTGACATTTGGAAGGATTTAACATAAGACCATTTGACTTAGACCACTTGCTGATGTCTAACAGAAAGCTATTAAGTTTGGAGCAGTCAGACTTTGAAGTGATAGGCAGTGATACAGTCAGATCATCAGCATATTTGACAAAGTTAGTTTCTATTTAAATGAGGCAGGTCGTGTAGGAAGAAAGAAAAAAGAAAAGGAGAGAGGACGGCACCTTGAGGAACACCGGCTTTTGTAAGCGAGGCAGAAGAAGATTTGCCATTATATGCAGTATACTGCATTCTATCAGAAAAATAAGAATGCAACCGACTCTTAGCCCAGGATCCTGTTTGCGTCAACGAAAGCTTATTTAATAAAGGCCCCTAGGTACATAGTCAAAAGCAGATGTAGAAGTCTGAAGGTTTCCTCTTTTTAAATCTTTTACAAGTTATTATTGCTTTAATTATATTCAATTGTTGCAGAAATTTTCTTCCTAAATTTATCTGATATTCAATCTATTATTACACTTTTATGCATATTATCACTTACACATTCTTCTGCGCACTGTAATCCATTCACCTTAACAATTGGATATTACGTGAAATAACATGGATGTTGTCCATCAGTGGTTCAGTGGGGTGGTAGGACGCTTGCCAACCACACACGTGATCCGGGATTCGATCTTCGGCCGACGCACTCCTAAACCTCACTAAGCCGGTAGTAAGTCCGGTAAACAGGGAAGGTTGGGCATGAGGTTAGCAACCCCACCCTCGTAAAAATAAACACCACTGCTACCGAAACTTCAAAGGTCTAGCTTGAAGCCCTATGTTCCACTCGGAACGTAAAGGAATAAAAGGGAAGACAACATGAATGTTGTCAATGTTCTCTGACTAAGTGTCGAATCTTATAGGGAAGTTATCGAAATAATCTCTTCCGCCTAATTTTGTCTCAAAATTCAGTTTTTTTGTTCTCTTTGATATTTAGATATCCGCATCACAATTGAATGAGTTCGCCAGTGAAGTAGTCTGTAACAACTCCTGTAAACCTCTTCTATGGTGGACACTTTCGCGTGATATTGACAGGTCATTGTCAAACATTGAACTGCTATACTGTATGCAGATATCAATAAAGTCAACTGTTGTCCAATCAAAATGGTCACAAGTATTCCCATTGCATAGAATTCCAAAATTCCCTTACAATACAACTAATCTATCTGAACAGTCTTCAATACCTATATATCTTTGTCAGGTAACTATTCCTGTCAGCTTAGAAGGTAAGTCAATTAGTCATTTGGTATACATACACCTATATAAGAGGTTAATTCGAAAAGATATTATTGTACTGTGAACAGTTTCACCTAATTATTTGATTGATAATGCCTAGCAGTGGAGTCCAGGACTGGCGTTTCATCCCATTTCGGGACTCATCATTTGTATGTATATTCATCTCTAGGAAGTGATGGTGTTCCCAATGAGACTTAAACTTAGTGTCCATCCTTTCAAACATGAAAATTTTATCCACTAAGCTGACGAATCATTAACATTTCAATTGAGTGAAATTAATCAACAGGAAATTTGAAATAAGGTTCTTAGCTGTTCTGGGTAACTGAGTTCTACATCTTTCTGCATACTTAGGTGATGACTAAATGCTTGGATACTATCGCAAAAGGTTTGGAAAGTAGGAAAGTTGCGTACCGATTGCATGGACTACTTAAGCCTTCTCAAGAACTGGCGCGGAATCATGCTTTTGCCCACCACGAGCTTAGTGTTAAGCTGCATCAGTCTATTATTGTAATATGATCGTTCCCTTGGGTTCCTAGTGGAAAATAGGGCTTCAACTGCACGAATTTTGTTGTTGATGCTGAGTGACGAAGATTTCCAGATTGGTTTCAGGTTGATGATTGTGTTTCTCGCCTTCCCGATTCTTGATTTGACATCCTCGTCCGTTTCTCCTGTAGTTGAGACAATGCTCCCTGGATAAGTGAATGAAGTAACCTCTTTCAAATCCCTTCCGTTGATGGTGATTGGCGCTGTATGTTGCTGCTGCTGTTGTTGTTGTTGGTTGGTTATTTTCATAACCTCTGTCTTTTCTATGTTCACCTGGAGTCCTGTTTTCGCTGCTTCTTCGACCAGTTTGTCGGTTTTCGCTTGTAAGTCTTCGATTTTGTGTGACATCAAACATAAGTCATCCGCAAAATCCAGGTCTTCTAGGTTCTTCACGTCGGTCCAGGATATCCCTGTCTTCCCGTTTCTCACTGTCTGACGCATAATCCAGTCCACCACAATTAGGAATATCATTGGTGATAATAAGCACCCTTGTCTGACTCCTGAGTTTTCCGTTGTGGATCAGTCTAGAGAGCTTAAAATGTGCTCTGCATGCAAGCCACCACTTGGAACACAGGAAAAGCAAATCATTCGCGGACCACATTGTAATCATCGAACAGATCATAGAATAGTAATCAACTCCTTATTTCAGCTTGATAGACTTTGAAAAGGATTTCGATAGTGTTGACCGTGAAGTAATTTGAAGGCTACTTCAATATTATGGCGTGTGACAAACCTGTATCAACTTCATTCAATAGTTGTGTGATGACGCCATATGTAAAGTCATACACAACAGTAGGTTGAGATAGGTCTTTGAAGTGAAGATAAGAGTAAGACAAGGCTGCCTCCCATCACCAATGATATTCCTGATTGTTGTGGACTGGATCATCCAGCAAACCGTGGGGAGTGAGGAGACGATCATATATTGGTCCGACACAAAGATTAGAAGATTTGGGCTTTGAGGATGATTTTTGTCTAATGTCACTGCAAACTTGAAGATCTATAGACGAAAACTAACAAACTGGCAGAAGAGGCAATAAATAAATGACTTTAGGTGGATACAGAGAAGAGAGAGAAAATGAAGGTACCCAACCAGCAACAACAACAACAGCAAGCACCTATCAACATCATTGGGTGAAATCTTACAGAAGTCGTCTCTTTCACTTACCATGTCTGGGTAATATCGTCTCAGCTGCCGGTGGCACGGATGAGGATATCATAGCTAGCCAGGATATATAAAACAAGACAAATCTTTGAAATCAGTGTGAAAATATACGCTACTTGCATATGAAACAAGATCCGAACTCTCAACACTAATGTTAAGTCAGTGCTTCTATGTGGATCAAAGACTTGGGGCGCATGTCACTGGAATCATTTTCAACGGACTACTGGAAACTTTCATCAACAGCTGCCCTCTTCGCTCGATATTGAAGATCAAGTGGCCTGTCAGAAAGGATAGATAACAAGGGACTGTGGCAACCAGCTGACCAGGAACATGTAATTTTTCTCTTTTTTTCACACTCCATCTAACTAACACAAAGAACTGGATAATGTTCGAATTCAGCACACACACACACTGCGTCAACCAAAGATTATGAAACAGACTTATACTTTGGTGTGTTCTTTTTCTGTTCATGTAAGATTCTCTTGAAACAGTCACTTATAATACTTATTTGAGAAGCTCAAAATATCGAATGGAAAAATGACATTATGTTACGTGGGGGGTGGGGGTTGGTAATATTACCCAGTTACCCAAATTGAAGTAGACGAAATGGGAAAGCAATTGACTGAAAGTCATATATATAAACCCTTGAGCTTCATCTCCCTCGAGCAAGGTGATTGTCTTTGGTTTGGATGAGATTTACAAGACATCGATAACTGAAGGTTTATTTATCCATTCAACCGAAACTACGTGCAGTAGGAATGGTTCAACATCTGTCTCAGGCACTTGGGAAATTCTACTACCCCTTTGACAATTGAGAAGGAAGAAAGAGTACTAGAAGAATTAAGTTTCGAAGTTTTGTGGTTACAAGTGATATGTGCACGAACAATAAATTGTGCTGGACACTTCTTAATCCAGAAAATAACATTGTCTCACTGTGATATATATATAATAGCTTTGGTGCATTATAGGTTCCAACAGATGCGCCACAAAAAATCTCATAGTTCGTCGGACAGCTGGTATACTGCTCGGACGCCTAGACTCAAGCGGATGGTTGTCTAAAGGGACCACCCGCGAGCAACTTGATCTGAAGTGTAATCCACAAGGTAGTGGAGCAACGTTAGGAGCTACGTTCTCGTAGTTTCCAGTGAGTAAAATAAGTTCATACACCTTTCGATCCTCTCGGATTCTAGAGCCGATGTACACCACAGGTTTGGAGTCAGGGTTCCCCAGTTCCCCTAGGTAGGTAGGTAGGTAGCTTTTTCGCTTATGTGAGGAACACCCCCGTCGCATGAAGACAGTGAATAAGACTTACTTGACAGAGGCTATGAAGGTATAGCTACATGAGAGCATTTCGAGGAGAAGACCGAAGTCCATCCATCTTCGGCCGCACCAGACTGTTTTATGGAGGAGCTCTTGAGATTGGCAAATTTTGATATGTTTAATAAAATGGAAATTTTCAAAGTAACATACATATAAGGATTGTATACAGCTTATTGTTTATGTTCGACAGTTGGAAACAGTTGGCAAAAAGCCCTGGATCTAGGTTTCGTGCTTGTTAGTACTTGTCCGCAAGACGTTTTTGTCCTCAACGTTGGAAGAACATCAGTTTCTTCAACGTCCTCTAAGGTCGACGGCTTCTTGCTGATAGTTTCCAACCATCTGACATCACCACAACGGTTGGTTACCCCCAACTTGTTGACTGCATTGCCAAATTTACTGACAGGATTGGGACAGTACCAATACAAAGGTTTAGATGCATGGGACTGGTTTACCCCCACCCACTCCCCTACTAAGCAGTCAATCTACACCTCAATAGATTATCTTTATACAAGTCTCTGTTCATAAGTGTTTAACTGTACTTCATTTTCTTTTTTTTCGTATTTACAGATTATTCATTTAACAATTCCACTTTCTGTCCAACTTTACTCATCAGTACAATGGAATGTGTATCAACAAGTCAAATAGTTATACATATTAATAAAACTTCAATTCTACAAACGCTAAATCCCTTTTCAATACACCTTTTCAATAATACTCATTCATCTGTATACTCTGTCGACTTGTTAGATGAGTTAACCTTCTCAAAAGTATCTTCATCGCCTGGCAGGCCTAAAAAGTCAGATACAAGACTTTTCAGTGATTCAATGACTAGAATACTGAAAGCATCATTTGTCGACACTGACTTACGGTATAAATGCCAACCGAACCGTCAAATATCAATTATGCCACAGTCTCTGTTAGATTTACTATATATTGATACTGTGAATCGAAATAATAATAATAATAGTAGTAACAATACTGCAGAAAATCTAAGCTTGAATTTTTTTGATCCATCTCATTTCAACTCACTGGAATTAAAACTGTACTTGGAGGAAGAAAGCAATGCAAGCGACACTGGTCGTTGTTGTTGTTCTTTGAAAGATCCAATTAGTATAAATCTCAAAGATTTGTACTCTTCTTCTTCTTCTGTTGATAGTGCATTAAAACTGCCGAATGGATTATGGCAGACACGGAAACACATTAATGATCAATTATCAATTCATTTGTATTATTCATTGAATAACAGCTCCTTTGGTTTAATTGTTCACTTATTTGATAATTGTATGAATAAAAACGCGCCTATTACCAATCCTACATTCACGTCATCATCATCAATACTGCCGACTTCTCTACTGAATTCGTGTAAATATTTCAACAAAATCAATTTGATAATTAATAAAGTTTGTCTACATTTACTCACCATTGAGAATAGAATAATAAATCAAAAGAATGTTAACAAGAAAAAGAAGAATTCAACATCTACATCGCCTATGTCATCTTTATCATCGTCTACGCTAACAACGTCATCAGCATTTACGGGTATAAAACATGGATTCTATGAAATCCTACCACCACACGATGAATTCCTACGTTTTACACTAGTGAATTTATGCGCTACAGTATTGATGAAAGATTCATGCTTAACAAATAATAATAATATTCTTCCGGCTGATGATAAACAACAACAACAACAGCCACTTATCCTTGTAAATAAACAATACAATTTTGAAATTAGCTTACAACATTTACAGTTAGATAATTGGTGTCATGCATGGACTAATCTGTATGATTTCCCGGTAATTCTACAAACAGTTAAATTGAAAAGACCAAAAATTATTTGTCAGTTCAATGTAACATTGAATAAACAACAATGTTTGAATTCATTCATATCAACTTCTCCACCTGTTATTACGTTATTTTTTTATCCGCCTAATTTAGATGTTTATTTAGAAGATTCTTTAATTTATGATTTTCTTGAATTATTTAATAATTTTCTATACATTTTTGATAGATATTATGATTTATCGTGTCCATTGAACACTGATCAAACATCTTCACTGGGCGGTGTTTCAAATGCCATTTTACCGCCAAAAATAATCAATGAAAGTAGTGTTTTAGTTAAACAATTAGTCATTGATGCATTTAGAATCAAATTAAGTTTACGTGCAATGTTTCGATTATATTTATCGTGTCATTCAGCTCCATTGAATTTCACGGCATTTAAACTTGTCAATGTAACAGATGTTGATCAGTCTTGCAATTCAACTAGTGTTCATGGTTCATTGGTATATTGGAGTTCGTTAAAATATTTGCTAACAGTGCATTATATTACTCAAATGCTATTTCGTTCTGGTTGGTTAGTTGGTAGTTTAGATTTATTAGGTAATGTAACTGGTCTACTCTATTCTCTGGTTAATGGTCTTAATGATTTGATACATTTACGTTCGACTGAGATGAAATCTGATGAAGACGAGAGCAAAATAGCCATGATTACGTTATCTAATCCAAGTGCCTTTGTATCTCAAGAAAGTGGTATATCTCCGACTCCGACTATTACAACAATGACTGGTGTTAATATTTCACTGAAGAGTAATCAAAATATTGGATTTCTGTATCGTCTCTATCAAGGAGTTAGTTCACTTACTCGCCGAACAACTGGGTAAATCAGTAATATGATTTTATTTTTCTTTACTATTTTATTATACATCTGTAAAAGCATATTAACAATAGGTTTGATTTTATCACCTTGCGTATAATATTAATAATAATACTGGTTAACATGCAAATTATACGTCAGCAGGAGGTTCAGGTTCGATTCCCGGACAACTCATTCCTAAACCTCGCCTAATTTATTAGTTGATAGTAAGCTCAGAAGATAGGGAAAGTTAGGGGTAAAATCAACACCATTGACGCTATTGAAACTTCAAAGTACTTCAAGCTCAGTGGGTTCCAATTGGAAAAGATTTTTAGAAATCTGCGAAATATCGTAATCTCATTGTACAAAATAATAGCACTGACAGAAATTCTCACCTTGGGGCAATGTGGAACCGTTTGTGGCAATTCATTTTCAAGAGATTTTTGCATAAAATAACTTTGTACAACTGTTTGCCTTTTCATACAAACCAGAAGTGTTGTTTATGTTCACAGAGATGATTATTCGAAAAGCGTCATATGCAGGTGTTTAAGCGACGGCACTATAATTACTTCCTTGGGTTCTTAGTGGGACATAAAGCTTCAGCAGTACACCTCCATTTCACGCTGTTCTCTGCAGTCTTTCTCACCTGACTCCTAGATTGCTCACTAGGTTTTATTTCCTTCACATACACACACACACGCACAACCACAAGTATGTCACTCTCGGACCCACACATAAGTCTCTGTTTCCCATTCAAATTATACTCGAGTGCGGGCCTGGCGCATGATGTCACTCAACCCACTATTCATTGTCTGGTGTCCATGTACATTTTCTTCGGCATATTGTTGGATGATGGATTGTAGGTTGGTTCGTTCCCCTAGTTCCTTGTTGTTGACTGACTGACTGGTTTCAACGTAGAACTTTGCACTGACGTGCAGCAGTTCAAGTCGCCACACTCCATGTAACACACAAAGTAAGAGAAGAAAGTAAAAAGAAATGTGAAATAGAGACAGTAAACAGAGGTATGAGGCAAAAAGAATAGTAGTATCGGAGAACAATATAGTTTTATTGGGTGTTATAAATCATAAGGAGTGGATGCATCTGCGTTATTGTTGTTAATCTTTTCTACATGCTCCCTTCGACAGTACATATAAATGCGTCGGTGTTCCAGTGGTAAAATACTCCCCAACTTTATCCACATGGTCCAGCGTAGACGCGATATCCGACTATCGACCAAAGGGCGTGTGTACTGCTCAACAGTCCGCTCCGTCCTCCTTTATGGCTGTGAGACCTGACCATTGAGAGCAGAAGACATGAAAAGATTAGCTGTGTTCGATCATAGGTGTCTGCGTTCTATCTCGCGCGTGAAGTGGTATAATAAGGTGAGCAATATTGAGGTTAGGCGTCGAGTGCTAGGTAAGGTGGGTAAATCAATAGACGAGACTGTGAAATTACATCGACTGAGATGGTTAGGACATGTGCTACGTATGCCTAGTCATCGTCTTCCTCGACGGGCAATGTTAGCTGATATAGGGTCAGGCTGGAAAAGAGCTAGCGGCGGTCAAACCAAAACATGGCACCAGTCAATGAAATCCATAACAGTTAGTCTAAGCCACGTAGGAAGGTGTAGACTTCCTGACTGGTTGGGGTCGTCGGGACGGTAAAAACCAATGGTTGGAAACAATTGGTGATATGGCTCAAAATCGTTCTCAGTGGCGCAGATGCATCCACTCCTTGTGACTTATGATTTCCAATGAAACTATATTGTCCTTCGTTATAACTATTCCTTTGTCTCACACCTCTGTTTACTGTCTCTATAATGCATTTCTCCTACTTTCTTCTCTTTCTTTGTGTGCTACATGGAGTGTGGCGACTTGAACTGCCGCACATATGTGCATAGTTCTATGTCGAAAACCGACCGACCGACATGGTCCAGTGTTCGATTCCCGGCTGACTCACTTCGTCATCTTGTTCAGCCAGTAGTAGTAAGCATGGTAAGGTGGTAAAGTTGGACGTGTGAGGCTTCTGATTCCACCCTGCAAAGCATAAACATCACTGTTAATAAAACTCCATAGCTAAATCTTGAAGCCCTATGTTCCAATGGGAAGGCCAAGGAGTAAAACAAAACAAAGTAGCACCTACTGATTATACATTGCCATGGATACTATTTAAAGTTTCATTAAGTACCCTTTAATTGCTTTCGTTAGATTGTTTGTTTCGGAGAAATATGAAATCATTTTTGTTATCGTCTTCTTTCAAATTGTAACATGTTTTCTTTTAATATTTCAACAACTGACTAACTATTATCTTCTCTTTTTGCATTTTCAGTGGCTTACTGTTATCCATCAGTGGAATGGCATCAAGTTTAGCTAGAAATTTAGATTATCTCTCCTTGGATCCTCATTATGAACAGCATCAAGATCATATACGCAGACATCGTACGCCGAAAGGATTTGGTGAAGGTATTCAATTGGGGTTGAGCAGTTTTGGTCTATGCTTGCTTAGCGCTATAGCTGGAATAGCTGATCAACCATTACAGGCTATTTTCAAAACGATCGATAATCAACCAAACAATCCTGAATCATCTTCATCGTTGTCATCATCAACATCGTTAGACATTTTCAATTCTCTGGATGTTGTTGATCAATCAAGAAATTATAACTTTTTATTATCTACACTTGGTGGTTTTGGTCGTGGACTTGTTGGTGTAGTTACAAAACCGGCTGCTGGAGCTGCAGAATTGATTGCTCAAACTAGCAAGGGTTTGTTACACGGTACAAGTAATTCAATAGAAATTACTATTCCAAGTAAATATGGAGAGTAAGCAACAACAAAAAATATGTGAAATTGACGGCTTTACTGATTTAATTGCTTTTTTTGTTCCTGCATGTTGCTGGTCGATTAGGGTTTTTGATGGCCTGCTTAAAACTTGCGGCTACCTGAAAACCTTCATCAATACATATTGCATATAATTTCTTTTATTCAGTTAGTTTAAATCTAGTAAATTATGATTTCTTATGGTATTGTCTACTCTCGCGAGTATTTGAAATATTCACAACCTATGGTTTCTCAAGTGTCTACTAAATAAGAGATAAAGCATTATCATCGATGGCAGCTTATCCCCAGTACACGAGATGAGATGGGAAAGGCATCGGTGATTGGTAATACCAGACAACTATTTAGGCTTATCAAGGAAACAGGTGGTAAACGGCAAACGATAAGTGAAATAATCTCTGAGAAAAATGGTACCCTAATTAGCACCCAGGATAGACGACTGGAACGGTAGAAAGAACACTTTGAGGAGCAGCAATCTTCGAATATTGGTATGCGATTCGCTCCCAACAAATGTAAGATGATGCTACAGAACTGGACTGGACTACATTGACTCCTAGCCTAGAAATAGGAATTGAAGTGGTAAAGCGTTTTGACCACTTCACTTATTTGGGTGGGAAGTTGTATCAACCAAAGCCAATGGGTTGACCTCTGACGAAATCTTAGCACCAATATAGATGGCTCGTTTCGCATATTGCAGTTTACGCCGTCTCTGACGTAGACGCGGTATCTGGTTGACTGTCGACCAAAGGGCGTGTGTACTGCTTAGCAATCCGCTCCTTTGTGGCTATGAGACCTGGCCGTTGAGATTGGAAGACATGAAAAGACTAACTGTCTTTGACCATAGGTCCATTATGGATAAGATTTTATTTTGATAAATCACACAGTGTTGTACAGTAATATTAACTGATGACGTTTCGAGCATAAACTATTGCTCATAATCATATCATAGTTGCTGGTGACTAGTATAGGTGCATACACCATTCGATCAGTTTGGTATCTGGATCCCATGTACACCATAGCAACTGCTTTTAGCCTAGTCGCTATCCAGAAAACCTTCCTGGCATAGTAGGACCCACAGGAACATAAGTTCGAATCGATGTAGTTTGTTGGGTCACTGCAGTATGCATATCAGACCACCACGTCGAAGTAGCAGTTATCGGTCGGGAACTAAACACTATATTACAGGTTGTTTGCATCCTCCTTATGCTTGACTGACTGGATTACTGTGTTTTAACGTAGGACTTTTGCACGAAAGTGCATCAGTTCAAGATGCCACACTCCATCTACGACACAATGGTAGACATAAGCGAGGAAAAAGATATTCAAAAGAACAATAATGAACAGAAGTAGTAACGTGTAATAACATCAGGGTTTAATAGATCTGGGAGATAAAAAAAAGAGTGAATGCATACTGCAGTACCACCACTGAAAATGATTTTAGGCAATATGAACAACAATCTCAAGCGTGTTGACAACTACAACCAGGTAGTCGTTGGCTCAAACTAACAGAATGTTGAATCAACCATTCTCAACTTGTTTCCAACCTAATCTTATATTTGTCAGCTAACATTGCTTGGCGTGGAAGATGGTGGTGGCTCAGCATGCATAACATGCCTGTTAGCCATCTTACTCGATTTGGCTTCACAACCTCATCTATTCACTTGCCCTCCCTACCTAACACACTCTACGCCTAACCTCGATTTCACTCAGCATATTTTACCACTTAACACTTACTATGATAAGTGAATAAGAAATACGATTTTTTTTCTTCTGTATATTACAAAAAATAAACTCATCATATCCGCCTTACTTTTTAGTCCTTATACTTCATCTGAAGTTGGTTTACGTTTACAATATCAAAATGTAGACTGTATGATAATTTGCCATTGGAGTTCATTAGCATTACAATGTACACAGTGGAATATAACACCATCATCATTATCATTAAATTATTCTAAAGAAGATTCATTGATTCCCGGTTGGTTTACAACTGCTATCTATGATCATGATACTCACGAAATGGTTACTTGGTTATCTGGATCATTGGATCAGGTAAGTTCAATATGATCGTTTTTTTTTCTTAACAGTTAAAAAAAATTACATTATGAAAATACCCTAGTTGTAGATCTCAGCTTCCATTATATCATGGTGAAGGGGTGCTTATTGATTGTATTACCTGACAATGGAAGTCAACAGCACTCAGCATGAAAAATAAGATCCGGATTTTCAACTCTGATGTGAAGTCAGTGCAACCTTCTATACGGATCACAGACTTGGCGCGTCATAAAGAGCACCTCAAACAAACTGCAGACCTTCATCAACAGCTGTCTTCGCTCAATACTCAAGATCAGATGGCCAGAAAAGATCAGCAACAGGGATCTCTGGCAATGAGCGAACCAACCAGGAACCGATTGTGCAACAAATAAGCAGGAAGAAATGGAGATGGATTAACCATACTCTGAGGAAACCATCAAGTGACATCACTAGACAAGCCCTCGAGTGGAACCCGAAAGGGAAGCGGCGAGTTGGTCGTCAGTGCAAGGGTGACTTGGAGGAGATCATGTGAAGAGGAGATGAAAGCATGTGGGCAGACCTGGAGTTGGGTGAAAACTTTACCAGAGAACCGAACGCAATGGAGACGTGCAGCTGAAGCCCTATGTTCCTTTAGGAATTAAAGGAAATAATAATAAAAATAATACCTGACAGTAGCACTATATTACGAATTGACAAGACCTAGAATTCACTTATCTGTTATTGACGGGAATATTCTCGATTCGATTCCTCGTGAGGTGATGCGTCCACACTGCTTTGATCACTCCCAAAGTAGGATAAAAAAACACCTGTTCATATCTACAGACTCTGTACGGATGAAGTTGTCAAAGTCAACCACAATAGGAAAATGTACACAGACGTTCTACTGCATTCGGCGTAAGCAACAAGATCCCGATTTGCAACACTTATGTGCCAAGTTCGTCAGTGATTCTGTATAGTTCAGTGACTTGGCTGGCATGTGTCATCAAAAGTATTTCCATTAGGATTTTAGACTATGTCAATGAATCAACCAAGAACTCTTCTCTTTTAACAAATATACAGAAGGAAATGGCAATGCATTTTCATACTCTGTAAGGATCGTTAATTGGCATCACACGCCAAATCTTCAAGCTCTACCTGAATAGGAAATGATGAGTTAATCTGATGCTCACTAGCGACTGGCCCTATTCAGGCAGTGACCTGGGGTTCTAGTGGGAAGCCGTGATCAGTAGAGTACAGCAGGTTGAAGATGAGGCAGTAACTCATCGAAGAAGACATTGCGAAATGGTCGCGCTATGTCGTGAATTGGCAGAAGTTGGAATTCATGGACTGGCCACTGGATCGGGTCCCAATGGCTTAATGGTCTACGAGCTGGCTCGCCTTGTAACCAGAAGGTCCTGGGTTCCAGCCCTGTCGGTGGGTGTGTACTGATGAAGAGTCCCAAACTAGGCTGGCGAAACAGCTGTCCAGTACTCCCAGGTTTTCCAGTGGTTCTCTAACTGATGTCAGCTCATGATGAAATCCTCCATGCAATGATGAGTTAGACATCCGAGGGTGACATGGAGAAGATAGTGTTTGTTTAGGAAATCAAAGTTTATGGGCAGTCAGTCATGCAGTCAAATATAATAGGCATTAGAGAATAGCGCTAAAACGGGGATGTGCTGCTTATGCTCATGCTCTTTGTTCCACTTAGAACTTAAGGGAATAATAATAATAATCAAACTAAGAGGTTTCATTTACTAAACTTCACATTGTATCAAGAAAAAGATATATAGAGTGAAGGATGCAGTCTTGTAAGCGAAAATTCACTCAACTCTCAGTAATGAGTGAACTGTTTAGTTTTCTGAAAGTAGCAGGATTTATTTAGAATCCGTGCCGAAATAACTATGTCAGTTTATAAGTGATGGGACTGACTATCCAAATAAGTGTTGAATATGTTCAGTCACTTCACTTTTTTGTCACATTGAGTTTTAAAACTACATCTTCTTCGTACACCTAGTCATCATGCAATCACCTGCAAGATTTAAATTCCTTGCAGAGTCAAACTGATAATCTTCACAATCTTATGTGATAAATTTCAGTGGAAATGAAGTAGATGATACTCTTATCAGACACCAGTAAATTTAGATAAATAGCTTATGGAACCGTTTGTTGTGAGTTCTTTCTTGTTGTTGTTTGCATTCCCAGCTGAGAAAATAAGCCTTTTGCAAGTTTCAATAGTGATGGTGTTATTTTTTGCAGAATGTGGTTGCTAGCCTTAAATTACCCTTCCCTCTTTCGCGAGCTCACTATTGGCGAGGTTTAGGACTGAGTCTGTCGAGATTGGAGACTGGACCCCTACCACGTGGCCGGCAAACATTCTACCACTGAACTGTCCAGCCACTTCATGGGTTCTAACACAATCATTGCTATTTGATTGTTGGTGTCTCAGCGAGTTGATATTTTCCACTGAAAGAAAAAGAAATGTCTTGTTTTGAAACCCACCTAGATATTTTGTGATTTGTATTCTCATAGTCCTAGTTAGATCTCATATGATTCTAGAAATTAGAATTTCATTGGCTACAGTGGTTGGTCTAATTCTTAGAATCTTTTCTTTGCATCAACGATATAGTCTATGGCTAGGTGCAGTTTGTCAACCGCCCACCCACCCACCTACCTCCGCAAGTGATCACCCTTGTCACCCTTGAAATTGATGCTATCTCAGAAATGAATAGTTTTGTGAGCATAGTTCTATTAAGGAATGTTTATATTTCCTATCTTTTTGTTCAGTTATATATCCATAATAGTTTTGAAAAAATTACTGTTGTTAACAGCTTCAGTGTTTTAAATAACACGGAATCAGGAATATTAACAAATTAGGGTTCAAAACCAACTGTAAGGGATAATATACATCAATATGACACTAAACTGGATGTCAGATAATTTTAAAAAATAATATAAAATCTGTTAATTTGTTACAGGATTTCATCATGAGCTAACATCAGTTAGAGAACCACTGGTAAACCTGAGAGTACTGGACAGCTGTTTCGTCAGCGTAGTTTAGAACTCTTCAGCTGTACTCACCCACCGACAGGGCTGGTACCCAGGACCTTCTGGTTACAAGGCGAGCCAGCTCGTAGGCCATTAAACCATTGGGACCCGATCCAGTGGCCAGTCCATGAATTCCAACTTCTGCCAATTCATAAAATAGCGAGTATTTGTCTACACACTCGACCTGTGCACCCTACTGGTCACGACTTCTCACTACAAACCAGTACTTGAATGTCTATGAATTTATAAATTACACAACAGGTCAGGATAACACCAATGCTTGGACGCGTTTCTTTTCCACATGCACATACCTCCAGGTGTTTTAAGCGAATTGCAATGGATTCTGTTGTTTGAATCATTCGGTATAGATGATAGAAAAAGACTCTCCAATAGTGGTTTGGATATGGCGATCTGATATCAAACTGTTGATAATTTTTGCTACACTTCTAGTTAGCCACCTTGATAGGTGTCCCCAGACATTAAAAACTAAATCACAGTGATAACTGACTCCACAGGGGCAGTTGAATTGATAGATACAAGAATAGGTGGATAACATTGATGAATCTTTTTCTGTCATCTATCGGATAACAAAGAGATTGACAAAAACCTTTAGATACTGAATAATTCTAACGACAGAATCCATTGCAATTCAATTAAAATAACGGAAACTGTGCGTGCGAAAAAACGACGCGTCTTGCACCATTACT
Organism: Trichobilharzia szidati; assembly: GCA_944472155.2. Classification (NCBI taxonomy): domain Eukaryota; kingdom Metazoa; phylum Platyhelminthes; class Trematoda; order Strigeidida; family Schistosomatidae; genus Trichobilharzia; species Trichobilharzia szidati. The sequence continues at coordinate 110,690,958 of OX235273.1, read as the reverse complement.
TACTGCCTTAGACTGTTGTGGAATCCATCAATTCATAGATTCTATATATCGTTTTTCCTAAGTTATCTGATATACGGTTTAGTGTTATGTTAATATTCCTGATCCCCCATGTTATTTAAAACATTGAAGTTGTTATGATGATATTAGATGGTTGGAGGCAATCGGCAGGAAGCCTTGCTTGACCTAGGTTTCGTGCTAGTTGGCACTCACCAGTCAGCAAGGCATATCTGCAATCTTGAAGGGACTCATATCCCTGCTGAGATTCGAACTCGCGCGTTACCCAGTGCCGCCTGCAGTCAGGGACAATACTTTTTTTAAAAATAATAACAATAATCTACTTCATTCCAAAAACAGTACTTATAATACAGAATGGAATTCTCAGCATTTGTCACAATATTGCATCTGATTTACTTAAAATATAAATAAAATTAAAAATTAAAACAAAATTAACCAGAGGAATTTGTCCACGTTTACCATATAAAGTAAAAAATATTCGAAGCACGAATTGAGAATATTAAATATAGTAGTAATAATAATCATAATAGCAGTAAGTTTGTGTCAAACAGTATTGTCGATTCAGTTTGGAAATTTTAGCATTTTATAGACATGTTATAGATTATTGAATCTAATGTTCTGTTGATATAGTATAGTGAGGGGAAATACAAAATTAACAGTTATAATACAGCTTAAATGATGTTCACACTTATGAAAAAAATAAACAAAAAATTGAGAGGACTATAAATATAAGAAGTACAATAACAATAAAAGGGTGGAGGAAATGGTTTATTTAGTAGTGCAAAGAAGGTTAGTTAGTTCATACCTAACACTATTTTCATCACATAAAGTACGTGCCAAATATGGTATAGTGGAATTTCTATATCTAAACGCACTTGCATAAAGTCTTCTGAAAAGACTTCTTGTTTTAACTGAGGAGGAGACACAAGGTTGGAGCTGCGGGTAGAGTGGGTGCTCACAGTCTGACAAAATTCCTTTAGCAAATTTGTTGCATGACATGAAGTGCCTATCATCAATGACGATGTCAACGATATGGCCCAATGAGAGACCACTCGTCCTACTGACAGTCTTCAGTGTTCTACGAAGTATGATATAGTCTTTTTCAAGCAATCCAGGAAAGAATAAGGGTGAACAGTAAAGAAGAATAAGTAAAATACGCGAGTCGACAAACTGTAAGAGGAGTGGTTGGGTTATGCCTGAGTGCCTTAACTTCTTAATGTAAAAAGTCAGACGAAATATTCTTTTAGAAATCGCTAAGACATTGGAAGACCAGGATAGGTCAGAAGAAAGAATTAATCCAAGATACTTAACTCCAGACTTAGTTTCTATATCACTATCATCAAGTTTGCATAGGTCATAGGAACCAACGGCTTCATTTAACTTTCTTTTACATCGGAAACTGAAATTAACAGTCTGACATTTGGAAGGATTTAGTTTAAGGCCATTAGACAAAGACCATTTGCTGACTCCTGATAGAAAGCTGTTCATCTTAGTACAGTCTAGCTGGGAGTAAACAGACAGAATCTGACGAAGAAGAAGTTATCGAAAAGAAAATATTGTTTGTTCAAAAATCAGTCTTCTAAATTATTCTTTGGTTTTATTGTCCTTTCTTTTTCAGCATCTAGTATGCACATCTACTATAAATGAAAGCGGAGTTGATTATTCACCTCACTTTTCTTGGTTTAAAACATTCCCTGACAAAGTGTTAAATAATTTTGTCAATAAATTAATTCCCCTCACCTATAAACACTTGAATGTAACTGAATCTTCTACGATAGCCAACAATTCCATGGTGAAAACATCTATGCTCAATAATAATCCTCTGACTATTATTACTTCTTCGTCTACAAGTCTTCCGTTTATTTCATCGATTGACTCTTGGAAATGGATTGAACATATTCTGCAATTCAATTCCAGCAACGATCTACAATGCCTGACATCAATTATTGAAAATTTCTGGTTAACAGAAGAAAAAATGAAAGAATCCACCGGTCGAAATCAACATATGGATGCCAACTGTAATTCATCAGAAAATCTCCCTTGTATAAATGATTCTTTTGATTCTAATAGGTCAGATATTCATTCTTCTGATATACTTGTATCTTCTGATGATCACCAGCGTAGTTCTAGGTGGAAACGAGTCAGAGAATACTTGATGGGTATTAGTCCATCAGATTTGATTCATATCTAATTGGTTCCAGGTGTCCTGTCCTCTCTGAACTACAAAAGAATAACTTGCCTGTAGGAATTTATTTTTTTTGTTTTGTGATATATTTTTGTTTGTTTACACCGCCTTTGTGAGAATGCCTACTTCTTTCCGCTTTTTATCCACTGCTTTGAAATAGCGGTGTGTTCACACGCTTAATGTGATAACTATTTTTGTTTTTTCGTTACGAACGTGTTTCTATTTCGCAGCTTTTGATAATAGTCAATATTTTTTTCAGTGTGATATATTTTTGCGGTTTGTACTGTCTTTTAAAAAAAATATTTTTAATGAATATAATTTTTCTTATGGGCACTGGGTTCGAGCCTCGGTGGGGACATTATCACTCACTGGGGAATGCAGGTACATCCAGATGGCTGACGAGTTCCAAATAGGACGAAATGCGCATCCTGGGTTCCACTGTTAGTCATCATCATCCATCAATTAACTTCTAATGTAATTTTTCAATTATTTTTTTCAGTATAACATGTACATATCATCATCATCATCTCTTCAGGAAATCTTTCTATGAGTATGTTATGTTGACAGTGGTGTTATGTAAATCTTACCGAGGTGAACGGTAAATGTCTATTGCGAAGAAAGCCTCTGGTTTTTGAGTTTATTCATAACGACAAAAATAATTTTTTCACGTTTCTACATTATTATTGCTATTATTTTCTGTGTTTCGAGTGGAACATAGGGCTTCAACAGCACATCTCCATAGCATCCTTTTATTCTGCAGTCTTTCATCTCCTGACACGATCTCACTCACATCACTATCAAACTTCTGTTCGACTCGTTATTAGATAGTTGGAGGCAATCGGGAGGAAGCCTTCGACCCTAGGTTTCGGGCTAGTTGGCACTCGTCAGCAAGGCGTATCTGCAACCTTGAAGGAACTCATATCCCTTCTGAGATTCGAACTCGCGCGTCACCAGCCAGTGCTGCAGTCAGAGACGTTATCACTGAGTCAGCTATTCGGGCTCGCGATTGACCTCCTGTAGGACTGTAGTGGATACTTTGATTGGACACTAGTAACTAGTGTGATGTATCTAGTCCCTTCTTTGGTACAGACTGAATTCTCTCAGTCAGGTTTACAATGTGGCCACCATTCTAGGTAGCTCGCCATCACGGTTCACATTGATTTGATGATATTAGATAGTTGGAGGCAATCGACCTGTTGTTCCGCATGCAGGTTCCACTCAAGAAAAATAACATCAGTAGCCGAACATGTCAGTAGATTATGTCTAAGAGAAGAACTACATCGAATTACTGTGAAACTAAATAATATACGAAATGAAATTGAAAAACTCAACACAAACTCAAATGTATGGTCAATGAGAAAGATTATGTAATTGTTGTCGAAACATCCGAAAAAGCTAGAGAATCAGAATTTTAAAAAATCGAAAACCACACAAATAAAAAAATTCAACAAACTAATGGAAGAAAAGAAATACAATAAATGAAATTGATGTCAACGTTTCATCCTCTATTGACAGAACAAAATGGGTCATCAACCTCTCATCAAGGAACTAAGCTCCAGTGAGATAAAAGTACTTGAGAAAGGCCTTAATTTCAATGTAATAGCTAGTAAATTAAAACCAGAGGATGTCATTCCTAACATAGAAGTAGCACTAGGTTCAATAGATAAGACGACAGCAGAAGAGGTTCGAGCACAATGTGCATTAACCCTGAAAAATCAAAAGAAGGCAAAATCAAACTTAACAACATCGGAAAGAGAAGCTCTAATTAGTCTGAAACAGGATAAAAACATTGTCATCGCAAAAGCTGACAAAGGAAACTCCACAGTAGTTTTGGATAAATCTGACTATATCAAGAAAGTCACTGAACATATTGAGACGGGTCCATATGAGGAAATTAAGAAGCCTGTAGATACAATAATGAATAAGGTTAAGAAATCTACAGCGGAATTAATACGCAGAATGAAGCCGTCACTGGTCAATTCCAAACATGTATATAAACGAAGGAAAAAGTTGTGTGAGTAGTGCCTTGATATGATTATGAGCAATAGTTTGTGCTCGAAACGTCATCAGTAAATATTACTGTATAACACTGTGTGATTTATCGAAATAAAATCTTATCCATAATGGAGTTACACTCTACCACAGTGCCCAAGTTTTATACTTATATCAGTAATGCACGATATCACTCACTTGTTTCCTCGGTGCATGTCTGATCCTTCTCCATTTTCTTCTACATATTTGTAGGGCAATGTGTTCTTCGTTGGTTTGTTGTCAGAGTTCCTTGTTGTTTATCTTTTCTGACCATCTGATCTTTAGTAATATGCTGCAGGCAAAGGCAGCTGTTGATAAAAGTCTGAAGCATTTTGGAAGTGCTTTTGGTGATGCACCGAGTCTCTTAACCCTACCTATTTTTTTATCCCTTCACGTTCCCAGTGGAACATAGGGCTTCAAGCCAGAAGCTTGAAGTTTCTGTAGCAGTGGGGGTTGCTAGCCACATGCCCAACGTTTCCTCTTTACCAGATTTTATTTCTGGCTTAGCGAAGTAAAGGAGTGCGTCGGCCGGGAATCGAACCCCGGACCATGTGCATGGTCGGAGAGCGTCCTAACCACTATGCCACCGACGCACAACCCTACCTATAGAAGCACGAAACGATTTGAAATTAGTGTTGAAAATCCTAATCTTGTTATTTATGCGGATTGGTGGAGACTTTGACACTGATTTCAGATGAATAAAAGTCTGTCACGGTTTTCCGTTTCTGGTCTCTAGCTCTGACATCCTCATCGATACCGTCTTTACTTGAAACAATGCTGCTTAATTAAGTGACTTCCTTCGAATTTCTCCCGTTGATAGTGATTGTTTTGTTGTTGATTAAGTATCTTCATAGCCTCTGTTGACGCTTTTACATACTACTCATAATCTATAAATAAAATTTCAATAGATTTACTAAATTTGAACGAGCTCATTTCAAGCACAAGTGTTTGGGAATTTGAAAGTTTGAGGCATCATCTAATACATACATTTCAAATGATTATTAAATGTTATATATGTCCAAACCAAGTTGACTTTTAACGGTTTGAAAAAATTTGGGCATTGGGTATATGATATTCATTATAATAAAGGTTTTTGTATTTCCCAATGAATGAAAAACAAAATGATATTGTTTTTACTGACGTTTCGCTATTTAATGCTAATAGCTTTATCAAAGTATTATTAAACCGGAATTTACAAAATCTCAGCATATATATAACAAACAGTTAGGGGGTGAGAAAATAGACATAGGTCAAGTTAAAGGGACATATTGAAAGTAAAAATAGCGATGAAGATAACTATACCAAATAACAAAGGTAATAGTATGTCTGTTATGATATCGAAAAAAGAAAGAAAAGTTTACTAACTTGATCATCGTTCGTCTGTCTGGGGCATTTTTTAGTTGTTAAGTTGGTGAATTGGTAAAGATAACAAAATCATCATGTGTAGATTGTTGGATTTGATAAGTGTATGAGATTATAAAAGCAGCGTGTGTTTACATAATGAAAGTGCTTATCACATTCGTGTTGGTTTTGTCACTTGATGGGGGGGGGAGGGAGGTGTTGTAACCAGGTCAGATTCTGTTTTAGTCCATCATTCCTATTCAGGCAATTTTGATTCCACTTGATATGAAGTGCTTCTGATATTAAACGTTCTTTGTGATTTCTGAAGTTTTTCTGGATTATTTCAACATTGTCAAAATCAATTTTGTGGCCTGATTCTATAGCATGTAGACCTATGGCTGATGATTTTTCGAGTCTTTGTAGTTCAACAGGATTCTTCGGCGGTCGAAGAGATGCTCTACGGTGTTCATTTCTTCTGATTTTGATTTCTCGAGAAGTTTGTCCGATGTATATCGCATCACATTCTAAGCATTTTATTTTATAGACACAATTAGATAGCGAATCTTTAGGGATTTGGTCTTTTATATGGACAAGGTTGCTTTGAAGTGTGTCTGATGTTTTGAAGAAAACTCTAATATCGAGCTGATTGAGTACTCTTCTGATATCGTCTGACGTCTCTTCTCTATATGGAATGACGACTGTTGATGTCCATGTTTTCGGGATGCGTTTTCGGCCATACTTGATGTCTGTGTTGATTTTGTTGATGAAGTTCCATGGGTAGTTGTTTTGCTTGAGAGTTTCAGTAATGTTTGATATTTCTTCTTCTTTTTCTTTCTCGTCGGTTATCAGAGAGTGTGCTCGTCTAAGAAGACTTGAAACAACTGAAATCTTTGCGCTGATGGGGTGTGATGACTTGAAGTCTAAATATTTATTTGAGTGGGTTTTCTTCCTGAATATGGATATACTAAAATGTCCGTTTTCCTTTCTCTTAACTAGGCAGTCTAGAAATGGTAGTTCACCGATGTCTGATTCTGCTTCCGAAGTGAATTGGATTCTGGGACATACACAGTTTATTTTCTCCAGGAATGAATTGTGTAGATCTCGTTTTAGTACTACAAAAGTATCATCCACATATCTTAACCATATTCTAGGAGTGAGTTTGCTTGAAAAGATGTTATTTTCGAATCTATTCATGAAAAGGTCGGCAACTATTGGGGAGACTGGTGAAGCCATAGCAACACCATTTGTCTGTCTATATAAACTCCCTTTAAATGTAAAATAATTACTTTCTAGACAGCTCTTAGTTATTTTGCTGGTGTCCAGTGGACAGCTTTGTGATAGCGTTGTATCTGATTCTAGTAGACTGGAAATGATATCAAGACTTTCGGTAATAAGCATACTAGTATATGATGAGTTAATATCACAGCTTACCATAATGTCTTCTTTATCAATTTCTCGGTGTTCTATTGGGGATTTGAAATCATATGAATTCCTTACAATATTTTGAGTGTCCTTTTGTAGTGGTTGTAGTATCGAGAGTAAGTATTTAGATAGGTTGTATGTCGGTGAGTTGGTGAAATCTATTACTGGTCTCAATGGAACTGTGGGTTTATGTATCTTTGGTTGACCGTAGAATCTTGAAGGTACATAAGACTTTGGTTTTAGTTTAAACCAGAGAGGATTTCCAATTTTGGGTTTCATTTCTTGAAGGACTCTGTTTGTATTTATTTTCATTTTGTTGAATTCGGCGGATTTCTTCTTCTCTTCAATGAGTAAGTATGGTCCTTCAGATAGGTGTTCGATTGCCTTCTTTTCGTAATCCGTTCTGTTCATAATCACGGTGACATTTCCCTTGTCGGCTTTCGTTATAACGATGCTTTTGTCCTTCTTCAAATTTCTTAAGGCTTCATATTCTTGTTTGTTGAGATTAGATGGTATGTTTCGTTGTGTCATTAATATGTGTGATATCTTTTGACGAACAGGTTGTGATTCTTCATTGGTGAATTGTTGTAGAGCAGGTTCAATGATAGGTGCTATTTCCTGGACCGATAATGGCTTTCTGGTGATATTGAAATTCAGACCTTTCTGTAGTAATGAGATTTCACTTTCGGTTAGTATCTTGTCTGACATGTTATGTATGGCTCTAATATTCTTCATATCATTTGTTGAGGTTTTCTTTGGTTGTTTCTTTTCTTCGAGTTTTAAGAATTTTTGTATTTGTCTTCTTTTTGTGGCATTATGAAAATGAGATTCTCGTTCATTAAACAGTTTTTGAAAGGATTCATAGATATGACTTGTAACAAGTAATGTTAAACAGTCGTCTATATTTTTGATTCTCATTCGATAAGATTCAAGTTTGATGTTGCAGTTATGTATTCTTTCTCGTAAAAATACCTTGGAGGTATGATTTGCAGCAAGTATGAATATGGTTAAGATATGTGGATGATACTTTTGTAGTACTAAAACGAGATCTACACAATTCATTCCTGGAGAAAATAAACTGTGTATGTCCCAGAATCCAATTCACTTCGGAAGCAGAATCAGACATCGGTGAACTACCATTTCTAGACTGCCTAGTTAAGAGAAAGGAAAACGGACATTTTAGTATATCCATATTCAGGAAGAAAACCCACTCAAATAAATATTTAGACTTCAAGTCATCACACCCCATCAGCGCAAAGATTTCAGTTGTTTCAAGTCTTCTTAGACGAGCACACTCTCTGATAACCGACGAGAAAGAAAAAGAAGAAGAAATATCAAACATTACTGAAACTCTCAAGCAAAACAACTACCCATGGAACTTCATCAACAAAATCAACACAGACATCAAGTATGGCCGAAAACGCATCCCGAAAACATGGACATCAACAGTCGTCATTCCATATAGAGAAGAGACGTCAGACGATATCAGAAGAGTACTCAATCAGCTCGATATTAGAGTTTTCTTCAAAACATCAGACACACTTCAAAGCAACCTTGTCCATATAAAAGACCAAATCCCTAAAGATTCGCTATCTAATTGTGTCTATAAAATAAAATGCTTAGAATGTGATGCGATATACATCGGACAAACTTCTCGAGAAATCAAAATCAGAAGAAATGAACACCGTAGAGCATCTCTTCGACCGCCGAAGAATCCTGTTGAACTACAAAGACTCGAAAAATCATCAGCCATAGGTCTACATGCTATAGAATCAGGCCACAAAATTGATTTTGACAATGTTGAAATAATCCAGAAAAACTTCAGAAATCACAAAGAACGTTTAATATCAGAAGCACTTCATATCAAGTGGAATCAAAATTGCCTGAATAGGAATGATGGACTAAAACAGAATCTGACCTGGTTACAACACCTCCCCCCCCCCCCCCATCAAGTGACAAAACCAACACGAATGTGATAAGCACTTTCATTATGTAAACACACGCTGCTTTTATAATCTCATACACTTATCAAATCCAACAATCTACACATGATGATTTTGTTATCTTTACCAATTCACCAACTTAACAACTAAAAAATGCCCCAGACAGACGAACGATGATCAAGTTAGTAAACTTTTCTTTCTTTTTTCGATATCATAACAGACATACTATTACCTTTGTTATTTGGTATAGTTATCTTCATCGCTATTTTTACTTTCAATATGTCCCTTTAACTTGACCTATGTCTATTTTCTCACCCCCTAACTGTTTGTTATATATATGCTGAGATTTTGTAAATTCCGGTTTAATAATACTTTGATAAAGCTATTAGCATTAAATAGCGAAACGTCAGTAAAAACAATATCATTTTGTTTTTCATTCATTGGGAAATACAAAAACCTTTATTATAATGATTATTAAATGTATTATAAAGCAAACCGGTGAAGTTAAAGTATCATAGCCATAGTCAAGGTCTTTCAAAGTTGACCTTGAATGGCCAGTCAGATTAATCGAACGCTTCTGTAGGTCATTCCAAACATAAATCATGCCTGCGTTTATACATTTGGTTAGTGAGTTCCGCGAAGATCTAGCATTCTAACTACTGTGTTAATAATGGATTAATTGGAGTGACTAAGAGTTGACTTTATGGAAATATTATGACGCTAAAGCGTGCGTCGGTGGCTTAGCGGTAGAATGTTCACCGACCACTCCTGTGGTACGGGTTTGATCGCCGGCCGACGCACTCCTTTACTTCGCTAAGCCGGTAAAAGGTGAAGGTTGTGCATGAGGCTAGCAACCACACCCCTTAAAAAGACATAACCACTGCTACCGAAACTCCAAAGCTCTAGCTTGAAGCAGCCCTATGTTCCACTGGGAACGTAAAGGAAAAACTAATGACGCTAAAGCCATACAACCTTATTGGAGATAAATACTGCTATAAATGTAATTCATGTTATAAGAGAAAATCTGTTCGTGAGGGTAAGCGCAATACTTGAATTATTCCTAAGATACTGTTTTTGTGGATATCCTGCACCTTATGTGCTGTTGAACAAAGAGCTGTAAGGTCAGCAGCAGCTAAGATAGAAAATAGCCTGGTCTCTACAGTGCAGTGTTATCAACATTGTAGAGAAATATCGTCATGGAAGTCGGAGGGGATTACTGACTGTCGTGGAGGAGTAGGACTAGTCGTTCACATCGATGAAACCATCCTCATTAGAAAGAAGTGCAACAGGGGAAGGAGAAGGGCTAATCAAGTGTGGATGCTTAAAATCTACGACACTTCACTTCGCAAAGGTATCGTGGAAACAATACCAAACAGAAGTGATGGAACATTGATTCCAATCATTCAGCGCTTGGTAATGCCAGGAATATAACGAACTGTAGCAAAATACCATGATTTTTAGTCACATCGATGAATATATCTATCGGGTATGGTATGGTTTCTCTGTTGATTATCCTAGGAGAGGCTGGAAGACGTTTCTACAACACAGAGACTATTATCCAGTTTAATATCACGTTTGTAACGTTTATAATACATTTTTCTAACGATTATGCCAGTTTTTCCGCATCTGAATTCTGATTGGTTGTTCAAGGTCACCGAGGTTTCGGTTATGATACTTTAAGTTTGTTAGCAAATCAACTATGAAATAAAAAGTACTAGTGGATTTAGGGGAAATAAGTGAGAAGACTTATCTGCGTGTTTATATACTACTCTTACAAGGTGTGGGGTTTGATTGACTTAGACTACTCTGAAGGCATAAGGGCGTGACTTATTCCTTCCTCTTTCATCCTACTGATAGATAGCAAATGACGTGTTACTAATGTGTCATGGTAAACAACATGTATCTAGGTCATTCAAATATATTAAAAGAAATGTGTCAGAATTCTAGTTCACTCATCTATTGTAATACATTCCCGTAAATTGATGTATATCACTATCACCTTAATCACTCAATCAATATCTTGATGTGATAACATGGTTGAGTTAAAGGTGAGTCAGTCACATCAGTATCAGACGCTTGACACTGCATTCATATATACACTTGATAATGTCAAATTCTTTAACATACAACTGTTATCATAAAATATTTGCCGGATTTGAGTTACTATGGCTTGTCTTTACTTTACGTTACTGTTCGAACTGTCACCGGTTCTGATGCCTATGCAGTTACTCTTATGCTACACAGTGATAATCTTGCTTTAGTCTGAAATTAACAGTTCACTATGAAAATCAACCAATAACTTAATTTAGCACATTTAAAAGAAGAGTAAACCAACGGGAGTTCAGGTAACATTAAGACCCATAAATTTGTTAATAGACTATATATATATATATATATATATAATCCTGTCTTTTGAATGGCTTAGCAACGTATCATTTACAATCGTATTTATATTTATCAAGAATGCATAGTCGTCTATTATTGAGTAACAGGGGTTTGATGTTACAGGACTGAAAGACACTGACTCCTAGCTTAGAAATAGGGAGTGAAGTGGTAGAGCGCGTTGACCACTTCACTTATTTGGGAAGTTGCATCAGCCAACGCCACAGGGTTGATCGCTGACGAAATCTCAACACGGATATAGAAGGCTCGTTTCACATATGCCAGTTTACGCCTTTTCTGGAGTAGACGTGATATCCGGCTATCGATCAAAGGGCGGGTGTACTGCTCAGCAGTCCACTCCATCCTCCTTTATGGCTGTGAGTGAGACATCGTCACTCTGACGGATGTCAACTTGCACGAAACCTAGGTCCAAAGCTTGCTGCCGATTTCCTCCAACCAACAATATTTTACATGTATCAATAAAATGCAAAAGTACGAACAATATAACTCATAATGTGCGTGCGTTATGTGGAAAAAATAGGTTAGGTCATAATGCTCAAAATAAACTTTTGATTTTGTGCAGTGCTGAAAAATAGCATATGATCAGGCAGCTTTCTGTTAAACACGCCATTTCAGTACTATTTCTGCATTCTGATGTTGAAGTCGTACGACAGTGCATATCGCTAGAGTTCAATGAATTCTATAGGCGATTGTGCGCAAGTCATGATATATACTAACAGCTACCTTTGATCAACATTGAGCTAATAACTAATGTGCTTCGGCACACAAATGTGGAACAAATAAAATGCATATTCTTCCCCGCCCCTTCCGACATTATTGTCTTCATTTTTAACTGACTCCTAACCATTTTTATTCAATAAATAGCCAAATAAGGCCTAAGTAAAACTTTCATTTTTAGGTAAGCTTGATACAAACACTGTACACAGACCTTTTGTTATGAACTTATATACAAAATAAATATAAAAGAAAAAGTTTTACAAAGAATTACGATTAACAGAAGCTGGCGGGCTTCGTAAAGTCCTCTGTCGTACACGTTCTAATAGAATGTCAAGTCTCCTGATTGTATGACGCATTTCTCGCATAGCAGCACCCGAGTTCCGTTTGTGAAGACGCACAAAACGCGTTCGAAGACGTTCGTACACATTCCGGAAAGTATTACTTGGTTGTCGCACTGAGGAAGGGGAACGTGGTTTCTTTTCGAAGAGGATGTATTGACAGGACAACGGTTTGCTATCTCCTGGAATATCTAACAGCAAGAGGAAGCATAGTGCAGTGTAAGTACAATTGCAATCACATGTGCACAGGATAAAGCGTATTCAACTATGAACTTAACTATTAACAGACTTACGCTTGTCATTTTTAACCTGTATATTCGTCGAACCATTATATGACACGACTTCTCCTAACCTTTGGTGCGCTAGTTCTATTACTTTGTGCTCATCAGTTTCCTTTTCCAGGAGTGATTCATCGGTATCCATTTCATCTGCTGATAATTTACGTCTACATATTTCAGTCGACAGAAATTCCTCGGTGCATGGATGGTTATGTACAGTTTGGGAGGATATGATTCTATAAACTCCAGTCTTGTAACGAACCCTTATTCTAGATTCACAGCCAAGTGTTCTGCTTCTATAACAATCATATTAATATATATACAAGCAACTTACACTTTTTCTCTCAAACCAGCACCTCTAGGAGGACGTTTGCCTCCAAAAGTGCAGTGATATTGCACAAATTGATATCTCATTGGTCCACTTTTATCAAGTACACGACTTGAAGTAACACAGTATGAAGTGTGTGACGCCTTAAAGAAAAGTAGTCAAGTTGCTATCTTTTACCTTCATAAATTGTTCAAAGGCTTGGTCAAATTCAGCCCAGCTACAAAAGCGACCAGAAAGTACCATTCGCTGAAATATGTCACCGACATCACACGACACACCTTCCACATTGTGTGAATGAGACACTGCAGATGGGTCCTGCTAATAGACACAAATTTAGAATTATCAATACATGTGTGATAAAGGAAATGAGATTCAGGGTCAAAAACTATTCATAAACATACGACTACAAATCGTTCAATTAACGTGATGGGACTACTGAATCGCGTGTCCTTATATCATTTCCACATGGCATAATATTTGATTGTGGTTTTTTACACATAACCACTAGTAATTATGACATAAATGAATTACAGACCAGATATGAAGGTCACAAGAAAAATGTGGGTATTATTAACAATAGACTTTCTATGATATTAGAGCCTCGGAAATTTGTTGTATTTACTTACCAGAAATGGTGCTTTTGGAGCACTCAATTATTTGCGGGTGGATTTAAGTCATAGCAACCACGCGAACTTTGAAAAGGGAGTGAATTTTACACGCTCTTGTTTAGTTTTGGCTTTTGTTGTGTTATACGCTCCAAAAGTCTACAGATTAACTCTAAATCAGTTTATTCTGATCGAAGTTTACTTTTTAGTTTTGAGTCTGTTAAATTGTAGGAAATTGTGTTCTTATAACTTAATAGTTATATACGTCTATTTTTGTGCACTCATTGGTGTTTTATCACTAATTTATATAGGTTATATACATATAAAGTCATATTTAAATTGTTTTTCCCCAGTTCGCTCTAAAAAGCATGCCGATCAAAAGAAATCGCTGCGGAAGGGTTATGTGCCAATTTCCAGTGGATGAGGGAATGCAGTGTGATAATTGCAAGAGATGGTTTCATAGCATGTGCACAAACCTAACTCCTGCAGCATACAGACGTTGCTGCAAACCTCTAGGAAACTGGTTGTGCAATGACTGCTGTAGTACAACTAAATTGCGTATAACAGAAGCCATTGCCACTCCCAGTGGGGCTCTAAAGCTCATGGACTGCAAGGGTCTTCCACCACAGGAGAAGACCGACTACTGTTCAGACAACGATGAAGTGACTAGCTTCATCGACAAAACAGCACATGTCCCCGATGCGACTCTGTCAATGAGTGAGTGCCCTTCAGCACAGAAGAGCACCAACCACCATATTCCAGACACCCACGCTGCCCCCACGATACCGGATAAGCCCTCCAGTGACAGTAACGGAAAGACTGCCACGAAGAAGAGGCGTACCAGGGGTCGAAAACCTGTAGCTCAAGTCCCCAAGGGATAGGTAGATCAAGCCTCATTCACACCGGTGAATAGCAGGCAGATAAATCCTACTACGATTAGCGAGGAGGACGCCAATGAATGGCGTAATGTAGTCTCTCGCAAAAAGCAAGATAAGGGTAACACATCAGCTACACTGCCCACGAAGGACAGAAAGTAACTTACGCCGCAGAGCAAGAAAGCCACGGCAAGCAAACCTGATCTCTCTGACAGGTCGCTCATTCTCCACATAGTGGAAGAGTCACTGGCCCCCGATCCCAAGGCCAGATTCGGGCATGACGTTAACTTGGTCGAGCCCCTTTTAGATAAGCTACTGCCACAAACAGTATCAGGCATTACAATACACAGCGCATACAAAATCGGCCAAAAGCCTGACCCTACAGTAAATCAGCCTGTACGTCTCCTCAAAGTCGTACTAAACTCGAAGGAAGAGAGGGATGCTATTCTAAGCAACTCTCAAATTCTTAAAGGATCAGGCATATATGTCCGTGCCGACTTAAGCCTAGCAGACCGTGTCAAAAGACAGTCTGCGGCCCTAGAATTAAGCGAACGACGCCGAAACAGCAAAAAGAACCTGAAGATTAAGGGTTTTCGGGTTGTCTGAGTTCGCAGCTTAATGACCTTTCATAGGTCATAGGTCAAACTAGTAGGCCGGGGATAGTCAGATTATCAGAACATAAGAATTTAGCTAAGGGAAGAATGGTTGACCCTGAAAAGATAAGTAATTTAGAAAAAAGCTCAGCAATTGCACTTCACGCATTAACGAACAACCACACAATAGGGTGGGATAGGGTTAAAATTCTAAAGAGCAACATAGGTAGGTGAGAGAGAGGTTGATTACGGAATCCTTGTTCATTGAGTGTACACCCAATACATGCAACAGAAATGACTCAATGCAAGTACCAGAAATATGGAAGATATTATTACCTCCGGTCAAATCAGAAGAGAATAATAAATAATCTTTAAAAAAATTCTATTTCCATTCAAACACATCATAACATTCTAACAATTAACTTATTATGACTATAAAAACACTCGTTGTATTTCCCATCTAATTGTAATGGATTAATAACACTCGTACTATTATTTCTGAATGTACATTATCTCATATTGAATTTTATTCCAATATCTAATCGATTCCACACATGTATATAAATGAAGGAAAGAAGTTGTGTAACTTGATATGATTATGAGCAATAGTTTGTGCTCGAAACGTCATCAGTTAATTTAACTGTACAACACTGTGTGATTTATTAAAATAAAATCTTATCCATTATGGAGTTATACTCTACCACAGTGCCCAAGTTTTATACTTATATCAACACTTCCATCAGTTCAGACTCACTTGGACTTAGGTGTCATAGTTAGCCACGACTTAAAAACTACAGCTCACTGTCGCGCGGTGGCTGCATTTAGTTGCAGGTCCTTATGGGCAATTTGCAGAGCCTTTACTAGAATCACCAGAGATATGTTCACCTCCTTATATACATCTCTGGTGAGGTCAAGACTGGAAAACTGCATCCAGTCCTTGTCTAAAAGGGGACTCACACATTCTAGAAAGGGTTCAAAGGAAGGCAACACGTATGGTTCACGGCATGAATAACTTATCATACGAGGAAAGATTAGACAGTTTAAATCTCTTCTCCCTGTCAAACTGTAGGCAGAGAGGAGATTTAATAACAATGTTTACAATTCTAAATAATGACTACGAACCTGACCTATTTTCTCTTTCCCTTCCCACCAGGTCAGAACACCTGAGAGGACATAGCAGGAGAGTCCAAAAACCAAGAAGAAATCATATTGCTGTTGAGTACTGGTTCTCACACTGAGTCATAAACTCTTGGAACCGACTCCCAGAAGAAGTGGTGTCTGCAACCTCAACTGATTCGTCCAAGAAGGGTTTGGACAACCACAGAAATTTACTAGAAAAGGATTAACATAGGCTCCAAGCCTTCTATCCTCAACCAATAAATCTGGAATGTCCTTCGAAAACCACTTGAATTTACAGATTGTATAACCATATCACGTTATGCCTGCTATTCTGGCTTTACTTAATGAGTTCCAGAGTGTTTGATTACCTTGCGAATAATGGATTAATTGGAGTTACTAAAAAATGCATATGTAGGGGAAGCTCGACAGGATAAGTCGTTTCTTGGGAAGACATGGATTTTTCAGTAGATTAAAGAATATATATACATATATGCTGACGGATCTCAGAACACCACGACATATTGCGTTCTCTCTAACGATCTCGTGACTTTTACTGCTCCTTGACCCTGATTAGTTACTTAGGGTCAGTCGTAAGGTTTACTTAAGTAAATGCCCACATAAGGTCGACATCCATGAATCACGCAGCAAACGTAGATTCCCAGTATAACTTTTCGTGAACATAGGTGAGGTGAGTGACTTTCCTTTCAAAACTAAGTAGAGTAGGCTAAGCCTGTAAGTGTCATGGGTAATGTGGGAATGAGTGGGTATTCTGTGTCGCATTTCACCCACCCTTTGCCTACAGGGTGAAAAACCACATTGAACAACTTCAAAAGCAGTGTTTCACACACTGCACTCGTACTTGCATTTCCATATCGTTAAATAATGCTGCATACTAGCATTCCACACAGTTTCCTGCGTCAGGTGGATACTGCTTGTTGATTAGCGTGTAAATACGCACTTATAAGTGCGTATTAGAATACACCCTTACAAGGGTGTATTCTAAAAGAAAGGCTGATCTAGCCAAATTATGGCACACTAAACGTCTAAATTATTATTTTAAAGCCCAGACTAAAGGGCACAAAGTTAAGAACTACTCAACGCGATAACAAGGAACAACCTTCGGTTCGGTCATATCGTCATAGCCGAACAAGCCGCCCTTCCGACCTCTAGGTCAAATACTATACATAGCGCCAAAACTTCGAAATCTATTCAATTGCCAGCATACATATTTCAAGGTTGCTGCTACTCTTTGAGGAATTTTAGCTAGCACAATTACAGCATCATCTGTGAAAAAAGATGCATACAACAAGTTGCAGTGAGAACTGAGCGTCGTGTGATTTATCCTTTAAAGTCATCTGCAGGAACAAATCCGATCACTCCAAAAGCCTACGTTTTCTCCGCTTATGCATAGCCGAACCTCTAGCTCTAGATGGACAAAAACCTAAATTATGCATCCAAAAATGTCTTGTCAAACCCTTTTATTTACCTTAGTCACAGTAATAATCTTTTGTTATGTTCTGTCTTACCACTTGAATTCATTCCACTTCACTTCACCGTCTTTATTGTTATCATCATCAAACTTTTAATTTTTCAGACGACACTTGACCTACAATTTTCAAATCTTTATACCAGTTCACTTATTTAATAATCTTCAAAAGTTTTGTAATTCATTCACTTCAACTCCACCTCCTCAAAACATCATTCTAATTTTTTTAATATTATCATATAGATATTGACTAAGCAATTTCTAGTGCCACCTAATGCCCTTTACCTTAATATAAATAACACTGTACAGCTTGAAAATGAAGTCGTTGAAAAGAGATACTTCTTCGCTGAACAAAATACTGTGTTTTTTCTTACGTATGTATAGCTGTTGTTTCCATGACTCGACATTTCATACTTATTTGTCTAACTACCGACTCATAAGGAATCGATTTAGAACATGCTATTTCAAAAAGTACAACTCCGAAAGATTTGATCATCCCATATACTCTGTCGTTGAAATCCTTTTTAACAAAATTCATTCTAATTCTTCCTAGACATATTCTTTCCTGTAAAAGTGGTAGGTATATTCACATGGGTATTTCACGTTATTTTTGTGGAATGATTATTATTATTCTTACAAATGATAGATATATTTATTTAAATGGAGCGTACACACCTAGTTTTCTGCATCACTAATTCCGTTATCTGAAAAGTTTGCGAGATTAGGGTATGAATATATAAATCGACAGTTATTGATAGGTAGTAGAAAATCTGTCAGAAGGCATTTATCACGAATCCAGGATCAGCAATCTCCCAATGGAGTTTTTGTCTTGTTTCAGAGTGCATAATGAAGAACCTCGAAGTAGTTTCCGGTAAAAGAGAGACTGTGTACACCACTATGTGCAATGTAGGTTAATGAGATTTTGAAAGCCACGGGATAATCACTTAGTCCTGCTGTGGTAGTAATAATATATTCTCAATTTTTGTACATGAGGTACAGGCATCATCAATGTGATGAAAAACACATGCGAGGGGTAAGCACATTTACAGTTATTCACTTGCACAAGATATACATAGGAAAAGGTTATGGAATAATACCTATAATGTGCACAGTATAATACTAAGCAGCGCCATTAGGGAAATTGAACCAAATTGCGTATCCTATTTGGTGTTCGCGTTTCTGGGGAGTGTTAAAATTATTTCGTAAAACGTTAGTTCACCGATAATAGTGTTATTAGCAATATTAACTGCCACTAGTGCGTCGGTGGCATAGCGGTTAGGACGCTCGCCGACCATGCACATGGTCCGGGGTTCGATCCCCAGCCGACGCACTGCTTTACCTCACTAAGCCAGAAATAATGCTGGTGAAGAGGAAAGGTTGGGCATGAGGCTAGCAACCCCATCCTGTAAAATAAACACTGCTACAGAAACTTCAAGCCTCTAGCTTGAAGCCCTATGTTCCACTGGGGAACGTGAAGGGAAGAAAAAACTGCCATTGACTCACCACAGCAGTAAGTGTTCATCTAAACACACAAAGAAGCATTGTTACAGCAGTAGGTGATTTTCAGTCCATGCGTGGCCAGGAACCAGAATAATGACCAATTAATCCTTTTAAAAAGACAATTTTAGCATCTAGTAGCTGGGAATTATCATCACACGAGTGATTGAGAATACAAATGCAACCATCGGCATGTGTTCATTATTTCTTAAATAACCAGATTTATTGGCACCGAACAGAGAGTTATAGGGATTTTTATTGGTATAGAGGTTTTATTCAACATTTGTCATCCAGGATGCGTCGTGGAGGAAGGTAATGGGTAATTCGTGAGGTTGTTTTAGGATATGAGCCCAGTAATGTTTGCAGATCATCTATCATTGTAAGTAGCCAAATATCATTATTCTAGTCCAGAAATTCATATGAAAGCTAAAACGGCCAGGCAGAAAAAAGAAGACAAACGATGGCAGTACAGAAGAAAGCAAGTGGAGTCCTCAAGGAGTATGAGAGCTAATGGTTACAAGTATGGAAGTAGTACAAATTTATATATACTATATATATTCTGTGTAGAAACTATGATTTTGTTGATACGCTAACTAACTAGTCCTGTTCTGCCAACCTTCATATTATGTGTATTAACTAATCTAGATGTCCCGTGCTTATCATACCCTTCTAATAATATTGATATTTATTATTGTTGTTTATTTTAACCATATAGGTCTCACCATGGAAACTATGACGTTTTCGATGAAAATATAGCTTTGCTCAAACATTGTTGTTTGTTTTGCAACAGATCAACCAGGCTTTAAGGAGGCGAAGAATACGAATGAAAGAGTAAGTTTTAACTTCATTAAAAGACCAGGTAGTTAAGATAAAATAGAGTATAATAGTAATTAGATAAAAATATCGTGAAGTATACAAGTAATATTTTAGCGAGAAGCAAATTCGAAGGTCTGGAACGATAGAACATGCAGGACAAGCTGACCTGTAGGATGTCTGACGAATTTCTGTAGGGCCCACGAGGTAGTATCTTAACAAGAACCTGGGCAGGCTTGTAGATGATAGGAGCAAAAACATTAAATTTTAGATCTTACAACCCTCACTGTTTTTATGTTAAGATCTAACTAATACTCAATTCTCGAGCAGCAAAAATGCAGTTACTGCCCTAAAGATCAGAGGATTCACATTTGTGTCATCACCATACTGCTTATCAGCATGCGGCACGCTCCCTCCTTTTTGATGAAAGCTCTGAAATTGTTTTAAATAATTAGTGTAAATCATCTTTGGCTTCTCATATATATTGACACATATATCTAAAAAACTCTAATGTCCAAAATAAACGAAAATTAGTGTTTTTTATAACACACTGTGTTAAATTAGAATATTGTTTTATTAAAAAAAAAATGGAAAATTTTATATTAGAAAGTGGAAAAAGATAAAGTTTTTAACCCACATTTAAATAAAAAAATTGTTGGTTGGGGAAAATTAAAAAAAAAATAAAAAACTAACTGTTTCCCATTTCAATAACGTAGTGTGAAGAAAGTCTAGGCAGTTAGCAATGTGTAAGGTTTTCACTATTTGAAAGTTTTCCAGTAGGCTCTCAACTTTCTCTTAGCAAAGGCAACGTCTTCTTACATATGAGTTGCTTCCACTCGCACTGATTACCTGCGATGAACTTTTAAAAATGCCTTCGGTATTGAGCACCCATTAATTCCACAGCTTAAGCTGTGATGGATTTGAATAAATTCCAAGGGACTTCCATGCGTGAATGAGCAAATGAGAGACATATATTGCAAACAGGCTGAAGTTGGAATCCATGGACCATGGGATCGCTTCTCAGTGTCTGAATACCTGCATTGAAAACCTGATGGAAATTGCCTCTAACTGTGGCAGCAGAGTTAACAGCAACGCTGGAAGAGGCAGCGTTGTAGCTGGTTCAGTCACACCAACTAGGCCAAATATCCTTATTACCAGTAAGAGTGATTGGCTTCAACACAAAACTTTGCCGAGTTACCACATCCCATGTAGCATTCAAAGTTGGACAAAAAAGGAAAAAGAGATTCCAAGTCATGAGCAGAAATGTGGAGGAGAAAGAGTAGCAACATGAAGAAACAAAAGGGTTTAATCGAATGTGGCGGACTACAAAGAGTGAGGAGCATCTATGTTATTGAAAGCCAATTTGAGCAATATCACCAATTGTCTCCAGCTATTGGCACTCGACATCTCAAAGACCCCAATAGGTAGTCCACACTCCTCTCGATGAGTTATACTATATAAAATGAAACATAATGTACAAACAATATTGTGGTGGAGTACAACAGTAGCATCTAAAGTGCTTCTACTGCCTTCATGAGCACACTGCGTGAGATCCTTAAAGAGACTTGTCTGAGAGGTTGACACAAATATCAGCACACCCTTGAAGTAAAATGTTCGGTACACCATCAGGACTTAGGCTGTTTGATAGACTTAAGGATTCGGGATGTGACAATACATCCCCTTAATTAAAACTAGGAAGATGTTCATTTAGTGACTAAAAACGTCATGATTATTGTTCCTTTGGGACCAGAGTGGGACATACGGCCTCAAAAACCCATCTCCACCTAGTTCCATTTTCTGCCGTCCTCTTCAGCTGGATTCACGACTGGCCAAACTCCCTCATCTCTTCCCCACACGGTCTCCTCCATGTCACCCTAAGACGACCCATTTGTTGCTTCCTAATTGGATTCTACTCGAGGGCCTGGCGCGTGATGTCATTCGGTGGCCTCCCCAATGTATGCCCGATCCATCTCCATTTTCTCCTACATATTTGTTGGGCGATCGGCTCTTGGTTGGTTCTTTCCACTCTGCAGTTTCTTGTTACTGATTCTTTCTGGCCGGCCAGCCATTTGATCTTAATTATGGAGGAAAGGCACCTGTGGATGAAAGTTTGCAGTCTGTTGGAAATACTTTGCGTTACACACCGTTTTCTCCCGTATAGACGGGCCGACTTGAAATTGGTGTTGAAAATGCGAGTCTTGTTCCTTATACTGACTGCAGAAGATTTCTAAACTGGTTTCAGGTTGGTGAAAGGGTAACTTGCCTTTCAAATTCTCGCTGGCTGGCTTGACATTTTCATCCGTTCCGTCTGTAGTTGAAACGATGCTTCCGTTAAATTTCTCTCTTTGATGGTGATTGGTGCTGGTTGTTGTTGTTGCTGTTGCGGTTCGTTGGTTATCTTCATCACCTCCTCCCGTCTTCTCTATATTCATTTGGAAACCTGTCCTCTCTGCCAGCCTCCCCTGCCAGTTTGTTGCTTATCGCTTGCAAGTCTTCGGGTTTGTGTGACGTCAGACACGTATCATTTGAGAAATCCAGATCTTCTAGAGTCTTCTTATCGGTCGTCCAGCATATTCCTGCCTCTTCGCTCCTTTGCACAGTCTGACGCATAATCCAGCCCACCACAATTAAGAATATCATCGGTGATAATAGGCAGCCAGCCTGTCTTACTCTTGTATTCACACTAAACGCCTCGCTGGGTTTTCCTTTGTGGATCACTTGACACGTTACATTGCATATGGCCAGCTATTGAATGAAGTTAATAAAGACTTGGGCATTGCACGCCATAGTGTTGAAATAGTTTCCAAATTACTTCGTGGTCAACGCTGTCTCAGTCCTCCTCATAGTCAATGAAGTTGAGATAGAGATTTGACTGCCATTCTATGGTGTATTCGGTGACGATGCGTAAAGTTGCAATTTGATCAGCCCATGGTTTGCCTTTCCTGAATCCACCTTGTTCTGGGCTGGCGGAGTTTTGAATTTAGTGCATCCTTTATCCTCTCCAGTATGATGCAACTGAGTGTTTTACTTGTCTTTGACAAGAGCATTATTCTATGCCAGTTCTTGCACAGGCGCAAGTCGCTTTTCTTTGGCAGCTTGACGAGGCAGCCTTCCTTCCAATCGGTAGGTACCTTTCCTTCTTTCCAAACCTTCAATAGGAATGGCGTGAGAACATCTGCCGCAGTCTCTGAGTCTGTTTTCAGTGCCCCGGGGTGGAGGAATTCCAACTGGTCCTGCTGCCTTACCGACTGGACTTCAGTAGCTCGATAGCATCTAGGATTTCTGTTTTCGCTGAAGGGTTGGTGTCCACTGTCAGTTCCGTGCTTGCTGTTGGTGGTATTTCCGGGTGAGTTGCAGGTGATGGCCGATTCAAGAGCCCTTTAATGTGATCAGCCAACTGTTTGATTTGTTTCTCCTCCTTGGTAGTCAGGTTCCCTTGAACATCTTCTGTTGGTTTTATCATCTGGGTTGATCTCATCCCGGATGAAGACCTGGTTACCTGATATAATGTCCTTAGGTCTCTTTTACCTATTCTCTGCTTGCCTATTCTGCTTTGGTTGCGGGCCAGTGTGTCGTGGAATTGTCTTTTGTCTTTCTTAGCACTCTTCACTTCTTTATTCAGCATAGTGTACACTGGGTTCAGCTTCTCCTTCTGTTGTGCATCTTTGCAGTCAGTTATCTTGTCCTTCACCATCTCTTTCTTTCATCTCTTCTATTAGCTTCCAGGTATCCTCTGAGAACCATTCTTTGTAGTGTCTTTTCCTTCTTCCCAGAAGAGTTGTACACGTTTCTTAGAACATCACCTCCAAAGGGCTCCAATGTTCTTCCACTCAAGTTTCCTCAGTGATGCTACGTAGTGTGTCTGAGTTTGCTCTGATATGGTCTGTGATAATAACAATATATTCTCAGATTTTGTACAAGAGGGACGCAGGTTTGTAGACATCATCAGTATGATAAGTGGTAAGTCAGGTATCCCTTGCATTTTTTCGTTCAGTCTCTGAATGTTGAACTTGAATTGTGGCTTGTTTCCGTCTTTTTTGAAGGATTTCAGCTTCACCTTGAATATTCCTCGAACTAGATAATGGTCTCAGTCTACATCTGTTCCTCTTCTCGAATTTGTGTCCAGCAGACTGGCTACGTCACTTCCTTGAGCAGCATTGAGATGAAGTCTGTCTGGTTTGTGGTATGGCCGTCAAGGGAAATCAGTGTTACTTTGTGTCCATCCTTGTGTTTGTAAACGCTGCCCTTGGTCACCAGATCATTGAAATCGCAAAAGTCTGTGAATAATTCTCCGTTCTCACTCATTTCGCCGAGCGAGAGCCTCACGACCCTTGACGAGTTCTCTTCCTGTATTATCTGCTTCCCGAGATTGACTTGCATTCATATGTCCCATGAGGACTTTGATGTCGCCATTTGAGGTGTTATCCACTACTGTTTGTAGTTGTCTGTAAAAATCCTCCTTCGCTTTTTCTTCCGCTTTGTTTGTAGCACTGGATAACTGCAACCTTCCTTCCTTTGAGTTGAACCATGCTGGCATAATCCTGGATGAAATTGGTTCCCACTGCACCAGGGCTTTGGCTGCTATTGGTGGCATCAATATAGCTACTCATTGCCTCAGTGTTTTCGTGGTTCTTGTCTGGATAGCCAGACCACAGTAGATCACTGGCTCTTCAGTTGGCAGTTTTGACGATCGACATCTTTTCCATCTGCTCCCGCAGACACCCTGCACTTGTATGCCATACCCTCACATCTTTTTGGCTACATATGCAACCTTCCCGGCCTCGTACATTGTATGGACATTCCACGTCTTTATTCTTATTCTTGCTTTCGACGAGAGAAGACAAATGGGCTGGCTGACTTGCTTCCTGAAGGCTTTCACAAGCCCACGTCATCTCGCCTCTCTGATTAGAGCGAAGAATGAAATTGTTATCTGAATGTTTTGTATTTTTAATATATTTTCTGTGGGTTGAAGTTTCTCTAGCAGTGTAAAAGGTTAAGCGGTGTGAGGTTGCTAGCCCCACACCCAACCCTCCCTCAATACCCTCGCTTCGGACCGGCTAGAAAACTCACAAGCTATTTAACTAGGTGAGGTTGACTAGAAACATCAGGTTCAGCCCTATTAGCTTGTTACATTATTAAAGAGGTGTCTAAGGCATTTGCATCAGAGTAAGCATCAGCTGAAATTTGCTTTCCGCTTGTAAGTTTATTAAGAAGTTTCCAGAATTTGCAAGCATTCCTACATGCTAAAAATATTTCACTACGTATCCCATTTAGTCTTTGTATTTTAGACTGCCAGAGAGTTCATTCCTCGAACACCGACATTATCATGTGATTTATACAAATTCTCTTTTTCAATTCTAAGCTGTTTTACTTGTGGAGAAGAGGTCCTATCAAATCTCGTAAATAGTGCTTCAGTAGGACAGCAAATGACCAAACAGAACTTGAGATGGCAGGTGATATTAGAGACAGTAACGTCCAACATTTCATCAACGCCCAAGTTCGAGTCGGTATCATGCAACATGGATTTTAGTGCGACAATACTGTCGTGTGAATGGGATATTTTGATAAGTTCGTTAATACACTTTTGGTTGCGCTGACGAATTTTCTACCTGATCGATCCGCGATTCTATTGTTCTAACCATTGTTGGTGACATTAACGAAAACAATAACAAGATACGATACTCCCGGAAACGCAGCGCGAAAAGACAAGAGGAGAGTACTGTCTGTCAATGTGGACATCCCTTACTATCTCAAATCAACAGCAAAAATGGTTGACAGAGCTTGCGTACATATATGCTTTAAATGACCCTGAGAGGCAATAATTACGCTGATAAATTAAAACAGCCAACAACCAATAGGATTTCATGGGTCATAAGCTGGGTGATATGGACTTATATCTGTAAATCACTAGGGCGGGTTGAGAGAAACTCAAGCAGACATGTAAAAATGTCAAGAAGAACATTATATCTGTATATCACCTCCCTGTCTAAGGAAAGAACACGAACGTGTACAATAAAATTAATTCTTCTTTGTGTCAGCTTGGGAACGTACTGTCTTGGATCACTTGCGACTGGATTGCCTTCTTGGCTCAGATTCTTTTGTGTTCTGAGACTACCGCCTCTCCATCTTCATACCCACTGGACGTAGTCTACATGTATCAAGTAAGAGAACTAGAGGTATCTAAGGTCTCGATGACGCCCCCTGGATCCATCGTAATTGGAGAATTGGGCCTCATCCAAGTTTCACTCCCCACTTCCGCCTCATAAACTACTGTTTCGCGTGCAGCTTTAATCCGACATTCAATCCATTTCGCTCCTCCTGAGCGATAATCTCGAGAATAGACAAGTTCACCCCTCTGGAAATAAGGCGCAGGACTATTCGGATGATTTGAAAGTGATGGCAGAATCATATGGCGATAGATACACTACATTCGCCCCATTAGAAGTTCAGCTGGATTTTTCTTCTCTTCTGCCATTGGCGTCATATTGTATACAAAAGGGAACCGTCGTATAGTTTTAGGTGTAATTCCTCCCCATGATTCCACTACAGCTCTCTAGAAATTACCTACCAACATTTTTTCTTGGCCTTTGGATTCGAATCTGTTGTATTCTGTTTCCGCGTCAGAAAATATGAAATATTTGAGATGTGAGCTGACTGCCACAGTTGGAGACAATGGCTTCCGGAATGCTATAGCATGCGAAAATTTTAGTGAGTGCTTCTGCTGCAGAGTACTGAAAGGTGGGGTAATTGGCACTACTTCTGGCCACTTTAAATAAGCATCTATTAGAACCGAATAATGAAGTCCATTTGCCGGCCCTGAGAATTCCAAGTGTAGTCGGGATCATGATTGTGCTGTCGGTTGTTCTCATGGTGGGTTTTCGCGGTAGACGTTAAATGCCATGTTCTAGTAGCGCTGTTAAAATTTCCCTTGGAAAGTTTTTTTTGTCAATAATTTTTAATGAAATTGCGTTATATGTTATCTGGATTGATGAGAATTCCCATTTTCTGGCCTGTTATTTTGGTGTCCGCGTCATGTAATCTGACTGCGACACCCCCTAGCATATTGGTTGCAACGATCAGTGTTTCAGGTGAACTGTAGCAAAATATCGCTATAGTGAGAAAGATAGGATAGTTGAAGGGTAATTTCATCTACACAAATAATCTACTTTATTTAGATGCTGCACCTTTCGTCATGGTATCATTCAATGGAGACTTCACGTCTCAGGATATTAATTCAGCCTATTTACGTGTGAAGAACAGTCCTTTTTGACAAAAGAATTCTATCAGTACTGCGAAATCACCTGTAAATGCTAACAGAACCTTCTGTGGGAATAGAAGTAATCATGTAGATGTGTCTCACCGTGTGTGTTTGGACAGGAATTATCGTAAGTTAAGAGGTTATTTCTAAGTGGATTTCATGTATATTTGCACTGTTTAGTGTAGTGTAATATGAGTTATGTGGACTCAATGTATAAAAAATACCTCAACTTTATTTATATTGTGCCATTGTCTACTTAGCTGACTGCTTGGCTAGCAAACGTAGGTGGTTGTCATGATTATTGCAAGTGCAGTGCCGTGGAGAAGGCAATCACTCGTTTAAATTCCTTACTGTGTCGCTTAGGGCATTAATTCAGTGTATAGTATCATTATACACATGGATTGTGTCGATTATGAGAACTGAATCTAGTCAGCTCTATTACTATCAATCGACTGTCTGTTATGCCATTCTCACTGGCACTGTAAACTTAATGCTGCACTGTTTTTGATCACCAGTAGTGGTGATGAATTTTTCCTGAATTTTCCATTAACATGAAGCAGTACAGATGCAGTGTCACTATCGAATGTCTAGGTTGCATTATATGTCATTGTTATCCTCATCGACGCAACAGGTCTGCGTATCGTACAATATTTTAAGTGTTTCTCTATGCTGCTAACACTGTGCATAGTTGCTTAGAGTTGAAGCATGTTCAGCTTATATTTGATGGCTATAGATTCCTAAATATGAGAATGTAATTTCTGTAGGATTCATAAAACTATGCTCATTAGACATTACTGAGATTATGGATCAATTTCTAAGTTACACATTTGCAATACTTCATTTAATGTAAACGTATTCAGTGTGAAGTTGATCTGCAAGTAAGGTTGATGAGAGTATGACGCCTCAACAGTATGGAAGCTTCAAAGATTGTCTTGATATTTGCGTGTAATCCTTTAATACTGGAAAACATTTGAGGTCTATTGATGCTTACAGTGCCAATATAAAAACCAGCTGAAAACTACATATACATTTATTCGCATGAGATATTACTTAGTATTAACCTAATCAGTGTATTCATTGTGTGCTAATATGTAGAATTATCTTTCATAACTTCATGTTGTGCTAGTCCTTACATGTGCTTTATTTTTTTCAGGTATACGGAAGTTGTCGAATATGAAACCAGCGGAAATATCATCCGGACAAAATAACGTTAATACTCTTCATCGGGATTTTCTTTTGTAAATTAATGAAATGTTTAATATACTCTTCAATTCTACTTCCCCTAGACTTTTTCAGTGCGTGAATTCGGATCAATGCATGCTAAGCTTAGTTAGAGGGATGGAGATTTACTATAGTATTATGAGACTGTTACTTTAGCCCTTCGTAAGATTTCGTGTCTGTTTCTATACAGTAGGACATTGTAAAAACTAAGTAAGATTTAGCAATTTAAATAATAATTCTGTACTGTTCGATACGCTAAAATCGCCTTATCTAGCCAGTTGCAATTCTGTACACTGTTAAACGCCAAGTATGAAGTACAAGTAAATTTAATGACTTAGGCTTGACAGCTACTTCACTAATCTGTTAATATGCAGTGACATCGTCAAATAGACTGTTCACTTGACAGTGAGCAAAGAAACAATTTTCATCTACTTCTAATATGCCGTTGAATCATGTGATGTTATCTAATATCCATCATTTCTATAATCAACAACTGCGGTGTTTGCATATCTACTTTATGAATATTAAATAACTTACGCATTTATGCATCTGATTACCTCCAGTATTACAACAGTATATCCCATTCATTTGATGTGTGTACGGTAAACAAGGCATTCATACATTCTCCCACAAATACCAAGGTTTCTGGTGTCACAAGTGTTAATAAGAGTTGCTTCCTTGGTTTCAATACAAACCTTTTTTCATCTAGTAAATAGACAATCTGCAATTAAAAGTGTTCTCTGAGCTGGTTGGTTTAGTCGCGAAGCTTTCGTCGTCCTTCCGGACAACATCTTCAGTGCCATATTTAGCACAGAGTGAAATGATTTAAATTTCTTCTTCTTCAGAGAACACTTTTAATTGCAAATCATCCACCTGAGCTACAAATCTTCTCTATTATTTCAAAGTAAACAATCTCCTCCATCCATCTTTATATACCTTCAAGTTTTACTTTTATTATTTCTATTATATTTATGGTCCTGTTGATTCTTTGTTTTCACTTTCATAACTGCAAACACCAACTTATCTCTATGACTGCTGTAATCTTTGTTTTTCCCCTCACCATATCATGTAAAGAGAACATCATATTCAACATTTTTAATCATGCAAGGATTTGTATACCGCATCGACAATACTGTGTGAAACAAGCCCACGGCAATTTCCACTTGTATTATTATCATTACCTTAGCTGCTATCATTATTATTATTTCCATTTTATATGCTGCATGTTTTTTAT
The DNA here is from genome assembly GCA_944472155.2 of Trichobilharzia szidati. Lineage (NCBI taxonomy): Eukaryota > Metazoa > Platyhelminthes > Trematoda > Strigeidida > Schistosomatidae > Trichobilharzia > Trichobilharzia szidati. Next base: position 110,661,256 of record OX235273.1, on the reverse strand, counting down.
TTTTTTTATATCAACCCTATTGTAAATGTAGAAAAATTTTCTATGTGATTAATTTTATTTATAATTTGAGGAAATAAGATGCAATATTGTGATTAATGCTGAAAATTCCATTCTGTATCACAAGTACTGTTTTTGGAATAAAGTAAATCATTATTATTATTAAATGACGTTCTAAAATATCACCAGTCGTTGAACCCTTCTTGTAGTTGCAGATTGTTTGCCTAGCCTTATTCTTAAAAAATGTACAGATATGCTCTCACATATTTAATGAATCTTTTTCCAGAAATGTTGTGCCAGCCGTTTGGAAGGACTTTAAAATTGTACCCATACCTAAGTCGTCTAATGGAACATGCTTTAAATTTAGACCTATTGCTATTACCTCCCCTTTTCTAAAACCTATAGAAAAGTTACTCTTACTTAATCTTCAACCTTCACTTAAAGCCTATAACGATCTCAAATAATTCGCCTATAAACACAGTAGAAGTACTTTAGATGCAGCTGCAGTCTTGCATCACAGCATTTTATCCATTATAGTCGTCCACTACTAATTGTATTTTTGTTTGACGAACTTAATGTACATATGCATACGAAATGAAATATGTCAAGTGCGCGGACTAACTATTCCAGTGTCTTTTAATTCGCATCTACACTGTACTAAGATGAACAGCTCTCTATTAGTAGTCAGAAAATGCTTTTAAACTAAATCCTTCCAAATGTCAGACTGTCAATTTCAGTTTCCGATGTAAGAGAAAGTCAGGTGAAGCTGTTAATTCCTATGACCATTGCAAAATTGATGACAGTGATATAGAGCTCAAGTCTGACTTTAAGTATCTCGGACTAATTCATCAAACAGCTTTTTTTTTTTTTTTGTATATCACACGCATGCATGAGCTAGGTATGCAAACCAAGGTAAACGCTGATATAAGTATAAAACTTGGGCACTGTGGTAGAGTATAACTCCATTATGGATAAGATTTTATTTTGATAAATCAGACAGTGTTGTACAGTTATATTAACTGATGACGTTTCGAGCACAAACGCTAGCACGGTACACTCATTGTTTAAAAAACTAACTCATATTTGAGAACTATGATTTGACCGGCTTTACAACGTTTAATATATTTAGACACAATAGACATACACTGCTTACTTCTATGACGCATTACCTAAAGCTACCCCCTTGTTACTACCTAAGTGAGCAACTCAACGTTATCTTTGAATTACAAAGTAAAAGCGGACATCCTGAGAGCTTTCTGGGTAAAAAGATCGTCTCCTAGTCGAGAAAATAAACATATCCTAATCTCTTCACGAAAGCGTTTAGTGGTATTTATCCTATCGCCTCAAATGACTCACTATTTGCTGTCATTTAAAAAGTAAAAATAAATTTATCTAAGGCAGTGTGCTTATGATTTCCAGATATCATAATGCACCATGAGGAAAAAGCTTTATTCATAGGGTTATAGCAATTAGATGCACGATATAAATCCGAAACTCAACGACTACGATTCTCAATCACAGAACATTCTACTTTGCTACCTAATCGTCTCAATCGATGCTTCGCCAAGAAAAAGAAGACCACTGGTTCAAAGAAAATTTATTTGAAGTTTTCTTATAAATCATGGGCAACCGTGTTTATAACCACGGAGAAATCACAAGCATCCGAAAAATAGGAATTTCATTATTTGAACTGAAACAAGCAATTTGTAACCAGCCAATTTTTTCACCCTGAATAATAATCAGCTTCTCAACTTGTTGTAACTTCGAAATAACCACCGATTGTAGACCAAAACCCGAAACGTTATTCTTGCTATTTAATTCTTACCGATCACTCACCAGATCATCGTATGTTATCCGCTTTTCAAATCGTTTTGAAACAAATAAAATGGTTGTTAACACCGCGTTCACTACAGACAGTCCTGGTTCGTGCGTTGGGATCTAGTACACTAGGCATTAACAATCATTTAGGGATTTCCTATTGCTTCCAAAAGTAAATACAAACACCACACATTCATACTTCACATGTGGCTCACCCTTGCTTGATTCTCTCACAATATACCTGATTTTTTAGCTGACAACAGACACCTTGTCGAAAAGCTTCAAAGCTTTTTAAACTTCAAACCAGGTTCTAAATTCCCTGGGTTTAATTAGTTCTTCGAAAACTTTGCTAATATCAATCCTGATGGTGCTCTCTTCACCGCATTCATTCGTAGATTGTTGCATGCTGTAAACATGAACGTAAGAGACATTTTTTTCCAGATTCCTACATATTAAGTAACCAACTGAGCCAGCAGCAATAACGGCAACCAAAAGTGAACTGGAAACAATGGCTTCTGCTTCCCAAACATGTTCACGTGTATAATCTCCAAGATTTCCACACAGTACTAATTCATTAATAGCTGAAAAACAATTAAAACACTAAAACCATGCATGAATGCAACGTATGAAACAATTACAATGAAACGAATGCACTGACCTGGTGGCAAAAACTTTCGAAACAAACGAAATAACTAATTTCAACAGAAATAGAAACAATAATGAAGTGAAACGCAATATTTGTGAACAATGTGCATCAAGATAAGTTGTGAATAACTGTTGGATAAACGGAAAAACCGATATGTAAACGAACAGCAACGGAACTGCAACCCAACATGGCCGACTAACATGGACGAAAATGACCTTGGAGCGCCTCACTCCATCAATGACCTTGTACATGGCGTTTAATTTCTGCCGGTTTTGGCACTTGCTCACCGTGACTGGTATCGGTAAACAAATTCGTTTATATCCATACCTGCCCAGTAAGCGTAGCTCCCGTTGATGTACTTCATGCTCACAATTCCAGGGTGCTCATAATGAAGTTATTTCAACATGGTTTTTTGCAAGCTTTCAGGTATCACCATTCATTCCCAAGATATTAAGCAGTCATTAATGACACCAAGAACTTGACTCCGGAAAAATAGTTCCTCGAGGTAATGTTTTGAGACGGGTGCATCTTCCAATATCCAATATCGTTTTTACGAGCTAGTATAAACCAATTTGATTTCCTTGTGCTCGCCTCTTGATTGTGAGGTAGAGGTTCCTGATCTTCCGTAAACGTCTGCGTAGCTCGTCCCGCCACTCGACTGCCGTAGCTTTGGTTGACTCCAAAAGGAGTAGTGCAGGGATTAATTATATGTGGTATGTAGTATGAGGTGTGTTAAGACTGTTACTACTGTGAATGGAGTTGATCCTTTCACCAGTTGGTCCTTCGGTATCGTCGTCAATAGAAAAGAGATAGTAATAATAGATATAATTAGTGAAGGTATTCAGACTAACAGATAGAAAAAGAATAAGAAAACGTAACAACAGTCAGTCAACCGGTATATATATACCAGTAATAATAATAATAACAGGTGTAGTTAAAGCTGTCAGGAGAGTAAGACGGAAGAGAATGTAAAGAAGTAAAACGACCAGTTCAATTGTCTACCTTTGAATGGTGTATGCGATTTTAAGGGGATAGGCCATTTGGATGAAGTCCTTGTGTCGCTGCATGGTTGTCCAGCCTTCGCTTAAAGGCGTCCACAGATAGTGCCATAGCTACATCTGCCGGTAAGGAATTCCAGGGACGGCAAACTCGCAGGAAAAAGAAGTGGGAGCGCACCCGGGTCCTTGCCCTCTGATGAGCTATCCTTCTAGGATTTCCACGAGGGAGCCTATACCTACTCAATGGCAGAACACCTTTGTTTGGGTGATTCTGATCATTTGTTATTTTGTAGGCAGTAATTAAATCCCCCCTAAGACGACGGCAACTAAGTGTGAATAGGCCTAATTTCTACAGCCTTTCATCATATGGTTTATTTCGGAGACCAACCACTCTTTTTGTGGCCCGTCGTTGGACTCTTTCCAAGAGGTTGGCGTCTCTTCTAAGCAGTGGGGGTGCAATAATATTATGCACTTCAAGGTGTGGTCTGACGTATATTTTGTATAACCTTAGAAAGAGCTCAGGAGTGAGTGCACCTAACTGTCTATGTGTAAAGTATATGACCTCATATGCCCTCGCTACGTCCCCCGTGTAATTTACGCTTGTGTCCATTTTCTCCGTTAGAACTAGACCTAAGTCACGTTCCGACGTTGAGCAGGACAAGCTTTCATTGCACAGGGTGTAACTTGCATTCTGCAGTCTACAGGTGCGTACCTTCACTACTTTGCACTTTTTCAGGTTGAAAGTCATGCCACTGGCTGCCGCCCAGTCTTCCAGAAGCCTTAGATCTGCCTGCAGTCTATCTGAGTCCTCCGGACACTTTATCGCCCTCCATATCTTCACGTCATCAGCGTATAGAAGAGTCGGGCAGCTTAGACGGCATGGTAGATCATTGATAAAAATCAAGAACATCAGTGGTCCCAGGATAGAACCCTGCGACACTCCTGATGACGAGCTGTGCCAAGATGATCGGACTCGATTGACCTTGGTGCAAAATTGCCTTTCAGTTAGGTAGTCCTTCAACCATGACAGAAGTGGTTTACCTAAACCTACCTGGCTTATTTTGTGTAGGAGAAGGTCATGGTGAACAGTGTCAAATGCCTTCTCAAAGTCTAGAACATTCATATCCCAGCATGATGTCCAATCGTCCCAAGCTGATAATAAGTTTGTGACGCAGGATCGCCCTTTCCTGAAACCGTGTTGGGCTTCATGGAGTTTTCTTTTAAATATTTATTGTTATAATCAATCAGTTATGTCAGTGGGTTGCCAAATGTATTCACCCACAATTTTAAGTCGTTTGCGCCCACCCTTTCTCACTTCTGGGGAATCAAAGAGAAACACCATAGAGGATCATTTTATTCTTCAGACTGAACAGCATTGCATTATATAGTGTACTGGAGACGGCTGTTTTACTTGAAACTCCTGAATGAAGAGAAAATATGGCTAAGTTAAAGTATCATAGCCAACATCAAGTTCTTTCAAAAGTTGACCTCCAAGAACTAGTCATATAAAGGGAGCACTATAACTGATCATTCCAAATCATTTGGTGTCTGCTTTTTTGGACTTGGAGAAGGTAGATACAGTATTACGTGTATTCCCTAGTTACTTTTCTGTAAATCTATACTGTTAGGTGGGGTTATGCCTTTTTAAATTAAGGTTTGGGGTCTGGGGTTAAGGTAAGGATCAGGGTTAATGTTAGGATTATGTTTGGAGTTAAAAGCAAGTTAAGCGTCAGAAATATCAACAGACCTCAAAGTACCATGACTCACAGTCACCTGGATAAACGCATCTATTGAGCATGATATGATTTCCCCAAAGATCATCTGGCTAGTGACTGGGAGACATTCTTACTACACATACGAACAACTATATGTTGTTATATAATGTTTGCAATGTTTTTAAATGCATTTTTCAACAATTATGTGACTTTTTTCATCTGAATACTAGCTGGTTTTTCAGGGTCACTGTGGTTTTGGCTGCTGTAGTTTGACTTTCCCTAAAATATTATTATGCAGTAAACTATGCTGAAAATTGTACCTATTGAGGAAACTTATTACTCAGAATAAAGCTGTCATTATTATTTAGTGAAATAGATTTCTTATCTTGCTAACCAACTCTATGCATGTAGATAACTTTGAATTGGAAATGTGTTTTTGCTTATTCTCCTTTTGTGTTCTCTCAGTACATCCTTATGTCTACTGACCTGGCCAACGAAAGTGAAATGTGTAAAGAGGCCAGGTGTTTTATCTGTAGGTTTCTGCATTCTGTCTATTGTATTAGCAACTGGTGCTTTGAAGTGAGTAATGTTCAAGTTAGGCATAGGGTGCTGGACAAGGAGGGGAAAACAATCGATGGGGTGGTTTAGCTGCATTAATTGTGAAATGGCTGTGACATGTGTCACGCGTACTGAGCCATCGACATCCTCGATGAACAATGTTAGATGATAAAAGACTGGGTTGAAAAATAGTTAGACGTCGTTAATTCAAAACATTGCATCAATTCATTAAGTCTTAGTCTGTCGCTTAGAGACGAATAGACAGAGGTGTAGTAGACTGTCTCGATGGGTTTCTCAAGAAGCTGACAACCAATGGCTTGAGCCTATTGATTATGTGTAACTCAAAACCATCCTCAGCGACACGGATGGATTCATTCTTTGTAATTTCACAGATATATCAAGTCTTCATGTATTCCGTTGTTAGCATTCTTCTACCGTACATTTATGATCATTCCTAGTTATTTTGAAGTTTTCTTTTCCCTACCTTTGTGTGCTATGTATGCAGTATGTCTGCTTGAACTGCTTCATTGCTGTGCACAGTTCTACATTGAAACTCAGTTGGTTGTTCAGGTACTTGCGAGTTCATTGACACACTCAAACCTCGCTTAGCCCATTATGAGCCATGTAATGAGAATCACCACAGCTACTAAAACTTCAAAATGAAGCACAAACTTGTATGTCCCACTAGGAAAACAATGCAGTGGAAACGAAATCAATGGTTTAATCAAATGTAATCAATTGGAAATTATGTTATGTTGCCTCAAAAACAAGCATGAGGACATGTGAAGGAAATGAAGAAGGATTGGATGAGCGCTGAGAGGACTTTTGAGTGATTTCTCCTGACTATCGTCCGAGAGTGATCTGGATAACAGGAGACAAATAAGGATCGTACGGTGACATTGAGGATATCATGTGATGTGAAAATATTGGCAGAATATGAGAGTAATCTGCAGATTTATTCCTTCAACTCATTTCGCGTGTGCCTGATTTCTCTCAAATTCCAGCAGAAATGAACTCGTAAGACACCCGTTCTACTCTAATTGAATAATCACGGCACTCATTACTAGACAGAACACCAAAACATAGTGGAACAAGCAATAACTTGAATCGGAAAAACACTGACTGAACACTTAGAAATATGTTGAGGACTAAACTCCTAATCCCACTGTGAAATTTAATCCTCCTCACGTATTTTCTAGTGATTATTGGATTAATAATACTTGTGCATTGAAAAATAATCTTGTTACAGTTTGTATTCATTTTGGGGCTTTAGAAGTCATGAGTACTGTATTTGTAATGTATTTAGAAACGTGAATTACTCTGCTGGTGGTTGACGGAATAAGGCATATTGCTAAGTAATTCAAAAAGCATAGGATTATGAGTGGACTAGTATTTGGACATATTAATGTGGGACAAATGCTATTTACGCCCCAGTCCTCTTGTTTCATTCTCCATGGAGAGAAAGTGCAATGAGTAGGCGAGAAATAACCACGGGGACGACGACCAAACTGAACCAAATTGTCTTTCTAGATGTCTGAGTTCACGTTCAGTTGCAGTTCATGTTTTACAATTTGCGAAACCTCATGTATATTTAGATGAAGCATATTTGAATTTCAGAGGAATTTAATTTAGATGAAATATGCAGGTGGAGGATTGATCACATGAATAATGATCAAGGAGAGACCATTGACGGTGACAGATGATAAGGAGTTATTGAATGCATCAGCAGATGTGAGATCAATTTTGAGCCACGCCACCATCAATGTAGAAGCATTGGCTTTTCTTCTCGTGGTCCAGAACCAGGTTGATTAGATCTTCCTATGTATCTCAGATCATGAGTTGTCGACTTCAGAGCTTTGTGCAGTGCTTTGATTTGGACCTATGCTGTCATTGTTTTGCGGACTTATTCTGGTCAGCCAGCACTGTTTTATGCGAAATGTGATAACTCTGCGTGAGTAGCACACTAATAGTTTATTTCAAGGATTATGAACTCACAATGTCGTCGACTGATTTTCCGTCCTTATCGAACACTCTACGCACGGTCTCATTTTTGCTGATCATAATGCCGCCTAACTGCTGTGAAGTACACATATCCTCTGATGGATGTAATGACAAAAGTAAGGTGAAAATGAAAGTGGGATGATGATAAATGTTTAAGCTAACTAAGTGAATCAGAAACCTCGAGGATATTCATCAGTTCTAGTGTTTAGGCCTAATCGACGTTCTTTTGTTAACATTTAGCCACCCCGTGCAGAAGTGTTCCCAGACAACCTTGTTAAATGTATGACCATCTGGATATCTAACATCCATTTTATCGTCCCTTCTTTATTTTTTTAATTCCTATACGTTCACATTGGAACATTGGGCTTCAAGCTACAGCCATAATGAGTTTTGCAGCAGTGGTGTTTATCTTACGGGATCGAGTTGATAGCCTCATGCTCTTGGCACATAAGTATGGTGTTCATTTACTGCTGATACATATCAGAGTCACGTCTGAGAAGAAATTACTATATTCATCATTGTTCTTTGAGATATTGATGTGTCCTTGTTACAACATTTATGAAAGCCTTCACTGCATCTATTTGTCGGATGAACACAGAATCATTCTGAGTAATCTTCTATTTGATTAGTCTGACTACGATATTTCCATTCTAATATTGTTTCAGTCATGTTATTCGAAATCATGCAAAGGCTATAAGGCGCTCAGTAGAATGGAAATGAATCACATGAAAAATTGAAAGAATCAGTTCCAGTTAAACATCCTCAACTGAACTTGTGCCTATTGAAGGCGTGAGAATGTCATTAGTCTCTCACTGAGTTCAGTGGAGACATTTCGATTTTCACTGTGTTGACTGAGTCATCAATAAAGTTAATGTCAGCTCACCAATTCGCTTTCAATCCTACGGTTTTCAAATTTTCTAGTCACTATGCAGTTTCACAATCTAGTATCAATAATCACACTATGTCACACTTGCTATCTGTTTTCTTTGGCTTCTCTATCATTCTCGAAATTCATCTGTATACTTACTAAATGCATTAAAGTTGTTGATGACTTCAGCGCGAGGTCACGATGTTGACATTCGCACTATTCTGGGTTGAGGATTGTCTAGTTAACAAATATTCTGCTGAAACCGCGTCTACACGTTGAATGTTATTTGCATTCTTTCACAAGCTGGCGTCATTTTCGGTGGTGGGCGGCTAATGAGGAATAATGAATTCAAACTGATGACAGTGTTTTATACTGCAAGTCTAGTCTTTCATGCTTTTCCCAGATTCTCAATCACACAGCGAACTCAAGATATGCAACTCAATGAGAGTCTCTTTGCCATTTTATCGACAACATAAGGCCAAATAGTACAAGTGGTGTGTAGAGGATCAAACAAGTGCGTCACCTTAATGGAGCCGTCAACGATCAATTTGTTCATCCTTGCTGACTGAAACACACCGTGATCATTTAAACTTAAGGTGACAAGAGCTTGACAGCTTCTTTGTGGTGTGATTATCTACTTTTACACTCTTTCTTCAAATCATCGTCAACAAATCTATTTTTCAGCAGACGTAAGTGTATAGTCTCCCTTCACTTGTTGAGATGGTGTTAAGAACAATGCGTAGTGTAGCTGGCTCTCAACGACAGCATGACCGGTAGCTGCAAATCAATCGTGAGTGTCATTTCTAGTTGTAGTCAACTTGAAGGAATCGCGAATACGCACAGGAAGCCTATTTTAATGCTTGTAGACTAGCGATTTGTCAATATTACACCGAACCCTGTGTGCAGGAAACAGTTGTCTAGTCTCTCTCTCTAGACATGGTCTGCATTCTTATTGATAAGCTCAGTTATGCAAACATCTTCCTAGTGAGGAAGCATTCACACACTGAAATGTGATCAATGTAAAATCACCCATAGATGCTACTTTCGGTAGTGAAGTGAACATTCCAAACAACTCTGTGACAAGTTTGTTTGAGTCTCCTGATTAGACCATACTGCTGCTTTTGATTCTATTCTTGAAGCTCTTCCAGTAAGCATGCTGATTTCAGATTACACACGGTAACAAGGGTCACAAGGTGGCTGTCTTCTAATTTTTCAGGCAGAAAACGACATACTATTTTTAATGGGAAGTGCTCCACTTCGTCGCTATCGGAAACTTGTCGGAAGTTGACAAATGGTCTCAGCTTCATGGCCTTCAACTGAATCCATCTACGTTTCAGATGCAAGCAATTCTTGCGTGGACTGATTCAGTCCCTCCCTGATTCCTGTAATATTGACGGCACTGTGATAGGAAGTAAATCGAATATCTCTTATCTCGCCGTCAGGTTCTCTTCGAATGTCTGTTGGTTGTCTCATATCCTGTCAATTCCCAAGCATATTTCTCGTTTCCCTTATTACATAGAGAAGTTGAGACTATCTGCTGGCATAACTCAACTGCATCTCTTACAGTTTTTAGTTCCTGTATTCTGATTGTTCTCCTCTATTGTTCGCCATTATCTTTCCCTGGACTTCTAAGAAAAGACTTTTTCACATAACGTGAAACACTGAAGACTCTAAGTAGGTTTGTTGGCGTGCATATGACTCGGATAACTGATATTATTGTCCACAGACACTTCAATTCTTGCGAGCATTAGTCTACGTTTGCCTTGACTGATACTGAAAATCAATTGATTCTCAACTTTCTCCTTGTATCACTTCCAGTAGGACCAGAAGTAACTTCATAAAGACTTACGCTCCAATTGATAAATTTAAAATCCGTGGGTTGTCGATTCCGGGTGTTCGAGGATTCAACGAGCTTGGTCAAGTAACTTGAAGTTCCTGAATAACATTCTTAGTGGGGTCATGTAAGTGCACTGTGGACGTACTGTACACCACTCCCTTGTTTTCAATGATCTATCCAGCTGATATTGTCTAATAAAGTGATTGAATAAATGCATTGTGTAACACATTGTTTAATACGCAACTGCAGTTTTCAAGTAATAATGCTGAGCATTATTTTGTATGGATGTGACAGGTTTCAGAAGGAAGACGAAATGCTCAACACTCCACACTCTACAGGTTTCCTCATCTACTCACTTCGACTGTGTTTCCCTCACACATTACATGCTTCGCATAAGCATTGGACATATCAATTCAGTGTGGTGTTGCTTAGCTTGTCTTTGCATTTGATAAGGATGTAATACTGATTCTCCGGATCATGTAAGCTCCGACGATATCTGCAGGTGTCTAGTAGAATTCTTCAGTTACGGACATGATATTCATGTGTTGTTTCAAACAGTGTGTTCAGTGTTCCAACACCGGATAAGAACACGTGATGTGTTCATCGTGTGAACTCAGGTTGCACTTACCTGAAATCTGAAGTGAAATCACTTCGAAGACAACATTGTTGTTTAGAAGGCATTTAATTGTTGTTTGAGTAATAAGATGCTTTTTATTCAGATTAAGTCAATGCAAAAATGAGTCACCTTTCACCAATCAATGTCTATAATGTTACTTTGTTGACATAATTTATCAGATAACACTTGCATTTCGATCGTGAATTGCTTCGAAAACCTTCCCTATTTAAAATAATGGTCTCCGAATCCATAGTAAAGCATTGGGATTGAAAATCGTTTTCTCCACGGAAGGATTATGCTGCGTCTATCAGCTGGCTCCGATGGATTCTCTTCAACATTTTCTCGATCGACAATTTCCTCGTCATTTCCTAGGAAATTAAAACAATTACAGGGGATTTATGACCACAGAATACATAGGAGTTTGATCAAAATATTGTCCAACGACTGTTTCACTCTCAGCAACATAACCTGAAAACGTAACACCTCCTGATTCCAATTGAAAAGGAATGCTGCAGTGTATATTAACTGTAGAAATAATTTGACAATCATTTATTCATGAAATATGAAGTGAGTGTGGATAAAAGGAAAACACTTGAAAATTATCCACACCTGTTTTCAGCCTTTGTCTAATTCCTGTTAAACAGTAGACAATAATGAATAGTTTGAGAAAATGATTACTGCCTGTTTAGTGCGGATAGATGAACACGATTTAACAGTAGACAAAACCTATTACGATTGCAATTTGTGCTGTACTGTGTTCAATTCATTCTACGATTATGATTCAGTCTGCGTTTTTGTCAAGTGTCTGCTCCTGTTTTCATAGAATATGCACGTGTGAATACTGCTAGAATAGTCTTCCTTTTCGTATTTTTTGAGTATCAATAGTGTTGGTTAATATACTGAGGCAACAAATGAAATCTGTTGACGCAGGTAGTATTGTTATCCCAGTCTTGATTGGAAGAGAGATACATCTAAGTAATTTCTAAAACGTTTCTGGATTCAGAGTTCAAAACTCAGGAGAAAATACCCGTGATTATATAGACTTGCAGCCTGAATGACCGCAGAGAATGATAAGAAGGGTAATTCTGCCTCTAATATCACTTGATTTTCAGCGTATGCTAAATACATTGTGTTATATCAGAGTTAGTGAAAGTGTGTGTGCGCTTGTGAATACCATGATGAACATTTTGAAGTTGCAATCTTACGTGCAGACACGTATACACGGCGATATGTACCGAATTAAGGTGACAAATCGGCATCGAAAATATTCTCTGTACTCAATGATTTCCCCACCCCACCCTCTTCTTTCATGTCTGTGCATACGTCTCTTTACAATGAAGTAAAATGTGATGACTTTGTTATTCACAGCTGACTGATATAACTTTTGTTTATGAGATGGTCACCGATGTTTTAGGAAGAATGAGTTAAGTGGAAGGGGAATTGGAGGGAATAATGAGAGCGCTAAGAGGAATGAGGTGAATAGCCATGTCCGAATAATGAGACAAGAATAAATTCAAGGAGGAGGAAAGTGAAAACACACACACATCATGTTCCTTTCTCCTGTCTCTGTATAACATAGGACCACAGTTTGAAAACAGCGGACCACGCCTAGTTACTCCTAAACACTAAGAGCCAAGCTTCACTTCATAGATCTCCAATTACGTGTCGCCTCAATATGTGGGTTTAACTTCATCAGTCTAATGAAAGAAGGGAGATCGGAGTGACAGAAATTTGAAAGAACTTAGTGCGTTTCGATGCGGTGATATCAAGAATGTTCGCCCTACCACTGAATCCTTTAGAATTTCTGTCTCTACTCTCGTGTGATAAGGAGTATTTTCTCAATCAAAAACAAACAGTGAGATTTCGTTAAGCAATGGTACCAGTGAAAGAAGCGAAGCAAAGGAGAAGCAAAGCTCACTGGATAACTCTAATACCGAGACTTGAGAATTTTCAGTATTTGAGTTTCAATCACTCAACTAGAGTGTCAAAATTTAAAACTCGTAGCGAGTTTGAATGCGGTGGCTTCAAGAATGTTTGACATATCACTGAATGTTGTCAGAAAAGATCTTGGATCCTTCTTACACGCGATATGGTTGTTCTGAAAGAACACATCCTCTGGGAATGCTGGCTCTATTCTCGTCTGATAAGGGGTATTTAATCACCTCCTACAGTATCGAATTGAATGCATAATACAGTGGTTTAGAATTTTCAACACTATTATTATATATTAGCGGATGCAACAAAACCTGAGTTCAGCAGTATTAATGAAATCTCATCTCGCCATAATACTCGCCATATGTCGTGTACCTAGTTAGAAACATATTCGTCAGGCATTCCTATCAATCGCCTTCAGTCATCGGTCATCTTTTTCTTACACAAACGTCAACTGAAGCGACCAATATAGGAAGGTAACCAAACACAAAATCTCCTTGAAAATAATCTTATTTGAGAATGAATACACAACAACGGAAACAGCTGTACAGCTAATCACTCTCACCAGACTGGGAGAATCTCATTGTTATTATTCTGTACGCAAGAGTATTCCTTATTCCTTTCATGATGAATGTATGATGTAGTTGATTTCATCCGACTGATTCAATAATTTCCTAAGCTGTGCACCAAGGTCTTGTGTCAACTAGAAAACATCAGAAGGACGAATCTGCAACAGAGTCGGAATGGAAGTATACGTAGGAAACTTCACTGAGGGAATTTATTCAGCATTGACACTAATGAGTAGACGCATGACATTGGTTACTATCTAGTGCACAATCAACGTCCACATATCGATCACTGTATAACATTCATCGGTATGTGCCTCCGTAGTTCATTCAAAGCCTACTAGTCAACTGCATGAGAAATCAGCATTCCGTTTCTGCCTGACTCAATATTGAAATGACAGATAAAATAGGAAGTTTGGTCACTTCGATAGTGGACATTTTCTATGATAAAACACAGCATAACCACTACTGAAACAACAGAGCTTTAGGACACACGTTCTAGTCATAATGTAAGCAACGCGAAAACACATAAAATAAATAACAACCATCTACACTTCATCGCCTATCAAAATCTCAATACCATTAAAGGAGTAGTACTCGGTGGTCGTCTACCCTGGAGTAGGCACATTCTGTTAAATTGGTCGTCAGAGGTGTACATTGCTCATCAGATCACTCTTCAACCATGAAATACTAAGCATACTAACAAGTATATCACATCATTACTGAATTTAAATTACACTTGTTCTCTTCACTCACCACCACTCCACACGTGACCAAACACAAGTAGACCGAGCAATATATGCAGTAAAATGTTCGACATTCTGCAAGAGAGAAGAAATGCATGAAATAGAGAAATACATTTCTGCTGAATATTGCAACACACTTGATGCATTTGACGAGAGGGAAACACCAACATGATGTTATTGACTCTTGTCAAACTGTGATGTTTGAAAACTATTTTATATTTGTGAAGTGAGTGAATCAGTGTAATGAGTGGTGAAAACTAGATGAATGTATGTGACTTCATGGGGATTGTTATTGACGCATATTCGTATACAATGCTGAACTCAGTGAAGTCATTGGAGGCGCTAATCCCATCAATAAGCATCTAATTCTTTGCTTATGTTCACCAAATGTGAAATGGTTATTACTGTCCTACGTGTATTAAAATTACAGCGAAGTACAGAGGAAATGATCTACTGAAGTGATTCATTTATGGGGATGTGCGGCTTTCTTTGTTCTTCTGGATATATCTCTGACTGTAACTGCAATGGAAAACCGAATTTTGTGATGAATATATATCACCACAAGTCTCGTGATAAAACATTCAGAATTCTGTTTCTAGGCATCTAAGTTTTGCCCAGTAAAATTATGAGTCGCATCATCCTGGAGAGAATAAAAGACGCATTGGATACAGAACTCCGACCAGAACAAGCTGGGGTCAGGAAAGGCAGATCGTGTTCTGACCAAATTGCAACTCTACGCATCATCATCGAACAAAGCATAGAATGGCAATCAAACCTCTATCTCAACTTTATAGACTTTGAGAAGGCCTTCGACAGCGTTGACCGCGAAGTAATATTGATACTACTCGAGTACTACGGCGTACTCCAAATATTCATCAACGTTGTTCAACAGCTGTACGACAACGGCACATGTCAAGTTATCCACAACGGAAATCTCAGCTAGGCGTTTGGAGTAAAAACAGGAGTCAGACAAGGGTGCTTATTATCACCAATGATATTCCTAATTGTGGTGGACTGGACAGACAGTTGGAAACGAGAAGACAGTGATAACTTGGAACGACGTGAATAACCTAGGACACCTGGATTTCGTGGATGATTTATGTTTGATGTCACACAAAAGCGAGGTCTTACAAGCGAAAACCGACAAACTGGTCGAAGAAGCAGCAAAGACAGAACTCCGGGTGGACGTAGAAAAGACGGGGGTTTTGAAAATAATCAACTAACAATAAAAACAGCAGCAACATCAACCTGAAACCAATCTAGAAATCTTGGTCACTCAGCATCAACAGCAAATTTGAATTTTCAATACAAACGTCAAGTCAGTTCTTCTATACGGATCAGAAACTTGGCGAATCACAAAGAATATTTGCAACAGGTTGCAGACCTTTATCAACAACTGTCTTCGCTCTATACTGAAGATCAGATGGCCGGAAAGAATCACCAAGAAAGTGGAGATGGATTGGACACTCGCTGAGGAGACCGCTGGGTGACATCGCGCGTCAGGCCCTCGAATGCAACCCGAAAGATAAGCGGCGAGTGGGACGTTCAAGGGTGACACTGATGAGATAGTGTGAAGAGGAGTTGAAACAATATGGATTAACATAGATGCAGGTGGAAAGTAGAGCAGAAGACAGAAGCAAGTGGAGACGTGAAGTTGAAGCCCTATGTTCAACTAAGAACCCAAGGAAACAATAATAATAATAATATGGTGGACAGTCTGAAGACCGTGGATATCCTGCAACCACATAAGAATAAATTTATTTGATGCATAAAACTCCTCTTTCTCCAACGTGTCAGGCATTCTGAATGATATTGCTGAAAACAAATCAATAAATCTAGATTTTTCTGTCTATAAACTAGATAACTGAAATATCAGTAACATGACATTCATCTTGATAGTAAGTAGAACACATCTAATTACACCCATCGTCATTTCTGATGGGATCAACACTGAAATCAATCCAAATCCCTCCTTACAAAACCTACGACATGGATATTCATATTGTACCACTGAACCGCCGATGCTCCCCGGAGAAGTGATAAAGTGACTTATTTAAACACTGTTATTGTTATTATTATTGTTCTCTTAGGATCTGAGTGAAACTTGCAGTGTCAGCACCACATCGCCACTTTGTCGTCGTATTTACCGCCATGCTCTTTAAATGGATCTACAGATGCCTCTCACCTCACATCTCCGCCTAACTAGATATCTTCCATTTCACCGTCGCACCTACACCACACTCGTTGTTTCCCTTTCGGATGCCACTCCACCGATGGCCTGGCTCTCGATGTCACTCGACATTCACCTCAGTTTGCTTCTCACCCATCTCCAGGTTTTTCGAAATATCTATTCGCTCAGCAAAACGCTCTCGGTTGGTTTGTACACACATCTCCTAGTTTCTAATTATTTCTGGTCACTCGACTCTCCACTTGGATCGAAGGCACTAGTTGGTGAACGTCTGCAGTAGTCTGTTGGAAATGATGACGGTGACGCTCGGTGGAAATTTCTGACTCATATGTGGGACCACTGTTGACAATTGTTTTGAAAATCCTAATCTTCTTCTTGATGCTTAGTACAGAAGAGTTTCAAACTGATTTCAAATTGATGAAGGCGAACTTCGCCAATCTGACACTGAGTAGCTGGCTGACAGGCTTCGACATCTTCACATACGCTGTCATCCCTAGTTGAAAAGATGCGTTGCGTCTTCCTCAGGTTAACTGGTAGTCCTCTCTTCTCTGCTTATTCAGCAAGTCTTTTGGTTTTCGCCTGCAAGTCTCGGAAGTTCGTGTGACAATAATCACAAATCATTCTCGAATCAAGATGTTCTGTAGTCTTTTTTTCGGTCTAACATGTTCCCGTCCTCTCGCTCCTGACTCACAGTCTTCTGAATAATCCAGTGCACCACGATTGGCAATATCAAAATTGATGGTGGGAAGCAAACATGCCTCACTCATGTTTTCACCGCAAACGCCTCCCTGACGTTTCTCTTGTGCATATCTAGACATGTAGCACTGCCATATAGCTGCTGAATGGGCTGTATAAATATTTGAACACTCCGTAGGGCTGAAGCAGCTTCCAAATTATTTCGTGATCAGCGCTATGGAGGACCTGTAGAAAGTCGATGAAATTCAGGTAGAGATTTGACTGTGATTCTTTGCTTTGTTCGATGATGGTGCGTAGAGTTGAGATTCCATCTGCGCACCATTCGCCTCCCCCGAATTCAGTTTGTTTCGTGTGGTGAAGTTCTGCATCCAGTGCATCTTGTATTCTCTCTAAGCCAATACTCGTACACACTGTTACTCCCATGAAATTCCTGTCTATGTATGCTTCTTTCTAAAGTGTATTAGAAGATCAGCACTTATGTGGATATGGAACCTATTCTATCACTCAAACATCAATAATCGTTTGAAATATTCTGAAAAGTGGTCATTTTACAGGTATTTTCTAAGTGAAATGCACCATCAAACACTTCGTCAATACCGAACTATTTCATGAAATCTCTTCGTAGGTGCCACATAGATTTACACCAGGGAATTCTAAGACTTCATCTTGGAAACCTAATTGACGACTCTCGTATACGTGTGTTCACTTCGAAACATCACCTCACTACAAAACACGACTCAGTATACGATTTATCTCTCCCAAAATCGAAGAAATTTGAAGTTCACAAAACTGCCATCAGTGAAAGATGCGCACAGAAACCTAATCAGGTATACTTTTGTGCTGTTGAACCAGGAAGTGTACCAACAAAACTCCCCACTGAGGTCAGAGGACTTTGTTTCTTACTTTAATAAAGTATCACCCACAGTGAAATAACTCCAGGTTTTATCGCCTGACACCAAGTTGTGTCATCAAACATTGAGGCAGTTTCAACTCATACGAGAGTAGAATTCAAGCCTTTCATTAGTCGAAAAAACAGATGAAGGACTATAACTAAGTAAGAATTCGGTGGTATTTCTCTTTCGAATGTTCAAATTTCAGACAGTAGTCAACTACAATCGATGAAAGAAGTGACCAACAATAAGAATTCGATCACTGCACTTGCAGAGAAAGGCAGTGAGATCGTATTGCTAAGCAAATCAGAGTATGTAGAAAGGATGTCGATAATACTCGTGGATAACATCGAATTCACGAATCGTAATCGTGAGGAATACGAGTTTTGAGAGAATTTATCCTCCTGAGTCAAAGATTTCACATCTTTGTGATTCGCCTAGAATTCACAAATAAGGACTACCCATTCTTCCTTTTTCAAGTGTATCAAGACCACGCTACTATTCTGTTGCTCAATGACTGGCAGAAAATATGGAAACTGTCTGGAAGACAGTGATGGAGGCCACTTTCAAATTTGTGAATTCAGTAAACAAGATAAATAAATGTAATTAGTTGTGTAATGCCTCAATTATTTATCATCTCTGTATTCTGCAACTTTCTTCTGACAGAAAAGACGTGTTATATATATATATATGTGGATTTATTGATCCAGATAAATTTCGTGTTGGAATGCCTACTGAGTGAAGATTTGTAGCTCGTTTGGATGATTTTGATGTAGTTGTGTTATCTGAGCTTGAAATTTTTTTATGCTCAGTTCTTATTGGTTTAATAGACAACATTCACGACGGATACCTCAATTTGAAGGGAGCTTTCAGATTTCTCCACGAGTTTATCAGTCATCTCTCCTTGCAATCACTGTGAACAACACTACACTGGACGTCCAATCCGTCTTCCCATTCATGATCACAAACTAGCCGTCAAGAGACACGACATGCACTCCCTCATACCGCCTCACTGCATACAGACAACCACGGAAATCACTTAAGCTGAGACAACCAACGTTCACATATTAGACAGAAGAAACACTCAGAATGACAGAGAAGTATTGGAAGCCTGACATTCCAGTGAATCGTCCATCAATAGACCCATTGACACAGACACTAATTACTAATCGATAACGAGGAAATTTCACACACAAAGAGTCACAATTCAGGTCAATGAAACAATCAGTACAAATACCAGAATTACCCTAGAGGGTGTGAAAACACACACAAAACAAACAACCACATTCAAGTATACCAGGAGAGACGACTGATAACCTCGTGGAGAAATCTGAAAGTTCACTTCAAATTGAAGTGAGTGCAGTAGATGTTATCTACTTGGCCAGTGACAGCTTAGCAAATAAACCATCCAACTCAGAGAACACAACTATATCAAAATCTACTTGGTGTGTTCTGTATTTAGTGCTAAAATGCACACTCTATTCCCATTTCCTGTTGACAGAAGGCCGGAGTATCTATGGCGGCTCCAGTTAGTTTACTACATGCTAAATTAATCAAGGTACACCTAGAATCGAGAACACCGAGTCAGATTAAAGTCACTTCATTGTTATCGATGAGAATACTGATAGAGTAATAACCTCAAAGTAGACATTTACATTCGTTGATCAAGTGATTTTACATTAGAAGTTTTGAGTCTCAAGGAGCCCACTCCAATTCTTATTTTCTGCTCTCTTAAAAGCTGGCGCATCAATGCATGGGTGAATTCATCACAAATCAAAGAAGAACAGCCATCCAACCCGCTTCAATAACTTTCACACACTAAATAGAAAACGGACCCTGACGAATCTCCTCTCACAAAAATCTGTAGAATATTCAAGGAAGATGAATTCAACGAAGAACTCAGCTTGATCTGGAATACTCTGATTCGAAATGGTTACCCACTGACATTCACCAATAAACAGATTGAAACAACAACTGAAATTTCTCGTGGCAGAGTATCGAGAGTAATTCATGCAACATTCTCCACTGCATCACTACATCCTTCAGTGTCCACTCAATCTAATATTCGTCAAAATGTCAAAGATAATGTTTCACTGTTTCCAACGTCGCTTCTGTAGTGTTGTATACACAGACGGTATCAGCAGGATATTGTGCATACTCACTCGACAACGTATTCTGATGTGATTGTCTAAATGATAAATTAGACCAATCAATGGCTCAATTCTTCAGCGCCATTTCTGAATCGATCGGGAAATGTTTCAAAGTGGTATTAGGTCGAGTCGCTGGATGAATTTCTGATTGCATCCTTTTGTCTACCTCTGTCAACCTGTTTGAAATGTTCAATAGATTTGTTACACAATCCATTTTCATTCATTTCAAACTCCTAGTTCTAAGTGATACTTTATTAATCTTCTGAATGTCCTTATTTGATAAACCATGCAATTACGGTCTTAACGACAACCATTTATCAGCATTATTCATCACTCAATGCCCTTGCATTGCATAAGACTAATCGTTCGATTTCATCAGTATATCCAACTCTTCTTTCTGATGTGTAAATTCACATGCTCTCTACTCATATTAATAACTCAAAATTATTGACATTCCTATGTCTTTTCAGTGAGTTCTCAGTCGCCATCACTTATTCATTGTGAGTGTCATCATTCCAACCAACCCTAATGAGAATGATTCAGCTACACGAATTTTACTCACAACTGCCAGCGTCACCTTCTTGTACCAGAAAACTTCAGATAAGTGTAAGTCAACACAATTGAGGACATCAGAAAAGTGTCCATAACTTGAAATCTACATGACATCTAGACCACTCGATGGAAATCTTTACTTTCTAGTCATGTACATTACCAAAATGATCTCTCCTAGTATACACACTAATAGTCGAGAGAAACCTGCTCTATTCACCCAAGTATAAATAAATTAATTGTGATCAAGATTTATAGTGATAATCTAGACTTACATAGAATGCAACTGCTTCCAACAAGCGAAAGTAAATTGAGTACTTCGACCAATGTTATTGTTGAATAATAATCCAGAATTACTGTTACGTAGAGATTGCACAGAAGAAGGAAATTTCTGTGATTGGTGTTGGTAATTTAGCCAATCAGGAGAAAATCTGGTAAGGGATTATTGTTACTTCTATTCGCTTGATTTTTTAGTGGAAAACACTGTCTCAATCCTCACATCTCTAATTTATCCCGTTTTAGGTAGTCCTATTTAGCTAGCTCAACTGCCATTCACTAGCCATAATCTCCTCCTCCAAATCATCCTCGGATGCCTACATTTTCGTCTCTCATTTGGTTATCATTGAAGGACTGGCCTTTACAGTGCTGCGACTTGCTGGTCTTCTCAAAGTCTCTCCGATCCACCTTCAAAATACCATTGAACAACCATCACATCCCAACTCGCCCTTATTTCACGAAAGATGAATCGCATAACCTTTCGTTTACGAGACAAACAGGATGACACTCATTCATTCGTATTCCGATATAATCTCTAAATTCAGTGTCAAAATATTGGTGACTGATACATCGTTTTCACTGGTTTCCTTACTCGAGTCAGTCACTGACAATGTCTAGAATAAACTGAATCAAATCCAACGCTTGAACATTCCACATTTTCTTAAATCTGGTTTCCGTGATAAATTTCGCTTGAGAGAGAGAGACCAGATTTGCAGTATAAAATTATATCATCATTGTGTTTCACAGGTTCTCATCAGCCAACTGCAAACTAACTGAAATTACAATGGTCATAAATAATGACACTTCACACTGCAATGTTTGATAGATAGTAGTTAGAACATCATAAGATGAACGCATCCGGAATATAATCATTACAATTTCTAGTTCAAGTCACCATCAATTTATATGCCTTCGAACTATGGATACATGGGTGTGAGAGAAGACAGAAAACAGAAAAATGTGATAAACACTGTTAGCCTGTACGTCTACATAGCAACTCAAGAAGCTTGAAGTTCATCCAATTGAAAATTTGCTCAGTGAGCTGAGCTTAATAGTGTATATGACTAATCAGTGTAATCGAAGTAATACGGTGACCATGGGCGTGAGTGATTGACTACACTCCTCTCTTTGTCCATCATTTTGATCTGAAATGCTTGATTGCAATCGCTTCAGCAAATCGTAGTTCATTCGCTGTCCTTTGTATGTTTATTATTTTGAAAGATTTGGAAATCTCGACAAAATGACCCATACCACAGGGATGGTGTCAGGTAATTGCACTTTGTAAATATCTGCTTCCTTTTAAGCATTAGTTTCTTGGAATATGATCTGGAAAGTGGATAGAAGCTCTTCATTGTGTTCTTCCAATGTACTTATCCAATTTCGATTGGCTTATAGAACATTTAGTGCTGTCTAGCGTCACCAGATAACCTGCACGGAAGCATCATTTTATTGCTCCATTCATCCTCTTGTTGATGTTTTGTGATAATGCTCCTCCTTTTTATCGGAGAAGAATGACCAATTTCTGCATTTCCACTCTTGGATACTTCTCTTTCTCGTTCTTTTCTTTTCTGTACTTTAGGATAAATTCATTTGGAAACCCGTTTTCTTCAAAGCATTTTTCAACAAAGCCTATTACTTCTTCTTTCTTGTTAGGCGAACATAACTCATTGGCCCTGTCATATCGTGTCCTTACTAATCCGCGATTATAGCCCTCTGGGCAGAAGCAGTTGTAGTGAAGATATTGTTCCGTCCAAGTTTGATTTCTGTAGTTGAACGTTTCGACACCTCTGTCGTTACTACTTCTTACATTGAGGTCCAGGAATTTGGAATCGTCTTTTTGTTCATATTCCATAGTGTTTGAGTCAAATAACACGGTCGTCTGACTCATCTTGTTACAAACAACATATGCATCATCGACATATCAGCGATAGTATGTTGTTTCATTGATAGCATCACTCAGTCGTATATGTTCTAGATAACCCATGAAGATGTCGGCTAGAATAGATCATCGAGGTGAACCCAAAGAGGCCCCATTGATTTGTCAGTAGAATTGGTTGTTGTTTTGGAATTGATTGTATTTTGTGCAAAGAATTAGTAGGCACTTCATCTCTATTTCCGATTTCGGAAATAGATCTGTTTGCTTACAAATGAAGTCTATTGTTTCCATCACTGGTACATTTGTAAAGAAGGCAGTCACGTCGTATCACACCAATAGTTCATTTGATATATCAACACGATCGAATTCGTTAGAAAATTCGAAGGTGTCCTCCAAACTGTGATTTGCAAATTTCTGTTGAATTGGCTGCAACGAATGAGGTTGCCATCGAGCTACTTTGTGGCACGGTGAGTTTATCACTGACAACATTGATGTTCAGGACATTTGACACTATGGATTTTGGCAGACCATACATAAATCGGAGCAATCCAGCTTTTGACCTGAGTTCGTTGTGAGTTTTGTTGTCGATCAGTTTCTTGATGAGGAGTTCTTTGAGACATATATTTACTTCATTTTCAGATGACCTTGTTGTATCCCTCTTAGTTCTGTCCACCTAAAGTTCTTCCGAGTCGTTTTGAATTGTCAATACTTTATGCGTATAATCAGTTCTATTCATTGTAACAACTCCAGAGCGTTTATCGTGTGTAAACATGACTATGTCATCATTTTCATATAGTCTCTTTAATACCACTCTCTGCTCCTCACTAAGCATCTTCTGCTTTTCATGTGATGATGTATGGTATTCGTCTGCTATAATGTATTCTCCATTATCCTTCAAACATTGAAGTATGAAATGTCATTATTTATGACCATTGAAATTTCAGTTAGATTGCAGTTAGCTGATGAGAACCTGTGAAATAGAATGATGATATCATTTCATACTGCAAATCTCATCTTTCTTTCTCCATCGAAACATCTCATATTAACATAAACAGAGGTATCTACACAATTACTTCTCCATGAAACTAGTGCCTGTTCAACCTATATTCACAGTTACACTTTATTTCTTCACTGTCGTCAGCAGATGCACTATTTTCAGATGAATGAGAGCGATCTCGTACACTTTGGGTTTCTGTTGTGTTGACTTTTATCGCTTTTCCGACATTTATGCCTTAACTCCCTAAATCACACATCTACATCCTCATTTGCAGGTAGTGCCATGCATCAAACTAGGCACTCGATATTATTTGGCTTATCTAGACAGTGGTACTAATACAAATGAGTTCTCTGACGTAATCAATGCATTGTAGATGTCATACTGAGTGTGACAGCTTTAGTGAGACGTCCCCAATGGATAGGTTACAAGTTACAAGACAAACACGGATATGCTTCGTCCGTTTTCAAGAAGTGCATAAAAAAGTAAACTGTGAAACAATGAGCAAGTTTAGTGGTAAGCTAAATGTGAGGTCAGCGTCATCACGTTCTGACTCCGAATCGTGTGACGATGATGGTGCGGTGAAGAAGCCTGTAGTCGTAACTGGTAAGCCATTGTTGAATAGAGTGTCGCAGACGACACCGCAGTTTGTGCATAAGAAGAGGGTCACAGTTTCAGAGTCCAGTTCTGACTCCACAAGTTTACAAGGTATTACTAGTCACAGTAAAGGTGTGAAAGCTTTGAGGATTCATGAGGAAGAACCCAAGTTACCTACGGCTGTTATTAAAGAGGTTGAAAATGATGGAGTCAATCATACAAACGGCGGTAAATTGGATATTTGTGACAGTGGTCACGATAGTGCACATTTCTCTTTGGCTGATCATGACGAGCTAAGCGGATTGCCTACTACTACTGAGTTGAATAAAGGTTTTGTTTTACTTGAAGGCGAAGTAGAATTAAGGGCAGATGCGAATGCAGAAGGTATGGATACTAGTGAGACCATCAGTGTAAATGGTCCGAGTGCAGCCCAACTATCGACAGATGTTAAAGCTGAACTGGAGCTAATAATAAAAAATAGCAGTGGTGGTAATCATGCAGTTAGACAACTTTCTAAAGGTCGAACAGCGACAGCTTTTGATGCACCACAAAGTTCATCAGATGGTGTCATCAACATTGAAGGTGACGTCCATGAAGTCATGTGTCTTGTGCTGAGGAAGCCTTGAATCTTTGACTATGCTAGTATCAGTCCGTTTGAAAGGACGAAAGTCAATGGTCAGTTTAATGAGTATAAGCCAACTGTGTACGAGAAGGTTACTGTTAAACTGACTTGCACGAATAAAGGCATTTCAGGTTTCAAACTACTATTTGAATGTTATTATCTTTGGTGTGAATTACTCCGTGCCTTCGCTTGGTTGGTCAGATACGTCGTGTGTTTCTTAGTCATCTACATTCCATGATACAATGTCATGGGCGTGTCACCATTCAGAGTTGAGGATATAGATGATGGAAGGAGGTCAGCGAATGAACTCAACCACGATATCACAAGAGTGATATGAAGCAACCCACACTTCGTGAACCAGATCAATGGTGGAACTGTCAAAAGAGAGCTAAGATCGTTTATCGCTTTTCCTACATATATGGCTTAACTCCCTAAATCACACTTCTACATCCTCCTTTGAATGTAGTGCAATTCATCAAACTAGCTACTCGATACTATTTGGCTTATGTAGACAGTGTTTATAGCGATGTCTGAAACACTAGTGATGCTAATACTAATAAGTTCTCCGACGTAATCAATGCATTGTAGAAGGCCTATTTCACAGCGTGCTGATAAATCCTTGGAAATTGGCCCAATTGTATGAGCATTTTACTGGTTACCATGATCATCCTCAAAAGTAACTCTTTCAACGCTAATGGAAAACTAATTCCTGTGTTACTAAACTTACTGTGGATAGCGACACACCAAAGCACTAAAGTTTTTGTTTTTTGTCCTTGTTTTGTAACCCTTCCTTTATTATTCAGGTGCAACTCACTCAGAAGACAGTCAATCCACTTGCTTTCAGACTGACTGACTGATGGAATTCAGTCTGCTAGAGATGAAGGACTCAACCAACGCATGACATTCGTTACTATCTAATGTCCATTCAAAATATCTCACAAACTTCCACTTAACACTGGGGGAATAAATCATGAATATATATAAGTGAATCTAGGTGACAAGGTATGTCATAATTGGCCTCAAGGCAATTATCACAATTTTCAATCGAGGCAGATGTTCTTCGTAATTGACTTTGTTTTCAGTAACGCCAGTGCACCTTAGCCAACTTTACTGATTCACCGTGCTGGAAGGCGCACAAATGCTTCAGAGTGAGTAATCACAATCTTCCACCAACTGAACTGCAGTTAATGTCACTTGAACTAAACAGTACTCGACTAATTAGTGAGTTCGTGTGCTTGATTAGTTCACATAGTCGAATGCTGACCAACCACGCATGTGGCCCACATTCAGTTGTCTGTCGAAAAACAGGTAGCCCTCTTCTAGACCATTACTAGCCATGTAAAGGGAATCGCCACAGCTACTGAAACTTCAAAGTTTAAGCATAAACTTGAATGTCCCACTAGGAATACAATGCAGTGGAAACGAAATCAATCGTTCTATCAACAGTAATCAATTGGAAAATATACGAAACACGTAAAATGTTGTTAGTCACTAGCTTGTAACCATGGTAATACTGACTGAATTCTGTCAGTGTAAACTGCAGTGTGGTTGTTAGGAAACATGTAAAAATTTATTCTTCACTGGCTTGTATCCGTGGTGACGCGTCTAAATCGCAGTAGTCCTGAGTGAATTCTGTCAGTGAAAACTGCAGTGCGGTTGTTTCTGTGACTACAGAATTGGGGAGGCAAGTTGGAACCTCCATAAAGATATTGATTACATGAAGAATAGTTTGGAAGCTCTGTTTTGATTACTACCATTAAGCACAAAACTGAATTCACGAATTCGTCCGACCATCAGATATCAGATACAACTACCTTAGTAACCACGTTACCACATGTCAAATAGACATGATTCAGGCAGTCTCAATAATGAAAGGTATACACATGAAACTGGTTGTACACTAGTTATGTATTGATGCAATAACTGAATAAATCATCACTTCGAAGCTGGAAACTGATGACATCACTTTCAAAGCTGTGTTTTGAAGCTATAGTCATGTAGATGTTGAGTTGACAAACAATTTCGGGCTTTCACACAACACTCTGTATACTCAGCTGTTTCCGGTTTGTTCAGATTTCTCAACAGTGACAATGAACAATTAAGAATACACTGAAATCACTGAACTACAATTTATTCATATCCGTGTGGTGTATATCGTCAACTTATATGAACATCACCTCGTCTAGTTCACTATCCCGTCCTAATCACGGAAATCAGTGTAAGATGGGTGTGTGGTTAGCAGTAAAACCTTGTGAGAAAATACTTCTACCACAGAGGAAATTTCATATTCCTAGAACAGCTAAACTTATTATTTAATAGAATCATGAATTATCCTTGATTCGAGGGAAGTTGACAGTAGCTGGTGAGAACAGTTTGGGAATCAGCAGTCCGATGTGTTGCCTCTCTTAAAACGAAGACGAAAACAAGGATGAGAACATGAAATTTCATGACTACATTTGCGTCTGATAAATAATCTGAAGGAAATGAAGAAGGTTTGGATGAGCGCTGAGAGGACTTTTGAGTGATATCTCCTGACTATCGTCCGAGAGTGATCTGGATAACAGTAGATGAATAACGATCGTACGGTGACATTGAGGATATCATGTGAAGTTGAAATATTGGTAGAACATGAGAGTAATCTGCAGATTTATTCCTTCAACTCATTTCGCGTGTGCCTGATTTCTCTCAAATTCCAGCAGAAATGAATTCAATAGACACCTGTTCTACTCTAATTGAATAATCACTGCACTCATTACTAGACAGAACACCAAAACATAGTGGAGCCAACAATAACTTGAATTGGAAAAACACTGACTGAACACTTACAAATATGTCGAGGGCTAAAATCCTAATCCCGCTGTGAATTTTATTCCTCCTCACGTATTTTCTAGTGATTATTGGATTAATAATACTTGTGCAGCGAAAAATATTCTTGTTACAGTTCGTATTCTTTTCAGGGCTTTAGAAGTCATGAGTACTGTATTTGTAATGTATTTAGAAACGTGAAGTACTCTGCTGGTGTTTGACGGAGTAAGCCATATTGCTAAGTAATTCAGAAAGCATAGGATTATGAGTGGACTAGTATTTGTACATATTAATGTGGAACAAATGCTAATTACACCTCAGTTCTCTTGTTTTATTCTCCATGGAGAGAAAGTGCAATGAGTAGGTGAGAAATAACCACTGGGACGACGACCAAACTGAACTAAATTGTCTTTGTATCTGTCTGAGTACAAGTTCGTTTACAGTTAATGCTTTGCGATTCGCGAAACCTCATGTATATTAAGATGAACCATATTTGAATTTCACAGGAATTTAATTTAGATGAAATATGCAGGTGGAGGACTGATCACATGAATAATGATCAAAGAGACATCATTGACGGTGACAGGTGACAAGGAGTTAGTGTATGCATCGGCAGATGTGAGATCAATGTTGAGACATTTTACCATCAATATTGAAGCATTGGCTTTTCTACTCGTGTTCCGGAACCGGGTTGATTAGATCTTCCTATGTATCTCAGATCATCAGTTGTAGACTTCAAGGCTTTGTTCAGTGCTTTGATTTGGACCTCTGCTGTCATTGTTTTGTAGCCTAATCCTAGTCAGCTAACACTGTTTTATGCGAAATGTGATAACTCTGCGTGAGTAGCACACTAATAGGTTATTTTTAGGATTATGAACTCACAATGTCGTCGACTGATTTTTCGTCCTTATCGAACACTCTACGCACGGTCTCATTTTTGCTGATCATAATGCCGCTTAATTGCTGACATGACAAAATATAACCTGATGGATATAATGAAAAAAATATGGTGAAAATTAAGGTGGGATGATGATAAATGTTTAAGCTAACTAAGCGAATCAGAAACCTCCAGGATTTTCATCAGTTCTGGTGTTAAGGCTTAATCAACATTCTCTTCTGAACACTTAGCCACCACCTGCAGAAGTCTTCTCTGATCATTTTGTTAAATGTATGACCGTTTGGATATCTCACATCCATTTTATCGTCCCTTCTTTATTTTTTTAATTCCTCTACGTTCACATTGGAACATTGGGCTTCAAGCTACAGCCATAATGAGTTTTGGCAGCAATGGTGTTAATCTTACGGGATGGGGTTGCTAGCCTTATGCCCTTGGCAGTTAATTATAGTGTTCATTTTCTGCTGACACATATATCTGAGTCACTTCTGAAAAGAAATTACTATAAACATCATTTTTCTCTGAGATAATAATGTGTGCTTCTTACAACATTTATGAAAGCCTTCATTGCATCTGTTTTTTGAGATGAACACAGTGTCAATCTGAGTAATCTTCTATTTGATTAGTCTGACTACGAGATTTCCATTCTAATATTGTTTCAGTCATATTATTCGAAATCATGCAAAGGCTATAAGGCGCTCAGTAGAATGGAAATGAATCACATGAAAAATTGAAAGAATCAGTTCCAGTCAAACATTCTCAACTGAACTTATGCATACTGAAGGCGTGAGAATGTCATTAGTCTCTCACTGAGTTCAGTGGAGACATTTCGATTTTCACTGTGTTGACTGAGTCATCAATAAAGTTAATGTCAGCTCACCAATTCGCTTTCAATCCTACGGTTTTCAAATTTTCTAGTCACTATGCAGTTTCACAATCTAGTATCAATAATCACACTATGTCACACTTGCTATCTGTTTTCTTTGGCTTCTCTATCATTCTCGAAATTCATCTGTATACTTACTAAATGCATTAAAGTTGTTGATGACTTCAGCGCGAGGTCACGATGTTGACATTCGCACTATTCTGGGTTGAGGATTGTCTAGTTAACAAATATTCTGCTGAAACCGCGTCTACACGTTGAATGTTATTTGCATTCTTTCACAAGCTGGCGTCATTTTCGGTGGTGGGCGGCTAATGAGGAATAATGAATTCAAACTGATGACAGTGTTTTATACTGCAAGTCTAGTCTTTCATGCTTTTCCCAGATTCTCAATCACACAGCGAACTCAAGATATGCAACTCAATGAGAGTCTCTTTGCCATTTTATCGACAACATAAGGCCAAATAGTACAAGTGGTGTGTAGAGGATCAAACAAATGCGTCACCTTAATGGAGCCGTCAACGATCAATTTGTTCATCCTTGCTGACTGAAACACACCGTGATCATTTAAACTTAAGGTGACAAGAGCTTGACAGCTTCTTCGTGGTGTGATTATCTACCTTTACACTGTCTCTTCAAATCATCGTCACTAAATCTTTTAGTCAGCAGACGTAAGGTTTATATGTGTAGTGTAGCTGGCTCTCAACGACTGGACGACTGATAGCTACACATCAAACGTAAGTGTTATTTCTAGTTGTAGTCAACTTGAAGGAATCGCGAATACGCACAGGAAGCCTATTTTATTGCTTGTAGACTCTGGCGAATTGTCAATATTACACCGATCACTGTGTGCAGGAAACAGTTGTCTAGTCTCTCTTATTCTATCCAAATCGAAAAATCAGTCACCTTGTTTCTTATCTAATAAAACTTCTCATCTTGTCTTGACTTTCAGTAATATGTAAGCAGCATTCACTATTTTATGGATTTAATGCATTTATGTTTGCTACCCCACACCCATCCCCAACCTCACATTTGACATGTTGTATGCTGTAGGTGGAATTACTGCACAAATTCTGTAGATGGATTTCAGTTTTGTCCGGAGATGATATGAATGTGTTTCGCTGAAAAATACCAGCATTCAACATGCCTGTCGTATGCGTGATTTCTGGACCGAATTCATGGCAGCTTCAATGAATTGTAGAGAGGTAGCCACCACGACATTCAGAATTCGAGGATTGTACGTAAGCGTAATGTACGTTTTCCCTCATGCTTCAATTCCTGCCTCACTTCACTTGACACTCAATACACCATGACATGATCTGCATTCTTAGTGATAAACTCAGTTATGCAAACGTCTTTCTAGTGAGGAAGCATTCACACACTGAAATGTGATCAAGTTGAAATCACTCATAGACGCTACTTTCGGTAGTGAAGTGAACATGTCAACCAACTCTGTGCGAAGTTTGTTTGAGTCTCCTGATAAGACCACACTGCTGCTTTTGATTGTATTCTTAGAGCACTTCCAGTGAGCATGCTGATTTCAGCATACACAGAGTCTTGGGTCACAAGGTGGCTGTCTTCTAATTTACAGGCAGAAAACGACATACTATTTTTAATGGGAAGTGCTCCACTTCGTCGCTATCGGAAACTTGTCGGAAGTTAACAAATGGTCTCAGCTTAATGGCTATTCATCTACGTTTCAGATGCAATCGAGATTTGTCTGAACTGATTCAGTCCCTCCCTGATTCCTGGAATATTGACGGCACTGTGATAGGAAGTAAATCGAATATCTCTTATCTCGTCGTCAGGTTCTCTTCGAATCTCTGTTGGTTGTCTCATATCCTGTCGATTTCCAAGCATATTTTTCGTTTCATTTATTACACAGAGAACTTGAGACTATCTGCTGACATAACTCAACTGCATCTCTTACAGTTTGTTAATTCATGTATTTTGATTGTTCTCCTCTATTGTTCGCCATTATCTTTCCCTGGACTTCTCAGAAAAGACTTTTTCACATAACGTGAAACACTGAAGACTCTAAGTAGGTTTGTTGGCGTGCATATGACTCGGATAACTGATATTATTGTCCACAGACACTTCAATTCTTGCAAGCATTAGGCTACTTTTGTCTTGACTGATACTGTACATGCAATTAATTATCAACTTTGACTTTGTATCACCTCAGGAGAAACCTGAAGAAACTTCACAACAATTTACGTTCGAATTGATAAATTTAGAATCCATGGGTTGTCGAATTCCACTCCAATTGATAAAGGGTTCAACGAGCTGGGTCTGTTAACCTGATGGTCTTTGATTCCATTCTTAGTGAGGTCATGTATGTGCCCTGTTGACATACTGTACACTACTCCTCTGTTTTCAGTAATCTACATAGCTTATATTATCTTATAAAGCGATAGAATAAATGCAACGTGTTAAACATCGTTTAATACGCAACTGCAGTGTTCACGTAATAATGCTGAGAATAATTTTGTGTGGATGTGACAGGTCTTAATCTAGACGTTAGAACTAATTGCCTAATGGAATACATTGCATTCAATGGATGATAACGTTTGCAGAAGGAATCAGTTTATACACGTGGTGGAGTCATGGTGGTGTTCTATTGCACCACCACAAACTGAAGCGAAACAGGAGTCCACAAATCATTATCTTCGTTACTCTCTATTGGATATCCATTCTCAACACAGTTCATTTCCAATACTCTCACAAATAAACTACGTGCCACATACAGATATTCCGATTCACTATTCAAAGATAGAAATTGTGAGGAGATTTATTTCTCAATTGTGAATCACTATTTCGTGTGTCAAAATCTTCCACGTAATGATGACTAGTCAATTCACTTACTTGTGGATTGTTTCACAGTGTTTCAGAAGGAAGACAAAATGCTCAACACCCCACACTCTACAGGTTTCCTCATCTACTCACTTCGACTGTGTTTCCCTCACACATTACATGCTTCGCATAAGCATTGGACATATCAATTCAGTGTGGTGTTGCTTAGCTTGTCTTTGCATTTGATAAGGATGTAATACTGATTCTCCGGATCATGTAAGCTCCGACGATATCTGCAGGTGTCTAGTAGAATTCTTCAGTTACGGACATGATATTCATGTGTTGTTTCAAACAGTGTGTTCAGTGTTCCAACACCGGATAAGAACACGCGATGTGTTCATCGTGTGAATCAACGTTGCATTTACCTGAAATCTGAAGTGAAACAACTTCTTCGAAGACAACATTGTTGTTTAGAAGGCATTTAATTGTTGTTTGAGTAATAAGATGCCTTTTATTCAGATTAAGTCAATGCAAAAATGAGTCACCATTCACCAATCAATGTCAATAATGACACTTTGTTGAGTTAAATTATCAGATTACATTGGCATTTTTTTGAATATCTTCCCGTAGTAATTATAATAGCCTCCGAATCCAGTGTATCTCATGGGGAATATATTTCTTTTTCCCCATCGATATATATATCTGCGTCTACCAACTGGCTCCGATGGATTCTCTTCAACATATTCCCAATCTACGATTTCTTCGGCATTTCCTAGGAAATCAAAACAATAACAGGGGATGAATAACCACAGAATACATAGGAGTTTAATCAAAATATTGTCCAACCATTGATTCACCCTCAGAAAGATAACCTGAAAACGTAACGCCTCCTCATTCCAATTGAAAACGAATTCTGGAGTGAATATTAGCTGTAGAAATAATTTGACAATCATTTATTGATTAAATACAAAGTCGGCGTGGATGAAAGGAACACTTGAAAATTCCCCATCACTATTTTCAGCTTGGTCTAATTCCTGTTAAACAGTAGACAATAATGAATAGTTTGAGAAAATGATTACTGCCTGTTTAGTGCAGATAGATGAATACAATTTAGCAGTAAGCAAAATCCATTACGGTTGCGATTTGTGCTGTGCTGCGTTCAATCCATTCTACGACTATGCGTTTTTGTTTTTGACGCAGGTAGTATTGTTATACCATTATTGATAGAAAGAGAGATACATCCAACTAATTTGTAAAGTGTTTCTGGACCCAGAGTTCCAAACTCAATAAGAAATACCTTCAATTTTATAGATTTGCAGCCTAAACGACTGCAGAGAATGACAAGAAGAGTGATTCATCTTCTTATGTCGTTTGATTTTCAACGTATGCTCAATACATCGTGTTAAATCAGAGTAAGAGAAAGTGTGTGTGTGTGTGTATGATTAAGCATGACTTCAAGACTATGCAGCACTCATACCAGCAGACTGGAGTACATGACTGTGCACACGTCTCTGTACAATGAATTAAAATGTAAAATGTGGTGACTTTGTTATTCACAGCTGACTGTTTCAACTTTTTTTATGAGATGGTCGCCGATGTTTTAGGAAGAATCCGTGAAGTGGAAGGGGAATTGAAGGAAATAATGAGAGCGCTAAGAGGAATGTGGTGAACAGGCGTGACCGAATAAGCAGACACGAACAAATTCAAGGAGGAGGAAAGTGAAAACATACACACATCATGTGCCTTTCTCCTGTCTCTGTATAACATACGACCACAGAGTGAAAACAGAGGACTATACTCAGTTACACCTAAACACCAAGAGCCAAGCTTCAGTTCATAGGTATCCAATTACATGTCGCCTCGAAATTTGGGTTTTGAGTTCATCAGTCTAATGAATGAAGGGATATCAGAGTGTAAGGAATTCGGAAACACATAGCGAGATTGGATATCATGATTTTAAGAATGTTTGACCTATTACTGAATGTTGTCAGAATGATCTTGGACTCTTCGTTCACACGATATTATTGTTCTTTAAGAATAGATCCTCTGGGATGCTGGCTCTATTCTCGTTTGATAAGGAGTATTTGATCACCTCCTTCACCATCCAATTGAATGCATAATACAGTAATGTAGAATTTTCAACACTATTATTATATATTAGCGGATGCAACAAAAACCGAGTTCATCAGTGTTAATGAAATCTCATCTCGCCATAATACTCGCCATATTTCATGTGCCTAGTTGGAAAATTACCCGTCAGGCATTCCTATCAATCGCCTTCAGTCATCTTTTTCTAACACAAACGTCAACTGAAGCAACCAATATAGGAAGGTAACCAAACACACAATGAATGAGTACACAGCAACGGAAACAGCTGTACAGCTAATCATTCTCACCAAACTGACAGTATCTCATTGTTATTATTCTGTACGCAAGAGTATTTATTGTCCCTTCATGATGTATGTGTGATGTATTTGATTTCATCCGACTGATTCAATAATTTCCTAAGCTGTGCACCAAGGTCTTGTGTCAACTAGAAAACATCAGAAGGACGTATCTGCAACTGAGTTGGAATGTGGAGTATACGTAGGAAACTTCAGTGAGGGAATTTATTCAGCATTGACACTAATGAGTAGACGCATGACATTGGTTACTATCTAGTGCACAATCAACGTCCACATATCGATCACTGTATAACATTCATCGGTATGTGCGTCCTTAGTTCATTCAAAGCCTACTAGTCAACTGCATGGGAAATCAGCATTCCGTATCTGCCTGACTCAATATTGAAATGACAGATGAAGGAGGAAGTCACTTCCACAGTGGCCTTTTCCCACGTTGTATTCAGAATGTGAGCAACGCGAAAACACATAAAATAAGTAACAACCATCTACACTTCATCACCTATCAAAATCTCAATACCAATAATGCAGTAGTACTCGGTGGTCGTCTACACCGAAAGAGGCACATTCGGTTAATTAAGTCGTCAATGGTGAACATTTCTCATCAGATCACCCATCATCCATGAAATACCAAGCATATTGACAAGTATATCACATCATTACTGAATTAAAATTACACTTGTTCTCTTCACTCACCATCACTCCACACGTGACCAAACACAAGTAGACCAAGCAATAATATACGCAGTACAATGTTCGACATTCTGCAAGAGAGGAGAAATGCATGAAATAGAGAAATAAATTTCGGCTGAATATTGCAACACAATTGATACATTTGACGAGGGGGAAACACCAACTTGATATGATTGATTCTTGTCAAACTGTGATTTTTTTTTACATTGAGGTTTAAACCTGATTTTATATTTGTGAAGTCAGAGAATGAGTGTAATGAGCATTGAAAACGAGATGAATATATGCGACTTCATGGGGATTGTAATTCACGCATATTCGCATAAAATGTTTTTCCTAGTGAAATCATCGCAGACGTGAATCATATCAATGAAGCATCTAATACTTTGCTCATGTTCACCAAAGGTGAATTGGTTATTGGTGTCCTACGTGTATTACAAGCACATTGATGTACAGAGGGATTAATCTACTGAAGTGAATCATTTATGGGGTGTGTGGCTTTCTTCCTTCTTCTGGATAACATCTCTGACTGTAACTGCAATGGAAAACCGAATTTTGTGATGAATATATATCAATACAAGTCTTGTGATGAAACGTTCAGAAGTCTGTTTCTGAGCATTTACGGTGGGCAGCCAGAAGACCGTGGATATCTTGCAACCACATAAGAATAAATTTACTTCATGCATAAAACTCCTCCTTCTCCAACGTGTCAGGTATTTTGAATGATACTGCTGAAAACAAATCCATAAATCTAGATTTTTCTATCTATAAACTGGATAACTGAAATATCAGTAACATAACATTTATTTTGATAGTAAGTGGAACACATCTGAATACACCCATCGTCATTTCTGATGGGATCAACACTGAAATCAATCCAAATCCCTCCTTACAAAACAAACCTATGACATGGATATTCACATTCTACCACTGAACCGCCGATGCTTCACGGAGAAGTGATAAAGTGACTTATTTAAACACTGTTATTGTTATTATTATTGTTCTCTTAGGATCTGAGTGAAACTTGCGGTGTTAGCACCACATCTCCACTTTGTCGTCGTTTTTTCCGCGATACTCTTTAAATAGATCTAAAATGCCTCTCACCTCACATCTCCGCCGAACAAGATATCTTCCATTTCACCGTTGCTACTACACCACACTCGTTGTTTCCCTTTCGGATTCCACTCCAGCGATGGCCTGGTTCTCAATGTCACTTGACGCTCACCTCACTTTGCTTCTCACCCATCTCCATGTTTTTGTGGAATATCTATTCGCCCAGCAAAACGCTCTCGGTTGGTTTGTTCACACATCTCTTAGTTTCTAATTATTTCTGGTCACTCGACTCTCCACTTGGATTGAAGGCACTAGTTGGTCAACGTCTGTAGTAGTCTGTTGGAAATGATGACAGTGACGCTCGGTGGAAATTTCTGACCCTTATGAATGACTACTGTTCAAAATTGATTTGAAAATTCGAATCTTCTTCTTGATACTTGGTACAGAAGAGTTTCAAACTGATTTCAAATTGATGAAGGCGTAATTCACCTTTCCGATACTGGCTGGCTGGCTGACTTCGACATCTTCATCTACGCTGTCATCCCTTGTTGAAACGATGCGTTGTAATTAGGTGAAGGAAATGATGTGATGTCTTTCCAAATTGTCCTGTTGACAGTGAGCAGTGGCGGTTGTTGTTTTTGGTTAGTCATCTTCATCACCGTCTTCCCCATGTTAACTGGTAGTCCTCTCTTCTCCGCTTCTTCAGCACGTCTGTTGGTCTTCGCCTGCAACTCTCGCGGGTTCGTGTGACAATAATCATAAATCATTCGCCAATCAAGAACTTCTGGATCCTTCTTCTCGGCCCATCGTGTTTCCTTCTCACAGTCTTCTGTATGATCCAGTGCAACACAATTGGCAATATCAAAGTTTATCCTACCTTAGACAGAAGAAACACGAAGAATAGCGGAAAATGTTAGGAGGCCTGAAGTTCCAGTGAATCGCCCATCAATAAATCAATTGACGTGAACACTTGTTGCAAATCGATATGGAGGAAATTTCACACAAAAAGAGTCACAATTCAGGTCAATGAAACAATCAGTACCAATACCACAATTAGCCTAGAGGGTGTGAAAACACACACAAAACACACAACCTCATTGAAGGCTACCAGGAGAGACGACAGATAAACTCGTGGAGAATTCTGAAAGCTAACTTCATATTGAAGTGTGCGCCGTAGATGTTTCATACCAGGCCAATGAGAGGTTTGCTAATAAACCATCCAACTCAGAGAACACAACTACATCAAAACCTACTGAGTGTGTTCTGTATCTAGTGCTAAAATGCATTCTCTGTTCCCATTTCCTGCTGATAGAAGGCCGAAGTATTTATGGCTTCTCCGCTTCGTTTACTACATGCTTAATTATTCAAGGTACAACTAGAATTCGGAACACTTAGACAGATCAAAGTCACTTCATCGTTATCGATGAGAATATTGATAGAGCAGTACCCTCGAAGTAGACATTTACACTCGTTGATCAAGTGATTTTACACAAGAAGATTTAAGTCCCAAGGAGCTCACTCCAATTCTTATTTTTTGCTGTCTGAAAAGCTGACGCATCAATGCATGGCTGAATTCATCACAAATCAAAGTAGAACTGCCATTCAACTAGCTTCAATAACTTTGACCTACATTAAATAGAAAAATAGACACTGACGAATCTCCTCTCACAAAAATCTGTAGAATATTCAAGGAAGACGATTTCAACGAAGAACTCAGGTTGATTTGCAACACTCTGATTCGAAATGTTTACTCATTGTCGTCTACCAATAAACACATTGAAACAACAACTGAAATTCTTCATTGGAGTTTATCGAGAGTAATTCATGCATCATTCTCTACTGCATCACTGCATCTTTCAGTGTCCACATAATCTAATATTCGTCAAAATGTCAAAGATAATGTTTCACTGTTTCCAACGTCCCTTCTGTAGTGTTGTATACACAATCGTATCAGCGGAATATTGTGTATACTCACTTGACAACATATTCTGATGTGATTGTCAACATGATAAATTAGACCAATCAATGGCTCAATTCTTCAGCGACATTTTTGAATCAATCGGTAAATGTTTCAAAGTGGTATAAGGTCGAGTCGCTGAATGCATTTCTGATTGCATCCTTTTGTCTACCTCTGTTAACTAGTTTGAAATGTCTGATAGAATTGTTACACAATCCATTTTCATTCATTTCAAACTCCTAGTTCTAAGTGATACTTTATTATTCTTCTGAATGTCCTTATTTAATAAACCATGCAATTCCAGTTTTAACGACAACCATTTCTCAGCATTATTCATCACTCAATGCCCTTGCATTGCATAAGACTAATCGAACAATTTCATCACTTTATCCAACTCTTCTTTCTGCTGTGTAAATTCACATGCTCTCTACTCATATTAATAACTCAAATTTATAGGCATTCCTATGTCGTTTCAGTGGGTTCTCAGTTCGCGTTTCTAAATCACCATGACTGTCCTCATTCCATCCAACCCCAATGAGAATGATTCAGCTAAACGAATTTTACTCACAACTGCCAGCGTCACCTTCTTGTACCAGAAAACTTCAGAAAAGTGTAAGTCAACACAATTGAGGACATCAGAAAAGTGTCCATAACTTGAAATCTACATGACATCTAGACCACTCGATGGAAATCTTTACTTTCTAGTCATGTACATTACCAAAATGATCTCTCCTAGTATACACACTAATAGTCGAGAGAAACCTGCTCTATTCACCCAAGTATAAATAAATTAATTGTGATCAAGATTTATAGTGATAATCTAGACTTACATAGGATGCAACTGCTTCCAACAAGCGAAAGTAAATTGAGTACTTCGACCAATGTTATTGTTGAATAATAATCCCGAATTATTGTTACGTAGAGATTGCACAGAAGAAGGAAATTTCTGTGATTGGTGTTGGTAATTTAGCCAATCAGGAGAAAATCTGGTAGGGATTATTGTTATTATTACTTGCTTGATTTTCTAGTGGAAAGCAGTGCCTCAATCTACACATGTCCAATTTATCCCGTTTTAGGTAGTCTTATTTAGCTAGCTCAACTGCCATCCACTAGTCATCATCTCCTCCTCCAAATCATCCTCGGATGCCTAAATTTCCGTCTCCTTGCAAGTGATGCCATTCACCTTTCTTCTTAAATTCTATTCAATTCACCTTCGAAATTCCACTGAACAACCACTACCTCTCAAATCGCCGTTATTGTACGATAAATGGCATAAACTTTCGTTAACAAATCAAACAGGGTGACACTCATTGATTCGTATTCCGATATAATCTCTAATTTCAGTGTCAAAATATTGGTGACTGATCCATCGTTTTCACTGGTTTCCTTACTCGAGTCAGTCAGTGACAATTTCCAGAATAAACTGGATGGAATCCAACGCTTGAAATAAGTATAAAACTTGGGCACTGTGGTAGAGTATAATTCCATAATGGATAAAATTTTATTTTGATAAATCACACAGTGTAGTACAGTTAAATTAACTGATGACGTTTCGAGCACAAACTATTGCTCATAATCATATCAAGTTACTCACACAACTTCTTTCCTTCATTTATATACATGTGTGGAATCGACTAGATATTGGAATAAAATTCAATA
Source organism: Trichobilharzia szidati (assembly GCA_944472155.2). Taxonomy (NCBI): domain Eukaryota; kingdom Metazoa; phylum Platyhelminthes; class Trematoda; order Strigeidida; family Schistosomatidae; genus Trichobilharzia; species Trichobilharzia szidati. Next base: position 110,620,983 of record OX235273.1, on the reverse strand, counting down.
TGAGATAATGTACATTCAGAAATAATAGTACGACTGTTATTAATCCATTGCAATTAGATGGGAAATACGACGAGTGTTTTTATAGTCATAATAAGTTGATTGTTAGAATGTTATGATGTGCTTGGATGGAAATAGAATTTTAAGACTATCTATCATCCTCTTCTGATTTGACTGGCGGTAATAATATCTTCCATATTTCTGGCATTTGCATTGAGTCACTTCTGTTGCATGTGTTGGGTGTGGATTCGATGAATAAGGATTCCGTAATCAATCTCTCTCTCCACCTACCTATGTTGCTCTTTAGAATTTTAACCCTATCCCACCCTATTGTGTGGTTGTTTGTTATTGCGTGAAGTGCAATAGCTGAGCTTTTTTCTAAATTACTTATCTTTTCAGGGTCAATCATTTTTCCCTTAGCTAAATTCTTATGTTCTGATAATCTGACTACCCCTGACCTACTAGTTTGACCTATGTAGTTGACTTCACAGTCATTGCAAGGTATTTTGTAAATTATATTATTTTGTTTAATTGGGTCCAACGGGTCCTTTAACCTACAAAGTTTGTCTCTGAGTGAGTTTGTTGGTTTGAATGCCACCCTAATTCCTGCTTTATTGAGAATCCTACGTAGGGCCTCAGATGTCCCCTCCTTATATGGTATAACAGTAGAAGACTTATATTCTCTCTTATTTATGTTATTACTACTAGTTACACAATTATTTTTATTTTGTTCTTGGCCTTTACTGATCTTCTTAATGAATTTTATAGGATAGTTATTCAACACCAACGCTTCTTCTATCTGTTTTATTTCGTCATTTAGGTCCTTTTTTGTGCTACTTAGTGCTATGGCTCGGTTTGTCAGACACTTAACCAAGCCTGCCTTAACAGTTAACGGATGAGATGAATTAAAGTCTAAATATCTATTAGAATGCGTTGGTTTTCTATAAACACTAGTGTGTAGTTTACCTTCTTCTATTCGTTTTATCTTACAATCTAACATGGTTAATTCTCCTTGTTCATTTTCTGATTCAAATGTGAATTTTATTCCTTCTACTTGTGAGCTTATATGTGTTAAGAAGCTAGAGATATGTTCTGTTTTTAACACTGTGAATGTGTCATCTACATATCTCCACCATATTTTTGGCGTAGGATTAAATGTATTGAGAGCACTATTTTCCCAGCTGTCCATAAAGATGTCTGCTACAATAGGGGATATTGGTGATCCCATTGCTACACCTTCTGTTTGTCTATATATTTCGCCTTCGAACTTGAAAATAGTAGATGTGAGGCATAGCTGAATCCCTAAAATAATTTCTTCAATGGGCAGCTTTTTCCTATGACTAAGTTCGGAATCAGAAGTTAGTTCTCTTTTAACCGCTTCTAAAACCATATTGACTGGTATATTAGTGTAAAGACTAGTTATATCAAAACTGACCATTGCTTCGTCATTCGCTAGTTGAATGTCATTTAGTTCACTTTTCATCTCATATGAATTAGTTAATCTAGAGTTTGAATTATTTCTGATAGGGCATAGTATTAAAGCTAAGTGTTTTGATAATTCATAAGTTGGGGTATTTCTAAAATCTACTATTGGCCTTATTGGGTATCCTGGCTTATGTATTTTAATAGTACCATATAATCTACTAGCATTATTAGTTTTAGGCATTAAGTTAAACCATTTAGACTCATCCAGTGACGGCTTCATTCTGCGTATTAGTTCTGCTGTAGATTTCTTAACCTTATTCATTATTGTATCTACAGGCTTCTTAATTTCCTCATATGGACCCGTTTAAATACGTTCAATAACTTTTTTGATATAGTCATATTTATTCAGAACTACGGTGGCGTTTCCTTTATCAGCTTTTGCAATGACAATATTTTTATCCTGTTTTAGACTAATTAAAGCTTCTCTTTCCAATTTTGTTAAGTTTGATTTTGCCTTCTTTTGATTTTTCAGGGTTAATGCACATTGTGCTAGAACCCCTTCTGCTGTTGTCTTATCTATTGAACCTAGCGCTACTTCTATGTTAGGAATGACATCCTCTGGTTTTAATTTGTTAACTGTTATATTGAAATTTAGTCCTTTCTCAAGTACTTTTATCTCACTAGCGCTTAGTTCCTTTGATGAGAGGTTGATCACCCAATTTGTTCTGTCGATAGAGGATGAAGCGTTGACATCAATTTTATTTGCTGTGTTTCTTTCTTCAATTAGTTTGTTGAATTTTTTGATTTGTGTGGCTTTTGATTTTCTTAATGCTGATTCTCTAGCTTTTTCGGATGTTTCAACAACAATTACATAATCTTTGTCATTGACCATACATTTGAGTTTCTGTTTGAGTTTTTCGATTTCATTTCGTGTATTATTGAGTTTCACAGTAATTCGATGTAGTTCTTCTCTTAAACATAATCTACTGAGATGTTCAGGTACTGACGATATTTTTCTTGAAGTAATTGGAGTGCGTATGTGTAAATATTTTGGAGTTATATGATTTTTCAAACATCGACTGTTGAAAATCCGATGGTTCGTGAATCTTGCTTCTGTTTGAGAAAGTCGTGTGAGTTTATTGATAAGCTTCCTGTAGGAAGACCATATGTATTATTGATATTGAACATTTCACATTTTCCTAAATCTGGTTTCCGTGATAAATTTCGCTTGAGAAAGAGAGACCAGATTTGCAGTATGAAATCATATCATCATTGTATTTCACAGGTTCTCATCAGCCAACTGCAATCTAACTGAAATTACAATGGTCATTATTAATGACATTTCACACTGCAATGTTTGATAGATAGTAGTTAGAACATTATAAGATGAACGCATCCGGAATATAATCATTACAATTTCTAGTTCAAGTCACCATCAATTTATATGCCTTCGAACTATGGATACACGGGTGTGAGAGAAGACAGAAAACAGAAAAATGGTAGCTTGTGTTAGCTTGTACGTCTACATAGTAATTCAAGAATGTTAAAATTCATCCTGAGTTCGTTGTGAGTTTTGTTGTCAACGAGTTTCTTGGTGAGGAGTTCTTTGAGACATGGGTGTAAGATATTTAATACACTCTCTTTCTGTGTCCATCATTTTGATCTGAAACGCTTGATTGCAATCGCCTTAGCAAATTGTAGCTGATTCGCTGTGCTTTGTATGTTTAATATTTTGAAAAATTTGAAAATCTTGACAAATTGAACCGCATCCACAGGATGAGTGTCTGATAATTTCACTTTGTAAATACACACCTCCTTTTATGCATAAGTTTCTTGGAATATGCTCGGGAAACCGGATAGAAGCTCTTCTTTCTCTCCTTCCAATGTACTTATCCAGTTTCGATTGGCTTTTAAGGCATTTAGTACTGTAGAGCTGACTTGCAGAGAAGCATCATCTTTTTGCTCCGTTTGTCCTCTTGTAAATATTTTGTGATACTGCTTCTCCTTTGTATAGGAGACCAATGAACACTTTCTGCTTTTCAAATAATGGATACTTCTATTTCTCGTCCGTTTCTTTGCTGTAATTTAGGATTAATCCATTTGGATCCCTTTTTTTAAGCCATTTTTAACAAAGCTTAACACTTCTTCTAGCTTCTCAGGTGAACATAACTCCATGGCTCAGTCTTACAGTGTCCTTACTAATCCTCGATTATCGCCCTCTGGGCACAAGTTGTTGTAATGGAGATATTGTTCCGTACAAGTTTGTTTTCAGTAGATGATCGTTTCGACAGCTATGTCGTTTCTTCTTCTTACATTGAGGACCAGGAAATTGAACTCGTCGTTGTGCTCATATTCCATAGTGTTTGAGTCAAATAATGTTGTTACAAACAACAAACGTATCATCGACATATCAGCGATAGTATGTTGTTTCATTGATAGCATCACTCAGTCGCATCTGTTCGAGATAACCTATGAAGATGTCGGCTAGAATAGGTCCTCGAGGTGAACTCAAAGAGACTTCATCAATTTGTCGGTAGAATTGATTGTCAAATCGGAATTGGATGTCTTTTGTGCAGAGACTTCGTAGGCGCTTCACCTCTGTTTCGCGTAATGGCAATAGATTTCTTTGTTTACAAATGATGTCTATTGTTTCCATCACTGGTACACTTGTAAATGAGGCAGTCACGCCGTATCACACCATTAGCTTATTTGATACATCAACATGATCGTTACGAAATTGGAAGTTGTCATCCGAACTATGATTTGCAAAATTTCTGTTTAATTGGCTTCCATGAATCAGCTAGCCATCGAGCTAGTTTGTAGCATGGTGAGTTTATCACTGATAGTATTGGTGTTGAGGTCACTTTGACATATTGTATAATTGGCAGGCCGTACATAAATTTGAGGCATCCAGCATTTGACCTGTGTTCGTTGTAAGTTTTTTACAACCAGTTTGTTGATGATAAGTTCATCGAGACATTTATTTGCTTCATTTTCCGATGACGTTGTTGTATCCCTCTTAGTTCTGTCCACCTAAAGTTATTCTGGGTCGTTTTGAATTGTCAACATTTTGTGTATACAGTCAGTTCTATTCATTGTAACAACTCCAGAGCGTTTATCGGGTGTAAACATGACGATTTCATCATTTTCATATAGTCTCTTTAATGCCACTCTCTGCTCCTTACTATCATCTTCTGCTTTTCATGTGATGATGTGTGGTATTCGTCTGCTAGAATTTCTTCTCCATTATCCTTCAAGCATTGAAGTATGAAATGTCATTATTTATGACTATTGTAATTTCAGTTAGATTGCAGTTAGCTGATGAGAACCTGTGAAATAGAATGATGATATCATTTCATACTGCAAATCTGATCTTTCTTTCTCCATCGAAACATCTCATCTTAACATAAACAGAGGTATGCTGACGATTACTTCTCCATGGAACTGGCTCCTGTTCAACATATATTCACAGTTACAAACAATTTCTTCACTGTCATGAGCAGATGCGTTATTTTCAGGGAAATGAGAGCGATCTCGTACACTTTGGGCTTCTGTTGTGTTGACGTTTATCGCTTTTTCGACATTTATGCCTTAACTCCCTAAATCACACTTCTATATCCTCCTTTGAAGGTAGTGCAATGCATTAAACAAGGCACACGATATTATTTGGCCTATGTAGACAGTGTTTCTAGTTATGTCTGAAACACTAGTGATGCTAATACTAACAAGATCTCTGACATAATCAATGCATTGTAGATGGCCCATTTCACAGCGTGCTGACGAATCCTTGGAAATTGGCCTAATTGTATGAGCATTTTACTGGTTATTATGATCATCCTCAAAAGTAACTCTTTCAACGCTAATGGAAACCTTACTCCTGTGTAACTGAACTTACTGTGGATAACGCCACAATAACGCACTGAAGCTTTTGTTTTTTCATTGTTTCGTAACCCTTGCTTCAATGTTCGGCTTGAACTCACTCAGAAGACTGTCAATTTACTTGCTTGCAGACTGACTGACTGACTGATGGAATTCAGTCTGCTAGAGATGAAGGACTCAACCGACGCATGACATTCGTTACTATCTAATGTCCATTCAAAATATCTCACAAGCTTCTATTTAGTGGCCTGCTTTAAACTTGGGCCACCAAAATTTTCCGTCACTTATATTGCATCTGATTTCTTGGATTTATTTTGTTTTAATTATTCAATTATGTGTCCAAATCGTATTACTTACTCTCGCGATTATTTAAAATGTTTTCAACCGAATGTTTTACGAGTATATAATAACCTTAAGAAAAAGCATCATGGTGGGTGGCAAAGATCTTTAAAGTGTACTACAATGCATCAGATGACTGTTCCTGTGATTATGAGCACAGATTGCAGGTCATTATCGAACAAGAATAATCACTTGGATGCTTTATTATATTCAAATATCTATCGTAATACAGGTGTAATAACGCTTCAAGAAACTTGGCTATACGACTCATATGATGATAATTTCATCTCACTGAATGGTTTCAATATGTACAGACAGGACCGAAGTAGTTCAAGAAAGAAGCGAGGTGGTCTGTTGCCAACAACGTCTATTTTAAATTCTTAAATGATAATATTAACTGTATAACTGTCAAATGTCGACCTAAACACCTGTCTAAATACAAATTCATTTATATCACGAATATTTATATCACACCTTGTTGTAGCACTTCAGAATTATCTATGCTTGCTGATGAATTCGCTATTTTAGCTACCGCCTCCTTTGGTAACTCCCTGTCCATAGTGACAGGTGATTTTATTACATGTGACTGCAGCTTTCCCACAGTGAAAGGTCATGAAAATGTTGTTATTTTTCCCACCAGACTGGAAAATTTTCTTGATCTTGTATTTATAAATGATTCCGGAATATACGAAGCTCGTAAAAGAGCTCCACTATTTAACTCAGATCATTGTATTGTACGGGTTTTACCTAAAATTTATGGAAAATTACACAAGAGAACTTTTTCACATCTTTCCAAGAAAACTGTACATGGATGTTACACTATGGAGAATGTTCAGAACCTCAGAAGCATGCTCAAAGACACAAGGTGAGATCTGTTTAAAGAAGAATCGCTTGATGACACAATCTCTAATATTACAAGTTATCTCAAATTTTGAAACGCTCTTCATCAGATTTGACCGATTCTCCTCCCCTCAACTTAAAAAGCTTCGCAGACAAAAAGAAAAGTTATTTAAATTGAAAATGAAACTCCTGTGTAACTGAACTTACTGTGGATATCGCCACAATAACGCACTGAAGCTTTTGTTTTTTCATTGTTTCGTAACCCTTGCTTCAATATTCGGCTTGAACTCACTCAGAAGACTGTCAATTTACTTGCTTGCAGACTGACTGACTGATGGAATTCAGTCTGCTAGAGATGAAGGACTCAACCAACGCATGACATTCGTTACTATCTAATGTCCATTCAAAATATCTCACAAACTTCTACTTAACACTGGGGGAATAAATCATGAATATATATAAGTGAATCTAGGTGACAAGGTATGTCATAATTGGCCTCAAGGCAATTATCACAATTTTCAATCTAGGCAGATGTTCATTTATACTGCCTTTGTTTGCAGTAACGCTAGTGCAACTTACGCACCTTTACTGTTTCACCGTGCTGGGAGGCGCACAAATGCTTCGCTGTGAGTAATCACACTCTTCCACCAACTGAACTACAATAAATATCAATAGAACTAAACAGTACTCGCCTAATTAGTGGGTTAGTGTGCTTCACTAGTTCCCATAGTGGAATGCTGACCAACCACGCATGTGGTCCACATTCAATTCTCTGCGGAAACACAGCCTGTCAAGAAATATGAGCATTGAACTTTGGTTCATTGAGCTTGGTCACCATTCTCAGGCAACTCGAAGGCGCAAATGGTTCGATCGTGTGCAAGTTCGAGGACGAGAAGGGAATACGAATAAAAGTACCTTCTAATTTTGTACAAACCATTTCCTTATAGATTTGTAATTGTCTTTACTTTGATTGCCAAACAACATAACTTCCTTCTTACCACCACTGGTCTTCTGGAGTTGAATACGAGACAAGTATATCGTAGTTATTGGAAAGGAAGCTAAGTTCCTTGACACAGTCAAACCTCGCTTGGCCGATTATAAGCTGTGTAATGAGAATCGCCACAGCTACTGAAACTTCAAATCCCAAGAAAAAATCTGTATGTCTCACTAGGAACACAATGCGGTGGAAACAAAATCAATGGTTTAATCAACAGTAATCAACTGGAAAATATACGAAACACATGAATTGTTATTAGCCACTGGCTTGTAACCGTGGTGATGCGTCTTATTCGCAGTAGAGCTGACTGAATTCTGTCAGTGAAAACTGCAGTGTGGTTGTTTCTGTGACTACAGAATTGGGTGAGACAAGTTAGAACCTCCGTGAAGATATTGGTTACATGGAGATCAGGTTGGAAGCTCCGTTTTGATGTGGTAGTCACCATTAAGCAAAAACCTGAATTCACGAATTCGCTCAACCATCAGATATCAGTTCCAATCGAAGTGTAGTATTCAGTCACCTACTCTAGTAACCACATCACTACATGCCAAACTGACAGGATTCACGCAGCGTAGCAATGGCGAGTATACACATGGCACTGATTGTTTACTAGTTATATATTGATGTAATAGTTCAACAAATCATCACTTCGAAGTTGAACACTGATGGTCTCACTTTCAAAGCTCTCTTGTTGAGTTATTGAGTCAAGTGATTTCAGACAACACTCTGTATACTCAGGTGTTTCCGGTTTGTACAGATTTTGAGAATACACTGAAAACACTGTGAATAGTGAAATGGGGATAGTTGGGCCACTTTCTTTACCCTGAACTACAATTTATTCATATCCGTGTGGTGTATATCGTCAACTTATATGAACATCAGCAAAAAATTCCTAGTATTTGAATTGTTTCCTTATTATTTACTGGAATCATGAATACTTCTCAATCTGGGGGAAGTTGACAGTGGCTGTTGAGAACAATCCGGGAACCACCAGTCCGATATGTTTCCTCTCTTAAAATGAAGACGTTAACAAGCATGAGGACATGAAATTTCACGACTACGTTTGCGTCTGATAAATAATCTGAAGGAGTAAGAAGAAGGATTGGATGCAGGCAGAGAGGACTTATGAGTGATATCTCCTGACTATCGGCCGAGAGTGATATGGATAACAGGAGACGAATAAGGATCGTACAATGACATTGAGGATATCATGTGAAGTAGAAATATTGGTAGAATATGAGAGTAATCTGCAGATTTATTCCTTCAACTCATTTCCCGTGTGCCTGATTTCTCTCAAATTCCAGCAGAAATGAACTCGTAAGACACTCGTTCTACTCTAATTGAATAATCACTGCACTCATTACTAGACAGAACACCAAAACATAGTGGAGCAAACAATAACTTGAATTGGAAAAACACTGACTGAACACTTACAAATATGTTGAGGGCTAAACTCCTAATCCCACTGTGAATTTTATTCCTCCTCACGTATTTTCTAGTGATTATTGGATTAATAATACTTGTGCATTGAAAAATAATCTTGTTACAGTTTGTATTCATTTTGGGGCTTTAGAAGTCATGAGTACTGTATTTGTAATGTATTTAGAAACGTGAATTACTCTGCTGGTGGTTGACGGAATAAGGCATATTTCTAAGTAATTCAAAAAGCATAGGATTATGAGTGGACTAGTATTTGGACATATTAATGTGGAACAAATGCTATTTACGCCCCAGTCCTCTTGTTTTATTCTCCATGGAGAGAAAGTGCAATGAGTAGGTGAGAAATAACCACAGGGACGACGACCGAACTGAACTAAATTGTCTTTGTAGATGTCTGAGTACACGTTCAGTTGCAGTTCATGTTTTACAATTTGCGAAATCCCATGTATATTTAGATGAACCATATTTGAATTTCACAGGAATTTAATTTAGATGAAATATGCAGGTGGAGGATTGATCACATGAATAACGATCAGAGAGACCATTGAAGGTGACAGATGACAAGGAGTTAGTGAATGCATCAGCGAATGTGAGATCAATTTTGAGCCATTTCACCATCAATGTAGAAGCATTGGCTTTTCTACTCGTGGTCCGGAACCAGGTTGATTAGATCTTCCTATGTATCTCAGATCATCAGTTGTAGACTTCAAGGCTTTGTGCAGTGCTTTGATTTGGACATCTGCTGTCATTGTTTTGTAGCCTAATCCTAGTCAGCTAACACTGTTTTTTGCGAAATGTGATAACTCTGCATGACTGAAACACTAATAGGTTATTTTGAGGATTATGAACTCACAATGTCGTCGACTGATTTTCCGTCCTTATCAAATGCTCTACGCACGGTCTCATTTTTACTGATCATAATGCTGCCTAACTTCTGTGAACTAAACATACACTTTGATGGAGGTTATGACAAAAATATTGTGAAAATGAAAGTGGGATGATGATAAATGTTTAAGCTAACTAAGCGAATCAGAATCCTCCAGGATATTCATCAGTTCTAGTGTTTAGGCCTAATCGACGTTCTTTTCTGAACATTTAGCTGCCACGTGCAGAAGTGTTCCCTGATCATCTGGTTAAATGTATGATTATTTGGATATCTAACATCCATTTCATCGTCCCTTCTTTATTTTTTTAATTCCTCTACATTCACAATGGAACATTGGACTTCAAGCTACAGCCATAATGAGTTTTGGCAGCAGTGGTGTTTATCTTAAGGAATCGAGTTCCTAGCCCTGTGCCCTTGGAGATAAGTATAGTGTTCATTTACTGCTGACACATATATCTGAGTCACTTGTGGGAAGAAATTAATATATTCATCATTGTTCTCTGAGACAATAATGTTAACTTCTTACAACATTTATGAAAGCCTTCATTGCATCTGTTTGCTAGATGAACACAGAATCATTCTGAGTAATCTTCTATTTGATTAGTCTGACTACGAGATTTCCATTCTAATATTGTTTCAGTCATATTATTCGAAATCATGCAAAGGCTATAAGGCGCTCAGTAGAAAGTAAATGAATCAGATGAAAAATTGAAAGAAGCAGTTCCAGTAAAACATTCTCAACTGAACTTATGGCTATTGAAGGCGTGAGAATGTCTTTAGTCTCTCATTGAGTTTAGTAGGATCATTTCGATTTTCACTGTGTTGACTGAGTCATCAATAAAGTTAGTGTCAGCTCACCAATTCGCTTTCAATCCTACGGTTTTCAAATTTTCTAGTCACTATGCAGTTTCACAAGGTAGTATCAATGATCACACTATGTCACACTTGCTATCTGTTTTCTTTGGCTTCTCTATCATTCTCCAAATTCATCTCTTCACCTACTAAATGCATGAAAGTTGTTGATGAATTCAGCTCGAGGTCACGATGTGGAAATTCACACTATTCTGGATTGAGGATTGTCTAGTTAACAAATATTCTGCTGAAACTGCTTCTACATTTTGAATGTTATTTTCATTCTTTCACAAGCCGGGGTCATTTTCGGTGGTGGGCGGCTAACGAGGATTAATTAAATCAAACTGATGACAGTGTTTTATACTGCAAGTCTTGTCTTTCATGCTTCCTCAGATTCCTAATCACCCAGCGAACTCAGGATATTCAACTTCATGAGAGTCTCTTTGCCATATTGTCGACAACGCAAGGCGAAATGTTACAAGTGGTGTATAGGGTTAAAAGAAGTGTGTCACATTCGTTCAGCCGTCAACGATCAATTTGTTCATCTTTGCTGACTGGAACACACCGTGGTCAATATAACTGTAAGGCACAAGAGCTTGACAGCTTCGTTGTTATTTGATTATCTACTTATACACTCTCTTTACAAATCATCGTCAACAAATCTATTTGTCAGCAGACGTAAGTGTTATTTTCTCCCTTCGCTAATTCAGATGGTGTAAAGAACAATGTGAAGTGTAGCTGGCTCTCAACGACAGCACGACTGGTAGCTACACATCAATCGTGAGTGTTATTTCTTGTTGTAGTCAACTTGAAGGAGTCGTGAATACGCACGGGAAGCCTATTTTAATGCTTGTAGACTCTAGGGATTTGTCAAAAATACACCGAACCCTGTGTGCAGAAAACAGTTGTCTAGTCTCTCTTATTCTATCCAAATCGTAAAATCAGTCACCTTGTTTCTTATCTAATAAAACTTCTCATCTTGTCTTGACTTCCAGTAATATTGTAGCGGAATCCACTATTTTATGGATTTCATGCACTTATGTTCACTCCCTCACCCCAACTACAACCCTCACATTTGACATAGTGTATGCTGTAGGTGGAATACATTGACAAATTCTGTAGATGGATTTCAGTTTTGTCCGGAGATGATATAAATGTGTTTTGCTGAAAAATGCCAGCATTCAACATGCCTGTCGTATGCGTGATTTAAGGACCGAATTCATGGCAGCTTCAATGAATTGTAGAGAGGTAGCCACCACAACATTCAGAATTCGAGGATTGTACGTAAGCGTAACGTACGTTTTCCCTCATGCTTCAATTCGTGCCTCACTTCACTTGACACTCAATACACCACGACATGGTCCGCATTCTTAGTGATAAACTCAGTTGTGCAAACATCTTCCTAGTGAGGAAGCATTCACACACTGAAATGTGATCAATTTGAAATCACTCATAGACGCTACTTTCGGTAGTGAAGTGAACATGTCAACCAACTCTGTGCAAAGTTTGTTTGAGTCTCCTGATTAGACCACACTGCTGCTTTTGATTCTCTTCTTATAGCACTTCCAGTGAGCATGCTGATTTCAGAATACACAGTCACAAGGGTCACAAGGTGGCTGTCTTCTAATTTACAGGCAGAAAACGACATACTAATTTGAATGGGAAGTGCTCCACTTCGTCGCTAACGGAAACTTGTCGGAAGTTGACAAATGGTCTAAGCTTAATTGCCTTTAACTGAATACATCTAAGTTTCAGATGTAAGCAAGACTTGCGTGGACTGATTCAGTCCCTCCCTGATTCCTGGATTATTGACGCCACTGTGATAGGAAGTAAATCGAATATCTCTTATCTCGTCGTCAGGTTCTCTTCGAATCTCAGTTGGTTGTCTCATATCCTGTCGATTTCCAAAACATTTTCTTTTAGCTTATTACATAGAGAAGTTGAGACTATCTGATTGCATAACTCAACTGCATCTCTTACAGTTTGTTAATTCATGTATTCTGATTGTTCTCCTCTATTGTTTGCCATCATCTCTCCCTGGACTTCTCAGAAAAGACTTTTTCACGTAACGTGAAACACTGAAGACTGTAAGTAGGTTTGTTGGCGTGCATCTGACTCAGATAACTGATATTATTGTCCACAGACACTTCAATTCTTGCAAGCATTAGTCTACGTTTACCTTTACTGATACTGAACATCAATTAATTCTGAAATTTCTCCTTGTAACTCTTCGGGTGAACCTGAAGAAACTTGATAAAACTTTAAGTGTGAATTGATAAATTTAGAATCCGTGGGTTGTCGATTTTCACTCCAAATGATAGAGGGTCCAACGAGCTTGGTCAGGTAACTTGAAGGTCCTGGATTCCGATCTTAGTGGGGTCATGTATGTGCACTGTTGACCTACTTTATACTACTCCCTTGTTTTCAGTGATCTCTCTAGCTGATATTATCTAATAAAGTGATTGTATAAATGCATTGTGTAACACATTGTTTAATACGCAACTGCAATGATCACGTAATAATGCTGAGGATTATTTTGTATGGATGTGACAGGTTTCAAGCTAGACGTTAGGACTAATTGCCCAATGGAATACATTGCATTCAATGCATAATAACGTCTGCAGAAGGACTCAGTTTATGCACGTGGTGCACTTATGGTGGTGTTCTACTGAACCATCATAAACTGAAGCGAAACAGGAGTCCACAACTCATTATCTTCTTTTCTCTCTTTCAGTTTTCCTTGTAATCACATAACGTTTTCCCACTTTCCTTCCTTATTCAATCTCGATATTCATAGGTGGGAACAAATTCATAAGCATATATTTTACAGATAAAAAAGACAATTACTAACAGTTAACCAATGTATCCAGCCTTCCTTAGTAAACTTCTACTAAAGCATAGGAGAAAGTCAAACTTCCCATCACTATTAGATATCCATTCTCAACACAGTTCATTTCCAATACTCTCACAAATAAACGACATGCCACATACAGATATTCCGATTCACCATTCAAAGATAGAAATTCCGAAAAGATTTATTTCTCAATGGTGAATGATTATTTCGCATGTCAAAATCTTCCACGTGATGATGACTAGTCAATTCACTTACTTGTGGATTGTTTCACAATGTTTCAGAAGGAAGACAAAATGCTCAACACTCCACACTCTAGAGATTTCCTCATCTACTCAATCCGACTGTATTTGCCTCATACATTACATGCTTCGCATAAGCATTGGACATATCAATTCAATGTGGTGTTGTTTGGCTTGTCTTTGCATTTGATAAGGATGTAATACTTATTCTGAGGATGGTCGTTGTACTTCCTGTTGATTGATCGTGTCAGTCAGTATCTGTTGGTGTGACAGTCCATATGATCTACGCTCCGACGATGACTGGAGGTGTCTATTAGAATTCTTCAGTGACCGACATGATATTCATGTGTTGTTTCAAACAGTGTGTTCAGTGTTCCAACACCGGATAAGAACACGCGATGTGTTCATCGTGTGAACTAAGGTTGCATTTACCTGAAATCTGAAATGAAAAAACTTCTTCGAAGACAACATTGTTGTTTAGAAGGCATTTAATTGTTGTTTGAGTAATAAGATGCTTTTTATTCAGATTAAGTCAATGCACAAATGAGTCACCTTTCACCAATCATATGATTCATATTTTTTTTGTTGATTCGAGTTTTCAAATAACCATGGCATTCCGTAGTAATCATAATTGCCTAAGAATTCATCTAAAGTCATTGGGAATGAATGTCGTTTTCCCCATCGAAATATCATTCTGCCTCTACCAACTGACTCCGATGGATTCTCTTCCATATATCCACGATCTATAGTTCCCTCGCCATTTCCTAGGAAATAAAAAAATTACAGGGGGTTTAGAAGCGACAGAATACATAGGAGTTTAATCAAAATATTGTCCAACGACTGATTCACCCTCAGAAACATAACCTAAAAACGTAACGCCTCCTCATTCCAATTGAAAACGAATGCTGGAGTGTGTATTAACTGTAGAAATAATTTGACAATAATTTACTGATTAAATACGAAGTGAGTGTGGATAAAAGGAACACTTGAAAATTCTCCACCACTATTTTCAGCCTTTGTCTAATTCCTGTTAAACAGTAGACAATAATGAATAGTTTGAGAAAATGATTACTGCCTGTTTAGTGCAGATAGATGAATACAATTTAGCAGTAAGCAAAATCCATTACGATTGCGATTTGTGCTGTGCTGCGTTCAATCCATTCTACGACTATGCGTTTTTGTTTTTGACGCAGGTAGTATTGTTACTCCATTCTTGATAGAAAGAGAGATACATCCAACTAATTTGTAAAGTGTTTCTGGATCCAGAGTTCCAAACTCAATAGAAAATACCTTCGATTTTATAGATTTGCAGCCTGAATGACCACAGGGAATGACAAGAAGGGGGATTTATCGTCTTATGCCGTTTGATTTACAACGTATGCTCAATACATTGTGTTAAATCAGAGTAAGTGAAAGTGTGTGTGTGCCTGTGATTCAGCATGACTTGAAGACCATGATGAACATTTTGAGGTTGCAATCTTACGTGCAGACACGTGTAGACGGCGATATGTACTGAATTTAGGTGACAAATCAGCATCGAAAATATTCTCTATACTCAATGATTTCCCCCACCTTCCACCCTCTTCTTTCATGTCTGTGCATACGTCTCTTTACAATGAAGTAAAATGTAAAATGTGATGACTTTGTTATTCACAGCTGACTGATATAACTTTTGTTTACGAGATGGTCGCCGATCTCTTAGGAAGAATGAGTGAAGTGGAAGGGGAATTGAAGGAAATAATGAGAGCGCTAAGAGGAATGAGGTGAAGAGCCGTGACCGAATAAGGAGACACGAACAAATTCAACCAGGAGGAAAGTGAAAACATACACACATCATGTTCCTTTCTCCTGTGTCTGTATAACATACGACCACAGAGTGAAAACAGAGGACCATACATAGTTACATCTAAACACCAAAAGCCAAGCTTCAGTTCATAGATATCCAATTACATGTCGCCTCAATATGTGGGTTTACCTTCATCAGTCTAATGAATGAATGGAGATCAGAGTGTCAAAATTTAAAACTCGTAGCGCGTTTGAATGCGGTGACTTCAAGAATGTTTGCCTTATCACTGAATGTTGTCAGAAAAGATCTTGCACTCTTCTTACACACGATGTTGTTGTTCTGAATGAAGACATCCTTTAGAAGTGCTGGCTTTATTCTCATCGCAAACTAGTAGATCGGGGGTAGTCAGATTCAAAACAATTAGTTCCCTTTATGAATTTAGATAAAGCAATAAGAAGACGTAATTTGCCTGAATCGTGTAATGTTGTATTTGTGCAACACATTTCGAACAATCTGATCACACACGGACTTGTCATAGGAATATATATGAAATTAATAAAGAGGTCAGAGGTGAGAAAGTAGACTACTTAGGTCAAGTTAAAAGGACATATTCAAGGTCAAAATAACAATGAAGGCCACTAAACCAAATAACAGAGGTAATAGTACATCTGCTATGGTATCAAAACAAATTTACCAAGGAAGGTTTAATGTGATGACGAATTGTTCTTGAACGCATAAAGGTTGTTTAAACTTTCTAATTGCTCAGGCTTCCACAGATTGTCGGAACATAAGAATTTAGCTAAGGTAAGAATGGTTGACCCCGAGAAGATAGGTAGTTTAGTGAAAAGCGGATATTTCTTCGCTCAACCTTTTTGCTTACTAAATATCTAAATGCGTGCTTCGGTGGTATAGCGGTTAGGACGCTCGCCGACCATGTACATGGTCCGGGGTTCGATCCCGGCCGACGCACTCACTTACCTTGCTAAGCCAGAAATAATGCTGGTGAAGAGGAAAGGTTGGGCATGAGGCTAGCAACCCCATCCTGTAAAATAAACAGTGCTACAGAAACTTCGAGCCACTAGCTCGAAGCCCTATGTTCCACTGAGGAACGTGAAGGAAAAAAAATCTAAATGGGGTTTTTTCGATATCGAAAATCAAATTTTGACTAGTTTTAATATAAATTTGAGCACAAACCAAAATCAGTTCAAAATGAAATGTTATTTAACAACCAATAACGATCTCATGCAGTTTTGACAATGAACCACAATTGCAGTAGTGGCATGACAGCTGGTGACACACATCGCAGTATAACCATGTAAAAGGTGTCGATTCACAGTGCTAGATTCATTTCAAATCTCCATATCCACCTCCTTCACTATCGAATTGTGAATGCATAATCCAGTGGTGTAGAATTTTCAACACGATTATTACATATTAGCGGATGCAACAAAACCTGAGTTCATCAGTATCAATGAAATCTTATCTCGCCATAATACTCGCCATATTTCGTGTGCCTAGTTAGAAACATATTCGTCAGGCATTCCTATCAATTGCATTCAGTCATCGGTCATCTTTTTCTAACACAAACGTCAACTGAAGCGACCAATATAGGAGTGTAACTTAAGAAATAGACAACGGAAACAGCTGTACAGCTAATCACTCTCACCAAACTGACTGTATCTTATTCTTATTATTTTGTACGCAAGAGTATTCCTTTTCCCTTCATGATGTATGTATGATGTATTTGATGTCATCCGACTGATTCAATAATTTCCTAAGCTGTGAACCAAGGTCTTGTGTCAACTAGAAAACATCAGAAGGACGAATCTGCAACAGAGTCGGAATGGAAGTATACGTAGGAAACTTCACTGAGAGAATTTATTCAGAATTGACACTAATGAGTAGACGCATGACATTGGTTACTATCTAGTGCACAATCAGCGTCCACATATACACCATTGTATAACATTCATCGGTATGTGCGTCCTTAGTTCATTCAAAGCATACTGGTTATCTGCATGAAAAATCAGCATTCCGTATCTGCCTGACTCAATATTGAACTGACAGATAAAAAAGGAAATTTGGTCACTTCGGTGTTGGCCATATCCCGTGTGAAACGACAACATTACCACTACTGAAACAACACAGCTTCAAGACACACGTTCTATTCAGAATGTGAGCAACGCGAAAACACATAAAATAAGTAACAACCATCTACACTTCATCACTTATCAGAATCTCAATACCATTAAAGGAGTAGTACTCGGTGGTCGTCTACACCGAAAAAGGCACATTCTGTTAAATTCGTCGTCAAAGGTGTACATTCCTCATCAAATCGCTCATCATTCATGAAATATCAAGCATACTAACAAGTATATCACATCATTACTGAATTAAAATTACACTTGTTCTCTTCACTCACCATCACTCCACACGTGACCAAACACAAGTAGACCGAGCAATAATATATGCAGTACAATGTTCGACATTCTGCAAGAGAGAAGAAATGCATGAAATAGAGAAATACATTTCTGCTGAATATTGCAACACACTTGATGCATTTGACGAGAGGGAAACACCAACATGATGTGATTGATTCTTGTCAAACTGTGATGTTTTGTCACATTGATTTTTAAACCTGTTTTTATATTTGTGAAGTGAGTGAATGAGTGTAATGAGCAGTGAAAACGAGATGAATGTATGTGACTTCATGGTGATTGTTATCGACGCATATTCGTATACAATGTTGAAATCAGTGAAATCATTGCAGACGTGAATCCCATCAATGAAGCATCTAATTCTTTGCTTATTTTCACCAAAGGCGAACTGGTTATTACTGTTCTACGTGTATTACAAGTACAACGATGTTCAGAGGAAATAATCTACTGATGTGATTCATTTATGGAGTTGTGCGGCTTTCTTTGTTCTTCTGGATAACATCTCTGACTGTAACTGCAATGGAAAACTGAATTTTGTGATGAATATATCACCACAAGTCTCGTGATGAAACATTCAGAATTCTGTTTCTAAGCATCTACGATGGCCCAGTAAAATTCTCAGTCGCATGAAATGACAATCAAACATCTACCTCAACTTTATGTACTTTCAGAAGGCCTTCGACAGCGTTGACCGCGAAGTAATTTGGAAACTACTCGAGTACTACGGCGTACCTCAAGTATTCATCACCGTTATTCAACAGCTGTACGACAACGGCACATGTCAAGTTATCCACAACGGAAATCTCAGCGAGGCGTTTGTAGTAAACACAGGAGTCAGACAAGGGTGCTTATTATCACCAATGATATTCCTAATTGTGGTGGACTGGATTATGCGTCAGACAGTGGGAAACGAGAAGACAGGGATATCCTGGACCGACGTGAAGAACCCAGGACACCTGGATTTCGTGGATGATTTATGTTTGATGTCACACAAAATCGAGGACTTACAAGCGAAAACCGACAAACTGGTCGAAGAAGCAGCAAAGACAGGACTCCAGGTGAACATAGACAAGACGGAGGTTATGAAAATAACTAACCAACAACAACAACAGAAGCAACATCAACCTGAAACCAATCTGGAAATCTTGGTCACTCAGCATCAACAGCGAAATTCGGATTTTCAATACAAACGTCAAGTCAGTCAGTTCTTCTATACGGATCAGAAACTTGGCGGGTCACAAAGAATATTTCCAACAGCCTGTTGCAGACCTTTATCAACAACTGTCTTCGATCTTTACTGAAGGTCAGATGGACGGAAAGAAGCGCCAACAAGAAACTATGGGAACAAACAAAATAAGAGTTAGTTGCCTAACAAATATGCAGGAGAAAGTGGAGATGGATTGGACACTCGCTGACGAGACCGCTGGTTGACATCGCGCGTCAGGCCCTCGAATATAACCGTAAAGGGAAGCGACGAGTGGGACCTCCAAAGGTGGCACGGAGGAGATCGTGTGAAGAGGAGTTGAAACAGTATGGAATAACATGGATTCAGGTGGAAAGTAGAGAAGATGACAGCAGCAAGTGAAGACGTGAAGTTGAAGCCCTATGTTCAACTAGGAACCCAAGGAAACAATAATAATACTAAGGTGGGCAGCCTGAAGACCGTGGATATCCTGAAACCACATAAGACTAAATTTATTTGATGCATAAAACACCTCCTTCTCCAACGTGTTAGGCGTTTTGAATGATACTGCTGAAAACAAATCCACAAATCTAGAATTTTCTATCTATAAACTGGCTGGCTGGCGTCGGCATCTTCATCTACGCTGTAATCTCTAGTTGAAACTATGCTTTGTAAATAGGTAAAGGAAGTGATGTGATGTCTTTCAAATTTGTCCTGTTGACTGTGATCAGTGACGGTTGTTGTTGTTGTTGGTTAGTCATCTTCATCATCGTCTTCACCATGTTAACTGGTAGTCCTCTCTTCTCCGCTTCTTCAGCAAGTCTGTTGGTTTTCGCCTGCAACTCTCGCGAGCTCGTGTGACAATAATCACAAATCATTCCTGAATCAAGATCTTCTGGATTCTTCCTCTCGGTCTAACGTGTTCCCGTCTTCTCGCTCCTAACTCACAGTCTGCTGCATAATCTAGTCCACCACGATTGGCAATATCAAAGGTGATAGTTGTAAGACAACATGCCTCATTCATGTATTCACCGCAAACGCCTCCCTGACTTTTCTCTTGTGCATCTTAACACATGTAACACTGCCATACAACTGTTGAAGGAAGTTGACAAATATTTGAACACTTCGTAGGACTGAAGCAGTTTTCAAATTACTTCATGGTCAACGCTATCGAAGACCTTTTGAAAGTCGACGAAATTCAGGTAGAGATTTGACTGTCATTCCATGCTTTGTTGAATGATGGTGCGTAGAGTTGAGATTCGATCCGCGCACCATTCGTTTTACCTAATTCAGTTTGTTTCATGAGGTGAAGTTCTGCACCCAGAGCATCTTGTATTCTCTCTAAGGGAATACTCGTACACACTGTTACTCCCATGAAATTCACATCTATGTGTGTTTCTTTCTGAAGTGCATTGAAATATCAGCACCTATGTGTATATGGAACCTATTCTATCACTTGACCATCAATAATCGTTTGAAAATATTTTGAGAAGTTGTGATTTCACAGGTATTTTCTAAGTGAAATGCAACATGAAAACAATTCGTCAATACCGAACTATTTCATGAAAGCTCTTCGTAGGTGCCACATTGATTTACACCAGTGATTTCTAATAATTCATCTTGTAAACCTAATTGACGACTCTCGTATACGTGTGTTCACTTCGCAACGCCACCTCGTTACAAAAGACGACTGACTCGACGACTTATCTCTCCCAAAATCAAAGAAATTTGAAGTTTACACCACTATCATCAGTGAAAGATGCCCACAGAAACCTAATCAGGTATATTAGTGTGCTCTTCAACCAGGAGGTGTACCAGCGAAACTCCCAGTGAAGCCAGAGGACTTTGTTCCTTACTTCTACAACGTATCACACACAGTAAAATAACTCCAGGTTTTATCGCCTGACACCAAGTTGTGTCATCAAACATTGAGGCAGTTTCAACTCATACGAGAGTAGAATTCAAGCATTTCATTAGTCGAACAAACAGACGAAGGACTATAACTTAGGCAGAAGTCGGTGGTATTTCTCCTTCGAATTTTTGAATTTCAGACAGTAGTCAACTACAGTCGATATAAGAATTGACCAACAATTAGAATTTGATCGCTGCACTTCCAGAGAAAGGCAGTGAGATCGTATCGCTAAGTCAATCAGAGTATGTAGAAAGGATGTCGATAATTCTCGTCGATCACATCGAATTCATGAATCGTAATGGAGAGGAAAACAACACTGTGTTAATACGTAATCTGTTAGGAAGGATTCTCTCAAAAATGAAAAATCTCCAGTGATCAGTGTTACCAGGTTTGAGAGAATTTTTCCTCCTGAGTCAAAGATTTCACATCTTTGTGGTTTGCCTAGAATTCACAAATAAGGACTACCCATTCTTCCTGTTTCCAGTGTATCTAAACCACACTACTATTCTGTTTCTCAATGACTGGCAGAAATTTTGTATCCTGTCTGGAAGACAGTGATGGAGGCCACCTGCAAATTTTCGAATTCAATAAAGAAGATGAATAAATGTAACTAGTGGTGTAATACCTCAATCACTTATCATCTCTGTGTTCTGCAACTTTCTTCTGACAGAAAAGACGTGTTGTATATATAGATGTGTGTGGATTTATTGATCCGGATAATTTTTGTGTTGATATACCTACTGAGTGTATCTTGGGTGGATTATTTCGATGTATTTGTGTTATCTCAGCTTGATGATTTATATGCACATCTCTCACTGGCCTAGTATAAAGCATCTACGGCGCATACTTCAATTTGCGGTAAGCTTTCAGATTTCTCCACCACACTGGACGTCCCTTTCGTCTTCCCATCCATGATTACAAACTAGCCGTCAAAAGACACGACATCCACTCCATTATACCGCATCACCGCATACAGACAACCACGGACGTCATTTTGACAGAGACAACCAACGTTCATATATTAGACAGAAGAAAAACTGCGAATAGTGGAGTAGTTTTGAAAGCCTGATATTCCAGTGAATCTTCCATCAATAGACTCATTGACATAGACGCTAATTACCAATCGGTAAGGAGGAAATTTCACACACAGAGTCACAATTCAGGTCAATGGAACAATCAGTATCACTACCAAAATTAGGCTGGAGGGTGTGAAAACACACACAAAACAAACAAACACATTCAAGTCTACTAGGAGAGACGACTGATAATTTCGTGGAAAAATCTGAAAGTTCACTTCAAACTGAAGTATGCGCCGTAGATGTTGTCTACCAGGCCAATGAGAGCTTTGCTAAATTAATCAAGGTACACATAGAATCTGGAACACTTAGTCAGATCAAAGTCAATTCATCGTCAGCGATGAGAATATTGATAGAGCAATAACCTCGAAGTAGACATTTACACTCGTTGATCAAGTGATTTTACATTAGAAGTTTTGAGTCCCAAGGAGCCCACTCCAATTCTTATGTTCTGCTCTCTAAAAAGCTGACGCATCAATGCATGGCTGAATTCATCACAAATCAAAGTAGAACAGCCATCCAACCCGCTTCAATAACTTTGACACTCTAAATAGAAAACGAGATTCTGACGAATATCTGCTCACAAAAATCTGTATAATATTCAAGGAAGAGGAATTCAACGAAGAACTCAGCTTGATCTGCAATACTCTGATTCGAAATATTTACCCACTGTCATTCACCAATAGAAACATATTGAAACAACAACTGAAATTCTTCATTGGAGTTTATCGAGAGTAATTCATGCAACATTCTCCACTGCATCACTACATCTTTCAGTGTCCACTCAATCTAATATTCGTCAAAATGTCAAAGATAATGTTTCACTGTTTCCAACGTCCCTTCTGTAGTGTTGTATACACAGACCGTATCAGTGGAATATTGTGTATACTCACTTGACAACATATTCTGATGTGATTGTCTAAATGATAAATTAGAACAACCATTGGCTCAATTCTTCAGCGCCATTTTTGAATCGATCGGGAAATGTTTCAAAGTGGTATTAGGTCAAGTCGCTGAATGGATTTCTGATTGCATCCTTTTGTCTACCTCTGTCAACTAGTTTGAAATGTCTGATAGAATTGTTACACAATCCATTTTCATTCATTTCAAACTCCTAATTCTAAACGATACTTTATTAATCTTCTGAATGTCCTAATTTATTAAACCATGCAATTACAGTTTTAACGACAACCATTTCTCAGCATTATTCATCACTCAATGCCCTTGCATTGCATAAGACTAATGAAACAATTTCATCAATTTATCCAACTCTTCTTTCTGTTGTGTATATTCACATGCTCTCTACTCATATTAATAACTCAAATTTATAGGCGTTCCTATGTCCTTTCAGTGGGTTCTCTGTTGTTGTCTTTAAATCACTGTGACTGTCATCATTTCAATTACCGTTACTGAGAATGATTCAGCTACACGAACTTTACTGACAACTACCAGCGTCTCCTTTTTGTACCACAAAAGTTCAGATAAGTGTAAGTCAAGACAATTAAGACCATCAGAATAAGTGTTCATAACTTGAAATCAACATGATATCTAGGCCACTCGATGGAAACCGTCACTTTCTGGTCATATACATTTTCAAAATGATCTCACTAAGTATACACACCAATAGTCGAGAGAAAACTGCTCTATTCACTCACGTTAAACGAGAATAAATGTGATCAATATTTATAGTGATAATCTAGACTTACATAGAATGCAACTGCTTCCAACAAGCGAAAGTGAATTGAGTACTTCGACTAATGTTATGCGATCTCACCCTGATTTATTGTTGATTTATAATCTCGAATTATTGTTACGTAGAGATTGCACAGAAGAAGGAAATTTCTGTGATTGGTGTTGGTAATTTAGCCAATCAGGTGAAAACCTGGTAGAGGAATATGGTTACTATTATTTGCCTATTATATACTTCCAAAATTTCACTGCAGAACCATTTTCTCGCAGCTCAACATCACCTTCCTTTTACAAAAGATAAAACTTATAACCTTTGGTTTACAAGACAAACAGGGTGACACTCATACATTCGCATTTCGATGTAATCTCTTAATTCAAAGTCAAAATATTGGTTACCGATACATCGTTTTCAGTGGTTTCCTTATTCGTGTCAGTCACTGACAATCTCTTTAATAAACTAAATCATATCAAACGCTTGAACATTTCATATATTCCTAAATCTGGTTTCCTTGATAAATTTCACTTGAGAAAGAGGGACCAGATTTCCAGTATCAAATGATATCATCATTGTATTTCACAGGTCCTCATAAGCTGAATTCTAACTGGAATTGAAATGGTTATAAATAATGACATTTCACACTTCAATGTTTGAAAGAGAATAGTTAGAACATTTTAAGATAAACGCATCTGAAATATAAGCATTACAATTTCAAGTTCAAGTCACCATCAATTTATATGCATTTCAACGAAGATAAAAGAGGTGTGAGAGAAGACAGAAAACCGAAAACTTTTATATACAGTGTTAGCTTGTACGCCTGCATAGCAACTCAAGTAGGTTAAAGTTCATCCAATTGAAAACTTGCTCAGTCAGCTGAGCCAAATACTGTGTATGACTCTAATCAGTGTAATCGAAGTAATACGGTTACCATGAGAGTGAGAGACAGACTACCCTATCTTTCTTTATCCATCATTTGGATCTGAAATGCTTGATTGCAATCGCTTCAGCAAATCGTAGTTGATTCGCTGTCCTTTGTATGTTTAATATTTGGAAATCTCGACAAATTGACCCGCATCCACAGGATGGGTGTCTGGTAATTGCACTTTGTTATTATCCGCTTCTTTTTAAGCATAAGTTTCTTCGAATATGCTCTGAAAACCTAATAGAAGCTCTTCTTTCTGTCCTTCCAATGTATCTGCTGCCTCAGGTGCACGTAAATTTATAAATGCAGTTGGATATAACATCAACAGGGTACTTGTCCTGTTTCTATTAGGTTATGCAGCGTGTGATTCATCACCAACTCACCTGCAGGGAAGAACCCTTTCACTGCTCGCTCCATCCTATTTTCAATCTTTTGTGATATTGCTTCTCTTTTGTATAGGAGACGATTGAACAATTTCTGCTTTTCCACTGTTGGATACTTCTCTTCCTCGTCCGTTTCTTTGCAGTACGTTGGGATAAATCCCTTTGGATATCCGTTTTCTTTAAGCCACTTTTCAACAAAGCCTAATACTACTTTCATCGTGTTAGGCGAACATAACTCATTGGCCCTGTCATATCGTGTCCATAATAATCATCGCTTATAGCTTATAAGGCAGAAGCTTTTGTAGTGGAGTTATAGTTCCATCCGAGTCTGTTTTCTGTAGATGGAATTTTCGACAACTCTGTCGTTTTTTCTTCTGACATTGAGGATCAGGAAATTGGACTCGTCGTTGTGTTCATATTCCATAGTGTTTGAGTCAAATAATACGGTTGCTTGACTCATCTTGTTACAAACAACAAACGTATCATTGACATATTGACGATAGTATGTTGTTTCATTGATAGCATCACTCAGTCACGTCTGTTCGAGATAACCCATGAAGATGTCGGCTAGAATAGGCCATCGAGGTGAACCTAAGGAGACCTCATCAATTTGTCGGTAGAATTGATTGTCAAATCGGAATTGGATGTCTTTTGTGCAAAGAATTAGTAGGCACTTCATCTCTATTTCCGGTTATGGTAATAGATCTGTTTGCTTACAAATGGAGTCTATTGTTTCCATCACTGGTATATTTGTAAATAAGGCAGTCACGTCGTATCACACCATTAGTTTATTTGATATATCAACACGATCGACTTCGTTAGAAAATTGGAAGGTGTCCTCCAAACTGTGATTTGCAAATTTCTGTTGAATTGGCTTCAATGAATCAGCTAGCCATCGAGCTAGTTTGTGGCGTGATGAGTTTATCACTGATAGTATGGGTGTTGAGGTCACTTTGACATTATGGATTTCGGCAGGCCATTCATAAATCGGAGGCATCCAGCTTTTGACCTGAGTTCGTTGTAAGTTTTTTATCAACCAGTTTCTTGATGATAAGTTGATCGAGACATTTATTTGCTTCATTTTCAGATGACTTTGTTGCATCCCTCTTAGTTTTGTCCACTTCAAAATTCTTCCGGAACAAATGAAGGACTCAACAAACGCACGGCATTCGTAACTATCTAATGTCCATTCTAAATATCCGCTACAGTAGTCCAGGAAGTCAGTCATGAGCACGAATAGATCAGTGGTAACATCAATGTTTGTAGCACAGAGTTCCCCAGATTAGAATCTCGGAAGAAACATTAGTTTTATCTAGACTGTAGAGACATCTAGCTGACAAGCTCGAAACCTGCGTGCAAGTGAGGCTTCCTGTCCATTTTCATCAAAAATCCGAAAACGTAAAATAGTTTGGAAGTGACGTAGTATCTTGAAAGGGTAACCGAATTCATTGACGGATTAATCATACTGTCACTCTCTCAGCATGCATAATTGAACTATCAGATGTCTCTTGCAACCGTTTCCCTCTGTTTATCGTACACAAAATGAATTCTTTTTCATTCCACTGGGAACTCTATAGAGTTTGTTTGCCTGCTTGAACCAATGTTGGAATGAATGTAAAAGTCAGACTAGAAATTTGCATTTCGAACTTATCTAGACATTACGATGTTCACTTTATTTGTTGCAAAAGGCACACCAATAGTAAAGCGTTGAACATATTGGTGGACAATAATTTTTCAAATAGTTTTCCCTAAGCATCATTCCAAGACATGCACGAGTATAAAGTGAACACCAATCAGCCTGAAGTGCTAGGTGGTTGAGTTCTATCAACAACATCATCAGAGTGCTTCTCGTCATTCTCACAAACTTCTACTTAACACTAGGCGAATAAATCATGAATATTAAAGTGAATCTAGGTGACAAGGTATGTCATAATTGGCCTCAAGGCAATTATCACAATTTTCAAACTAGGCAGATGTTCATTTATACGGCCATTGTTTCCAGTAACGCCAGTGTAACTTAGGCACTTTTACTGTTTCACTGTGATGGAAGGCGCACAAATGCTTCGCAGTGAGTAATCACACTCTTCCACCATCTGAACTGCAGTAAATGTCACTAGAACTAAGCAGTACTCGCCTAATTAGTGTGTTAGTGTGCTTCACTAGTTCACATAGTAGAATGCTGGCCAACCACGCATGTGGTCCACGTTCAATTCTCTGTCGAAACACAGGAAACCCTCTTCTAGACCATTATTAGCCATGCAGAGAGAATCGCCACAGCCACTGAAACTTCAAAGTCGAAGCATAAACCTGTATGTCACACTAGGAACACAATGCAGTGGAAACGAAATCAATGGTTTAATTAACAGTAATCAACTGGAAATTATAGAAAATATATAAAATGTTATTAGCCACTGACTTGTGACCATGGTGATGCGTCTAATTCGCAGTAAAACTGACTGAATTCTGTCAGTGATTTTGTATCTGTGCCTACATAACTGGGTGAGGCTAGTTAGAACCTCCGTGGAGATATTGGTTACATGGAGATTAGTTTGGAATCTACGTTTTGATGACAACCATTCAGCACAAAATTGAATTCACGAATTCGCCCAACCATCAGATATCAGTTCCAATCACAGTGTAGTATTCAATCACCTACCTTAGTAACCACACTGCCACATGCTAAACTGACAGGATTCACGCAGCCTCAACAATGGTGAGTATACACATGAAACTGGTTGTACACTAGTTATGTATTGATGCAATAACTGAATAAATCATCACTTCGAAGCTGGAAACTGATGACCGCTGAGTTTTGATGCTACAGTGGAATGTGAACATTGAACATTGGTTCATTGATCTTGGTAGCCATCGACGCGCGACTCGAAGGCGCGAATGGTTCAATCAAGTACAAGTTGGAAGAAGACAGAATACGAATAAAAGTACATTATATTTATTGTAAAACATTTGTTCACTGACTATGTACTAATCTTGATTTTAATTACCCAACAAAACAACTTCTTTCTTACAAGTACTGGTGTTTCGAAGTTAAAGTCGACAATCAGTCGTAGTAATTATCAGTTCGGAGCGTCTTCGCAAATAATAGGAACTTAGGGTTAAGTTCCTTGACAACAGTCGTGTAGATGTTGAGTTAGCAAACCATTTCGTGATTTCGGACACCACTATATATGCTCAATTCCATGTATTTTTCAACGGTGACCCTGAACTATCGGGAATAATCTGAAATAACTGTGACTAGCGAAATAAGGATGGATGGGCCATTTTCATTATACTGAACTACACTTTCATCATATCCGTGTGGTATATATCGTAAACTTATATGAACATCACCTCGTCTAGTTCACTAGCTCGTCTTCATCACGGAATTCAGTGTAGGATGACCGTGGGTTAGCAAAGACACAAGGTGAGAAATTACTTCTACTGCAGGACAAAATGTATAGCATATGAACAGTAAACTAACTATTTACTGGAATCATGAATACTCCTCAATCCGAGGGAAGTTGACAGTAGCTGGTGAGAATAATCCGGGAACCAGCAGTCCGATATGTTGCCTCTCTTAAAATGAAGACGAAAACAAGCATGACGACATGGAATCTCACGACTAAATTTGCGTCTGATGAATAATTCGAAGGAAATGGAGAAGGATTAGATGCGAAAGTGACCTGGATAACAGGAGACGAATACGGATCGTACGGTAACACTAAGGATTTCATGTGAAGTAGAAATATTGGTAGAATATGAGAGTAATCTGCAGATTTATTCCTTCAACTCATTTCCCGTGTGCCTGATTTCTCTCAAATTCAAGCAGAAATTAACTCGTAAGACACTCGTTCTACTCTAATTGAATAATCACTGCACACATTACTAGACAGAACAATAAAACATAGTTTAGCAAACAATTACTTGAATTGGAAAAACACTGACTGAACACTTACAAATATG
The DNA here is from genome assembly GCA_944472155.2 of Trichobilharzia szidati. Taxonomy (NCBI): domain Eukaryota; kingdom Metazoa; phylum Platyhelminthes; class Trematoda; order Strigeidida; family Schistosomatidae; genus Trichobilharzia; species Trichobilharzia szidati. The sequence continues at coordinate 110,591,888 of OX235273.1, read as the reverse complement.
TCGAGGGCTAAACTCCTAATCCCACTGTGAATTTTATTCCTCCTCACGTATTTTCCAGTGATTATTGGATTAATAATACTTGTGCATTGTAAAATAATCTTGTTACAGTTTGTATTCATTTTGGGGCTTTAGAAGTCATGAGTACTGTATTTGTAATGTATTTAGAAACGTGAATTACTCTGTTGGTGGTTGATGGAATAAGGCATATTGCTAAGTAATTCAAAAAGCATAGGATTATGAGTGGACTAGTATTTGGACACATTAATAGAGGACAAATGTTGTTTACGCCTCAGTCCTCTTGTTTTATTCTCCATGGAGAGAAAGTGCAATGAGTAGGTGAGAAATAACCACGGGGACGACGACCGAACTGAACCAAATTGTCTTTGTAGATGTCTGATTACACGTTCAGTTGCAGTTCATGTTTTACAATTTGCGAAACCCCATGTATATTTAGATAAACCATATTTGAATTTCAGAGGAATTTAATTTAGATGAAATATGCAGGTGGAGGATTGATCACATGAATAATGATCAGAGAGAAACCAATGAAGGTGACAGATGACAAGGAGTTAGTGAATGCATCAGCGGATGTGAGATCAATTTTGAGCCATTTCACCATCAATATAGAAGCATTGGCTTTTCTACTCGTGGTCCGGAACCAGGTTGATTAGATCTTCCTATGTATCTCAGATCATCAGTTGTAGACTTCAAGGCTTCGTGCAGTGCTTTGATTTGGACCTCTGCTGTCATTCTTTTGTAGCCTAATCCTAGTCAGCTAACACTGTTTTATGCGAAATGTGATAACTCTGCACGAGTAGCACACTAATAGGTTATTTTTAGGATTATGAACTCACAATTTCGTCGACTGATTTTCCGTCCTTATCAAACACTCTACGCACGGCCTCATTTTTACTGATCATAATACCGCCTAACTGCTGTGAACTAAACATATACTCTGATGGAGGTTATGACAAAAATTTGGTGAAAATTAAAGTGGGATGATGATAAATGCTTAAGCTAACTAAGCGAATCAGAAACCTCCAGTAGATTCATCACTTCTAGTGTTTAGGCCTAATCGACGATCTTTTCTGAACATTTAGCCACCACGTGCAGAAGTGTTCCCTGATCACCTTGTTAAATATATGACCGTTTGGATATCTAACATCCATTTCATCGTCCCTTCTTTATTTTTTTAATTCCTATACGTTCACAATGGAACATTGGGCTTCAAGCTACAGCCATAATGAGATTTGGCAGCAATGTTGTTTATCTTTACGGATCCAGTTGCTAGCCTTTGCCCTTGGCAGATAAGTATGGTGTTCATTTACTGCTGACACATATATCTGAGTCACTTCTGAGAAGAAATTACTATATTCATCATTGTTCTCTGAGATATTAATGTGTCCTTCCTACAACATTTATGAAAGCCTTCATTGCATCTGTTTGTTAGATGAACACAGTATCAATCTGAGTAATCTTCTATTTGATTAGTCTGACTACGAGATTTCCATTCTAATATTGTTTCAGTCATGTTATTCGAAATCATGCAAAGGCTATAAGGCGCTCAGTAGAATGGAAATGAATCACATGAAAAATTGAAAGAAGCAGTTCCAGTCAAACATTCTCAACTGAACTTATGCATACTGAAGGCGTGAGAGTGTCATTAGTCTCTCACTGAGTTTAGTGGAGTCATTTCGATTTTCACTGTGTTGACTGAGTCATCAATAAAGTTAGTGTCAGCTCACCAATTCGCTTTCAATCCTACGGTTTCAAATTTTCCATACACTATGCAGTTTCACAAGCTAGTATCAATGATCACACTTGTCACACTTGCTATCTGTTTTCTTTGTCTTCCCTATCATTCTCCAAATTCATCTGTACACTTACTAAATGCATGAAAGTTGTTGATGACTTCAGCTCGAGGTCACGATGTTGACATTCGCACTATTCTGGATTGAGGATTGTCTAGTTAACAAATATTCTGCTGAAACTGCTTCTACATTTTGAATGTTATTTTCATTCTTTCACAAGCCAGCGTCATTTTCGGTGGTGGGCGGCTAATGAGGATTAATGAAGTCAAACTGATGAAAATGTTTTATACTGCAAGTCTAGTCTTTCATGCTTTCCTCAGATTCTCAATCACACAGCGAACTCAGGATATGCAACTTCATGAGAGTCTCTTTGCCATATTGTCGACAACGCAAGGCGAAATGGTACAAGTGGCATGTAAGTATAAAAGAAGTGCGTCACCTTAATTGAGCCATCAAGAATAATTTGTTTATCCTTGCTGACTGAAGCACACCATGGTCAATATAACTTTAAGGGAGAAGAGCTTGACAGCTTCGTTGTGGTTTGATTATCTACTTATACACTCTCTTTTCAAATCATCGTCAACAAATATATCTTTCAGCAGACATAGGTGTTACATGCTGTCCTTGCTAGTTGAGATGGTGTTAAGGACAGCGTTTAGTGTAGCTGGCGCTCAAGTCCAGGAGGAATGATGGCAACATATCAGTCATGTGTGCTATTTATTTTTGATCGTGAATATGTACAAGCAGCTTTGTTGACGCTAGCGATTTGTCAATATTACACTGAACACTGTGTGCAGAAAACGTTTTTCCAGTCTCTTATTCTACCCTAGTTTCAAAATCAGCAGCCTTGTTTCTAATCTTATAAAAATTCTCATCTAGTTGAACATTCCAATTCCTTATTCTTTTCTATCATTAACTGTTTTAAAATACGTTTTGCATTAAGAAACCAGTTCTTCGTAGTTCTATCAACTTCGTCATCGTCTTCTGCGTCACTCAGTAATTGACTGTTACACGCCTTTGGTAAACAGAAGCAAAAGTTGACTTAAAAGTGGATTGGTACTTGGTGTTTATGGTTTCTAATTTTTTTTATTATTTCAAATCTAACCAATTGAAAGTTGCAATCGATATGCATGTACGAAGTTGAAATATTATAGGATAAAACTAGGAAAATTCCGGTGCTTTCAACTTAATGTATCAATTTACGCGCTGTGTTTAACCTATCGGGGGACGTGGGAAGAAACTGAGAAAAGAAAGCTTCAAAACGCATCTCTAATTTCACCTCTAGACTAAAACACTGAGAAAACATTCGAGTCAACAATTTCTTGTTATATAGATAGCCCTTAATTTTTCTCATTGATCCCCTTTTCATTAAAATTAGCTTTCAACTCACACTTATTGACTTTGAGTAATATGTTAGCAGCATCCACTATTTTGGGGATTTCATGCTTTTATATTCCCCCCTCCGTCACAGTTGACATGGTATATGCTGTAGGTGGAATTTATTTACAAATTCTGCAAATGGATTTGAGTTTTGTCCACACATGATACAAATGTGTTTTGCCGGTAAATGCCAGCATTCAACATGCCTGTCGTATGCTTGATGTCAAGAAGAGATTCATTTCGTAATATAGATCTAACCTCACCACTTAATCTTGACATGGTGGACTCCACTGGTTATGACTCCCCACTGGGGCTTCAGGATATCTATGCAGTAGCCGTTAGTGAGCTAACGACTCATATTTGGATTATGGAGATATAATGAACAGTTGTGGCCAGTGGAGTCCACCATGTCAAGATTAGTTGGATGATCATCAAAGATAATGGTGAGGGTAGACCTCTCTTACGAGTTGATAAAGTTAGAATCCATGAGTTGCCGAATTCCGGCCCAAGTGGTAGAAGGTTCAACGAGCTTGGTCACGTAACTTGAAAGTCCTGGATTCCATTCTTAATGGGGTCATGTGTGTGCACTGGTGAGGAGTCGCAAGGCAGGATGAAACATATGTACACTACTCCCTTGTTTTCAATGATTTCTCCAGCTGACATTATATAATAAATTAGAGTTAGAACTGTATTGTTTACAAGTGAAATTTTATGAAATTTTCAATCTTTAATTCCATATAAATTTGTTTATTGAGTATATCATCAATGCAGTTTTAAGTACAACATTTTATTCATAATCATACCATGAGTTGTGACTACACAACTTCAAAACTTTATTTTTGTAGTCTACATTCTTCCTCTCCATTTGCCATAAGAGATACATGGGACGGTTGTTATTTCCTTCTTTTTGTGCGCGTTCTGTTTTAAAATCTTATTCAGGATTCTCAACTAGGCAGGGATAAAAGTGACATTCAAGCATAAAAACGCACTTAGAAAGAAACTGTGTGGGTTAAAGGATCCAGTGGAGTCGGTCAAACAAAATAATCTGGTTTATCTAGTACCCTGAAATGACTATGAAGTCAAGTATATAGACCAAAGCAGCAGAATTAGGTCAATTAAACGAGTGGAGCATAAAAACATAGCATAATGTAAACAAGAAATCTAGAAAATAACTTAGCTGTAGTGGCGAGTGCTTCTGGTAAGATTTATCGCTAATATATGAAGAGACGTTCATCTGCATAAAAATATTAACTATCAAGGAGATACACTTGATGTCAGAGAAGGCAAGTGTTACAGCGTTGTGGAGATAATTGGGAGACGTGAAACGAACACAGAGAAACACAATATGAAGGCCAAAAGTTCCACAACACGAAGGTCTGTACAAATTGTGCGTTGAAGACTAAGTGTACATAATTTGACGATATAGAGATATCAATTTCCAGATAAATATTCCTTTACCAAGTCTTTGTCTCCTACCGTTACTGTAGCACTACATGTAATTACAGAAAAGCATGCAATAAGATAGGACAAGGTGACAGTCGTGAAGCTATATTTATCAAATCAGAGGGGAATCCTTGTCACAGAAATGATTTACACCTGCCCCGGATATCCGGAAAACTCTACCACTCCTACGAAAAAAACGAAAGAATAAACAGAACCATAACAATCAGGTTTCGAAGTTACGTCTAGTTACAACTGATGATATGACTATGAACAATAAATTCTGTTCAAAACTTAGTCATGCCGTAAGTAATATTATGTCACAGTATTTTTGATATACTCAATAAACAAATTAATGTGGAATGACATACTACCTTAATGCCCAAAGTTTACACGTATATTAATTTCATTTTCAAAGAATGGAACATTTCAATGAATACTGATAAATAGACCACCTCTAAATATAACAATGGCACATGCCAGATGATCCACAACGGAAAATTCAGTGAGGTGATTGAAGTGAATACAAGAGTAAGCCAAGTTGGCTGCCTACCATCACCTATGATATTTCTAATCGTAGTGGACTGGATTATGCGGCAGACTGTGAGCTGGAAGTGAGAAGACGGAAATTCTCTGTACCATTAAGAAGACTCTAGAGGATATGGATTCCACACGTGCATGATTTATGCTTAATGTCACACAAACTCGAAGACTTGCAGGCGAAGAGGATAGTAGCGAAGACAGGACTCCAAGTGAAAACAGAGAAGACGGTGGTGTTAAAGATAACCAACCACCACCAACAGCAATAACAACCAGCACAAATCACAATCACATGGGGTTACTTCCTTCCCTTAGCTAAGAAATATTGTTTTAACCATAGCTATTGGAATGGATAAAGACGTCACAGCTGGCCAGCCAGAATCGAAAAGGCAAAGTATATCTTCATCAATCTGAAATCACTTTGAAAATCTTCTGCACTCTACGCTATAAACAACAAGATTCGGGTTTCCAACACAAATGTTTAGTCAGTCAGCTCTTCTGTATGCGTCGGTAACTTGGCTTGGACACTAAGAAGTGAATTTCCGACAGGCCGCTGCAGACATTTATCAACAGCTGCCCACTTCGCTGGCTCAATATTGAAAAACAAGTGGCAAAATGTAATTAGCAACAAGAAACTCTGGGAACGAACCAATCATGAGCCGACTGCTCAACAAATTTCTAGAAGAAAATGGAGACTGATCGAACACACGCTTAGGAGATCATCCAATAACATCGCGCGCCCAGCCATCGCTTTAGTGGAACCCAAATCGAAAGAGACGAGTGTGTTATCGTTGCAAGGGTGGCATAGAGAATATCGTGTGAGGAGGCGATGTGAGAGCCTATGGACAGATGTAGTCCCAACTAAAGAGGACCACGAAAAATAGGACAAATTGGAGGCGATGTGTTGGTGAAGCCGCTTGTTCCAGTTGGAACCCAAAGGAACAATAATAACAGTAAAATACAAGATATTGTGGACGAAATTCCAACAAGCTTTTTGAATGTACAAAAATTATTTATATTTAATCACAGAAAAATGTATTTGATAGAAGCACATAGTGATGCAGTGCTACTTATTCATGGCTTTTCGAGCACAATTTATTGCTCCTAATCATATAAGTTTGATGATATACCCATAGATGAATTGATATCCTGATCAAGTCTATTGTATCACATGACATGTGTAACTGCCCTCCGAAACTCCACATAACAATGTTTAATGCTAATCGGATGTATACAAAAGAATTTGTAAGAGGATCATACACATATACACAGGCTTATCTTAAATATTTTCTGCTGCGAATATTTTGAATTCCAACTTTAATTTGTTTATAGTCTTCAATAATTTTACAACCTCTCTGTATTTGTGACTCGCATTTTTTGCCTTCACATTTCGTTGCCTCGTTGTTCTCATGACTACTGATATCATTACTAGTAGGCATTGAAAATAAATCAAATGAAATGTTATTTTTCAACCAATCAATTTGATTTTCAAATTTAATCGGATCGTAGCTTCTGGTAACTGTTGTAGTTTTATTATTATTATTATATCATTTTTGCATATATTACATTTACCAGCATCAGTTAAACTTTGTAGATTTTTCATCAAACACATTTCTGAATCCTTAGATCGTGCAACTTTGACTAAGTCAATATACTTTGGTGTAAGACGATGAATCAATGGGCCGATCTGTTCATTAACATGACTAATGATTATGTGCTGCATACCTTGATGATACTTTTGTTATGCTACAACGAGATCCAAACAGTTCATTCTTGGAGAAAATAAACTGTATAACTCCCAGAATCCAGTTTACTTCGGAAGCAGAATCAGACTTCGGTGAACTACCATTTCTAGACTGCCTAGTTAAGAGGAGGGAAAACAGAAATTTTAATATATTTGTATTCAGAAAGAAAACCCACTCCAGCAAATTATTTAGACTTCAGGTCATCAAACTCCATCAGCGTAAAAGTATCAGTTATTTCACGTCTTCTTAGACAGACACACTCTTTGATAACCGATGAGAAGGAAAAAGAAGAAGAAATATCAAACATTACTGAAATTCTCAAGGAAAATTACTTAGAGTACTTCATTAACCAAATCAGCACTGACATTAAAAATGTTCTAAAACTTATTCCAAAGACGTGAGCCTCAACAGTTGTCATTCCATACACATGAGAAATGTCAGACAAAATCAGAAGAAGAATACTCAATGAGCGAAACACCAGAGTCTTCTTCAGAACATTCAACACATTACAAAACAACCCTGTTCAGGTAAAAGACTGAATTTCGAGGGGTTCACGATCTAATTGTTTCTACAAAATAAAGTGCTTGGAATGCGATGCGACATACATTTGAAGGAGCTAGAGAGAAATAAAGATTAGAAGAAGGGGATATCTTTTCGACCATCAAGAAATCCAATTGAACAAGAAAAGCTTGAAAAATCATCACCCATAAAATCAGGCCACAAAATTGATTTTGACAATAGTGAAATCATCCAGAAAACATTCAGAAGTCACAAAGTACGTCTAATATCAGAAGCACTTTAAATCGGATGGAATCCAAATTGTCTGGTTATTAATGACGGGCTCAGGTACACTTTGACCTGGCTCCAACACCTCAGCCTCATGAAGTGATAAAATCAACACATATGTGATAAGCAATTTCATTGTTACCAAAGATTGTTTTTATAATTTCATACGTTTATCAAATTTAACAGTCTACACATGGCTTTGTTATCTTTACCAATTCACCCATTTTGACAACGCAAAAATTACCTTATGCTGAAGAAGGATGATTAAGCTACTGTATATAAGCTGAGATTTCGTAAGTCCTGGTCTAATATTACTAATATGGTAAAGCTGCTAGCAGCAATAAATAGCAAAACGTCAGTAAACAAAACATCGATTGTTGTTACAAATACATGAATAGTATAGGTAACACAAAGGGTATTTTAACCAAAAGGCATCAAGAGACTTTAAAGATATTGAAAGCAAATGAGAAAATAGCGATCTCCAGACCTGACAAAGGCTCATAAGTCATTGTCGCAGATAAGTCTCATTACCTTATCAGAGTGGAAACTTTAATAAGTGATGCACACAAATTTCAGAAACTATCAACCAACAAAGATACAACGGAGAGGAATGAGGTACAGTTAAGAGAGTCTTTAAAAAAGTTGAAACTACAAGACCATATTTCACTTGCCTTGTATGAAACACTGAAACTTGTCGGCACGGCAACACGCAGGTTATCGGCTTACTGAGGATTCACAAAAAGTGGTTTGCCAATTAGACCAGTCCTTGATTTGTCTAGCGCACTTAACGGTTCAATGGAAAAATGGCTCGTGGAAGTTATACAACCCTTCACATAAGAAACTTGTGAAAGATAGAGTAAAGGATGATTTTGAGATCATAGAAACAATCAAGGAATTAAATGTGAAGGACAAACATGTGATATCACTGGATGTATCTTCCTTATTCACTAATGTGACTTTGATGAAAACAATTGATTACATGGATAATAAATTGATAAAGCAAGGTATGGATATTGGAATTGCTGTGTCTGCTCTAAAGGAACTTCGTCTAAGGTGTACAATGAACGTAAACTTCCTGTTCAATAGAGAAGTGTATAGACAATCAGATGGTGTTGCCACGGGATCACCACTAGGCTCAATCCTAGCAGAATTTTTCCTAGCAAAACTAGAGAATGGTCCTCTTAAAGATGTAATATATAATCTCGATTTCTATTGCGGGATGTCGATGATACATTTATAGTTGTTAAGAAAAAGAGTGAGACTAAGGACATATTGCATAAATCCCATAGAGCACATCCTAGCATAAGCTTCACTAAAGAAGAAGAAGGAAATGACTCTGTCTCCATTTTGGACCTTGTAATGACTAAACCAACAGACGCATCGATATGTAGGCGTTTGCGCAGGAAATCTACTACAAATGGACACTATACTCACTTCCTGAGTTTAGTACCTATAGAATACAAACGTAATCTGGTTAGATGTTTGGTTCACTGAGCTAGAGTTATCTGTTCAAATGGGACACTGAACGAAGAACTCAGTAATATTCGCGATCTACTGAGTAGAAACGGATATCTAACTAAATTCATAAACAAACACATGAGCTCAGAAAGTAAAAAGTCGAAGTAGCCAACTGTCCCCAAAAAGTCAATCCTTCTAAAGGTACAATTCACGGGTGGTGTCAGTAGAGAGTTCTTATCACAACGTCTGAGAATGGCCTTCAGAAAGACTTTCTATACAGCTAAGATATAGTGTGCGGTGGTGGCACAGTGGTTAGGACTATCGCCGACCATGCACATGGTCCAGGGTTCAATCCCCTGCCGACGGACACCCGATATCTATGGTCGGCCTGCAAAATTTGGACCACCGATATCCATGCTGAAAATTCCATACTTCTACTGAAAATACAGTGTGGCATCAAGCTGTAATCAAAAATGAAAATTAATTAAAAATTAATCACCAAACCTCCAGCATGGTCTACGAGTACGACTTTTACATACATCAGATATAATGGGAATTCATCTGAACAAGCCGAAACTGCGTGTTCAAAAGAAATGTGCACAGCCTCTTTCTTTGCCATGGCCAACTATATAATATGTATTAAGTTTTTGAAAACGAGTTTTTCCCCTCCCCATACAAACTATCTCTTGACTTTGTTAATTTTTACAATTCCAGCTGATTCTAACAATAAATCGGAATAAGGTAAAAACGAAAAATGTACCAGGATAATCTGAGCTCATGTTTTTATTATTATTATTTACTGGATTCTTCTCAACTGGTTACAACCTAAACAATATCGAAGTTATAAATCAAAGTAAAGATGTGAACATACTTTTTTGCAATTATACTGAGTAATGGATTGGAACTGAGAGTAACATTGATCAGAAATAATGTAAGCTGATGAATAATTAAGAGTGAAAAAGATCGACTATTTATTGAAGAATTGTGTGACTAAGCTTGGGAACAAAAGGACAGAGTTCAACAATGACGCATCTCAAATGTTAAACGTCCTGTTTAGTGCTCATAGTAATATAAAGTTTACAATTGATTGCGAAGATGAGGACAAGTTTCATTTTTGGACCCTGATATCGAACATGATAAAGATGGTGAAATCATGAGTCCTATCAATAGAAAAGAGACGTGGAGAGCCAAAAACCTGAACTTCAAAATCTTCTCACCTATGAGTTACAAAGAGGTATTGGTAAGAACACTGTTTGATCGTGTAAGGAAACTTTGTTCAGAAGAAAAAGTGGGGAAAGAACTACCCACTGATGAAAAATGTTTGCGTGATAATGGTAACCCACAGAAGTTCATCGACAAACATGGAAAACGTAGTCTTGAGAAGGTGAAGTACTGCACAGAAGTGAAAAAAGCCGTCTTTCTACAGCTTGCCTTCAAATTTGATGATGCTGCTAGCACGATAAGATGCAGACTGAACGCCACCCTGGAAACAACATATCCAGCTGCCAAACATGTATCTATTTATCAAGCGAACTGTTATTTAAGACAGTCAAAAGTAGACAAACTCCAATCTTCATGCATATATTCCCCTTGATGAATTTGAACGTAACAAGAACAACAGTGTTTTGTGCAGAATAGTATGGTACCATCATTTATTTCGTTGGCTTCTAATCAGCTGCTAACAGCATAAATAAATTAAGAGGTTTATGTACAGAAATGTTTTAACTTACTTGCAGATTTTTTATGATGTCAGTTAACAGAAAGTTCCGCAATTAGTGAACAGTGCTCAGGAAATTGCGCCTATATAGTTTTCACACAGACAGTTCAAGTTTAAACAAAATAAATGTATGCAAACAATGATAGAGGAGTTACGTAATAAAGACGAGTGATGCGTAAGATGCTCAGTGACTAATAAATTAGGCAGCAATATACTGAGTTCAACTCAAATTATAGAAAGAAGAGACAAGCAAAAACTTTTTTCCTTCACTTTCCCCAGTGGAACATAGGGCTTCAAGCTAGAGGCTTGAAGTTTCTGTAGCAGTGTTTATTTTACAGAATGGGGTTGCTAGCCTCATGCACAACCTTTACTCTTCACCAGCATTATTTCTGGCTTAGCGAGTTAAAGGAGTGCATCGGCCGAGGTTCAAACCCTGGACCATGTGCATGGTCGGCGAGCGTTCTAACCACTATGCTACTGACAAGCAAAATTACACTGTGTCAAAGGGGTGAGGTTGAAGCCAAAGATTACGTAATCAAATGAAAAAGAATAAAGACATTCAGTTACCAGAGCAAGGAAAGACTAATAACTGCTTCTTTCTGAACACGTAAACCTAGTTTCAAGCGTTTGATAGAAATTGCTTCGGCTCCAATCTCATGTTACCTCCAACTGCCTCTACCAATTTACATGTACGTGCCAAGTCACATACACTGGGAGAATAGAGAGAAGAGTAATTGTCCGCATCGCTGAACACATACCAAAGAGCCTGAGATTAAATAGCCACAAGCATTGAACAGTGCAATTGCACGCCATCTACCAGACACTGGCCATGTTGTGAACAACCTGAAGTCGTTCAAAAATAATCAACAGACAGAGGAAACGTAGTCTGCTTCGTTTGCTGAGGCAATCGTAATCAAACAGCTAAAACCAAATCTATGTACGTAGAAAGAGACAGTGGTGAAACTTGCGCTGCCTTGGTGATAATAAAGCATACAAATTTCACTTGGTCATCTTCTGTCCTGTTTAGAAAACTTGAATTTTTTCGCCTAAACATGACTCATCCTACCCCTCATTTTGTCGATTTTATAAAAACGTGTTACTCTGTGATTATGTAATCCATTACTTTCTTTACTCTTTCTAGTTAAACTTTATTTCTACCCACAAAACAATTGTTGAACTCTGTCCTTTTGTTCCCAAGCTTAGTCATGCAATTCTTCAATAAATAGTCGATCCTTTTCAATCTTAATTATTCGACAACATACATTATTTCTGATCAATGCTACTCTCAGTTCCAATCCATTACTCAGTATCATTGTAAAAAAGTATGTTCACATCTTCAATTTAATTTATAATTTTGGTATTGTTCAGGTTGTAGCTAGCCAGTTGAGAAGAATCCAGTAAATAATAAAAATAAAAACATGAGCTCAGATTATCCTAGTACATTTGTAATTCTATTAGCTTGTTCGCATCTTACGTGATTTATGTGAGTCACGCTATTCTTCTTAGTCATCATCACTTTACAAATCTATTGATTATGTTATAACTTTTTGCTAATGTCTGAAAATCAGCTTATTTTGAGTTCCGTAGTTAATTTTCACCCCTTCCTTTAAAACTTAGATATCTTGTTATCAACATCTATTAGTTAATTGTTTTGATGACCTTTGAACTCTTAATTTCACCCCCCTCCCGTATACCTAAAACTGACTAACTAAGATAACTGCTAGATTGGTAAAACATCTTGATGTAAAAGAAAACTATACATTAGTATAGAGCCAGCCAATGATGAACTAATTGAAAAGGAATATATTTTTTCGCTTAATCTGCTGTTCTCTTCTAGAAGCAACATCTTTTTGTTTTTCGTTCATTGGGAAATAAAGAAATGTTTATTATAATGGATATCATATACCCAGTGCCCAATTGTTTTCACATTATCAAAGCTGAATTTGGTCTGGACATATATACAGATAGGTATATATCTCTCCGCAGTCGTGGGACAGTTCAGTATTATATATGAATTTAAGAAAGAATTCATTAGAAGTAAAAAAAACTTAATCAAATAATGATTTATTTTTATTATTATCGGCCTATATTTGGTTTTAGTCGGTTGTGGGATGCAGAAGGTGTACATGTGCACCACTCCATATACTACTGATTGATCGAAATGAGTAGTTGGGTACAACTTTTATAAACAAGTAGTGTTTGCTTGCTGGCCAGATGAAAATGGTTTGTACACCATTCATACCTGTTTCGCTCGTCCGCCACTGATATCACCAGTGGTGTTGTAATCACTTCGACTTAAGTCTTAGAGTCAAATCAGTTCCAACCACCTAAATTCTGATTTCTATGCTTGTTTATACCTGAGGTGTCGTGATCTGTCATTTTAACTCTGAGAACTTTAGGTCTTCGTTCAAAAGAAACCTGATCTCCAAACGTTTTTCTTGTGATATCACTCATAAAATCAAACTATTTGATCTATCTACCTATTTATTTGTCTGTCTGCTCGTCTGTCTGTATGCCTATCTATCTATCTAACTATCCAATTATTGTCCTTGTGCAAACTCATTGGGATATGTGAACGTGTGTGCACAAATATAAATGTGTACGTCTGCGTTTAATTGATAAGGAACATATACACATACACAATCATACACAACTTTATTTTGATTAATGTTCATAAAACCTTTTGTTTTAATTTGTCAACTTTTTGATTATATATTTTTGCAGAGCTATTCTCTACATCTTGTTAATTATCACTTTACCAAAGGAAATTATGCACGTAAGGCAAATATTTCTTATTTTTCATTGTATTATATCTTATAGTATACCATAATATAGTGAGCAGTAGGACTACATTTGTCAATTTGTGTTTTTATAAGAGAATATTTGTAATATTCAAATTAATATTCCCTTGGGTTCTGCGTGTAATTTAGGTCTTCATCGGAACGTCTGCACTTCACAGTGTTCTCTGTTACCATTTGGTTATATGGCTACACGATTGTCCTAAAGCTTTCATTTTCTCTCTCCTTCGTGTCACTCTCAGAATCCTCTCCAACTCGTCACTTGCCATTCGGGCTCCACTCGATAAACTGTCTGGTGCATGATTTCACTTAGAGGTTTCTTCAGGGTGTGTCTATTTCACCTCGATTACCACAGCTACTGAAACTTTAAAGCACAAGAAGGAAGCCTGGTGGTCCAAATGAAACGCAAAGGAATAAGGTAAAATGCGATTTAAGAACATGTACATTATAAAATCCCTTTATTGACATTATTTTCGCATGCAAAAGTCAGCAAAGAGATATCTTTTCCTAACATTACTTGCATGTTGATGATATTTAATATAGTCTTTAAAATAGACAGTTTTTAAATTTACTTCATCAAGCTTAGGAGGCGATTAGAGAACACAGTTGAGCTGGTTTACTGTCAGTGAGGACTTAGATTTATTGTAGGTATGAAAAAGAAGGGGGGGGTTAAGAAATAAGATCTTTTTGGCAGCTTGTGTGTTCTTAGGTACATGACACAGGAATATGTTGACACAGTTTTCGTCATCTATACCTTATTCCAATAACCACTGACAGTCATGAATAAGCCTGCTGCATATTTTATGATTACATATATGAACGATGTCTGAAAACTGACGTCCTTCATGTCTTTGATTGGACACTTGTAACTAGTGTGGCGTATCTAGTCCTTTCTTTGGTGCAGACTGAACTCTACCAGTCAGGTTTGCAATGTGACTACCATTCTAGGAAGGTCGCCATTGCAGTGCACACTGGCTTCCTGCTAATTGCCTCCAATTATCTAATATCCTCAAATCAATGTCCTTCATGTCTGTTGAACAGACAGTTCACAGTAAAGTTCCAGTACAGTTTCCTTCGGTTCAGTATTACACATTTGTCACTATGTGTGGTCTGCTTTGATACTGTGTAAATGATTATCAAAAAATTATGCACAGAGGACAAAACACTACATATATATATACTACTGACTGATAAGATTAACTGGAGACTACTACATCCATCAGTAGTATCTTACAGTCAGATCAAGGTAAGTATTGTCTACAGATTGGTCAACATATAAATTTGAGGTTTAAGAGTTTGATATGATGGAGAAGATTTGTAGCTCAGGTGGATGATTTTGATGTAGTTGTGTTCTCTGAGTTGGATGGTTTATTTGAAGGGCTTTCATTGCCCTACTACGCAACATCTTCAGCGCAAACTTCCGCTTTTGAAGTGAGCTTTTAAATTTTCCCACGAGTTTGTTAATCATCTCTCCTGGTGTTCTTTATATTCATGACGAGAGTACCTTTTCTTCTACTTTTGAGTTAATGCTAGAAATTAATGAGTTATTTAGTTATGAAGTAATTTTTGAACTATAAAAGGCTTTACTTTTAAGTTCTACTGATTGTATTGATAAGTAGAATGAGCACTAATACTAAAAGCTTTACCTGTGTAATTTTATCATCAACATTTATTTTGTTTTATTATATTATATTGAAATGAATTAGTTCATTTCGACACATGAGCATCTATAATAGACATTTCGGTAATATACTAATTATCACTTTGATATTATGTGTTAACTTAGAACAGAACATGAGAAAAATCAATTGATGTGCTGCAAATAAGATGAAACACTCATAGCTATTAACTTAGCATTTATAACCAGCCGTCATATACCAGGTGCGTCGGTGGCGCAGCGGTAGAGTGCTCGCTGACAACGCATGTGGTCTGGGGTTCCATCCCCGGTTGACGCACTCCTTTACCTTGCCAAGCCAGTAATAAAAATGATAAAGAAGGAAGGTTGGTCATAAGGCTAGCAACCCCATTCTGTAAAAATAGTCACTACTGCTACCGAAACTTCAAGCCTATAGCTTGAAGGTGCCTTATGTTCCACTCGCAACTTAAAGGAATAACACACAACACGTCATATACCAGAGATGAAAACTACTATTATTATCATTGCTACTATAAGTATTACTATGACAACAGAATACAATGGTATTCGGTAGCAGAATGGTTTATTTGACAAGAATGATATACATTGATGGCAAAAACACATATATAAAACACTTAACAAGGGAATTTCTGTTTCTAAAGGTTGTTTGTATTCTCTCTTCCTTTATCCTCCCTTTCATATTTTAAAAGTGATCTGTCATTTCGCATTTTCGTAACTTAATCTACCATTCATGCCACCGATATACTACTCATAAGTTCTGGTCGGTGACTATTGTAGGAGTTATTGCCTTTTATGATTATAGTTTTTTTCCCACTTAAGATTTATCAGCAGATTATCTCGAAGACGTTTCTGATGACTGCAAACTGAGGCGCATTCTCTTGTAGATGCAACACTATACTGTTCAGCGGCGTATTTAGAATCCTATTGAGTGATTTGACTATTGGTTTGCAGATGAGCAAGCATCAGTTTTTCCTTTGGGTTCCGAATGAAACGTAGAGCTCTGGCAGCACATCTCCATTCCAGTTGACTCTGTGACACCACTTTCAACTGGCCACGTCACTATTCAAAAGTTTTCACTTCCTTCTATGTTGATCACTTTCATGTAACCCTCAGACCACTGCTCAACTCGTTGCCTGTCATTAAGGTTTCACTCAATGATCTGCTCAGCATGTGATGTTACTCAGCAATATCAAAGTATGTTCAATTCATCACAATTTGCTTTTGTATACCTCCTAAGTATGAGACAAATGTACACTATATATATATATATCTTAATATATATTTACATGTATCGCACGCACAGATCTATGCTAAGTCGGTGACAAAACAATTTATTATGGTTGATTGTACATGGTCGAACATTATAGTATGTGCTACGGATTGATTGATATGAGTGCTTGGTTGATGTGATGTGATAACCAGATGGCCTTTTCTCTTTTTTAAGATAGGACTTATCGTAGGTGTACCCGATTTACGTCATCCCAGTGGGTTAAATCAGTTTAAATCATCTGCATAATGGATAGGCATTTGGACTAAGTGGGGATATATATACAGACGGGAATTTCAGTCATCTCATCTGAGTCAGTTTTGGTACACCTGTGATAAGCTCGGCTGTAACGCCAAATATCCAATTGATGTTTGAGTCACTTCCTTCTGGTTAGCAAGCACCACTGTTCGACATAAGTGGTTTCCAGTTACTCAAATCAACCATCTAGATCTAATGAAATTATCGTGTCACATAACATAAATCTACATTCAATAAAAAGACTCCTACTTCATTATGCAATGGTTTAAAACTTTGAGTCTAGTGTCAGATCAGATCGTTTATTGTGTTTATAATTATTCACTATCTAATTTCTGTAGATATTAATTCTCTATGTACACATTTCTTTCATGCACTGAATTCGGAATAGAAAATAGGACCTCAAGCTTTTTGAAGTTTCGCTAGTGGTGGTGTTGCTTTTTACAGCGTGGAGTTAATAATCTAGAGCCCAAGGCTTTTCTGATTTTTGGGTTTACAATCAGTTAGTAAACTGTCAGTGGATCGCTTATGAGTTGAGCGGGCGCCGCCCTCGTAACTGATAATTATGCTACACTTGGACCACGAAGTCACCAATGTATACATTAGCAGGCTGAAATGTAGTTAGTAGTGGTATTTTTACATAATAATCTTTACGCCTATCATGGTGAAAGGCATTTCTTTTTTATTCCTTTGCGTTCCCAGTGGAATATAAAGCACCTTCAAGCTAGAGCTATGAAGTTTCGGTTGCAGGGGTTTTTGTGTTTACGGGATGGGGTTGCTAGCCTCGTGCCCAACCTTGCTTCTTTATCAGTCTTATAACTGGCTTGGCGAGGTAAAGCAGTGCGTTGGTTGGGGATCGAACCCCGAACCATATGCGCGGTTGGTGAGCATTCTGCCTCTGTGCCACCGACGCATACAAAAATGATATTCCGCCGTCTTTTCCTGACTTATACGCCAGAATAAGTGGCATCATTAAAGCACTAATACGTAGAATAAATAGTAGATTATAAAGAACATAAGTAATGCATCTAGTCTAGCCACGCTTACTTAATAACTCTTTGTGAAGTTAAGCCCATTGGAATTGTGCCCAGGATAACAAAAACCGTAAATTAGTGAGTCGGTTACCCTTATTATTATACCCGATATACGCCACCATTTCATCGCCTCCACTTGAATCATTCCAAGCTAAACTACTCTACAAAGATTTTATTGAATTTCAGAGGTAGTCTCAGTAGATGTAAAGATCCACTTTGATTAGGTGACTCAATATCCATTAAAAAGTGATTAATTAGTGATAGCGAACGAAACGCAATAGTTTACGTAGTAGTATTCAGTATTCTAAGTCAGCCGTCACAGAATTGAAGACAAACTTACTTTGTAATACTATATATATATACATGAATTGAAATGAAAAATTCAAAAGAACTTGAGGAAGTGATTCTTTTTGTTGGCTGAGATTAATTGGAACGGGTAGCTTCCAGTTTCTTACTTAGTTCTAGCAACGAGAAATGAAATAGATAATCACAGGATGAAAAGTTAAACAGTAATTTCAAGAAATTCAGCTTAAGCTGGGAATTGAACACGCTCACGTGTGTGGTTGGTGAGCATTTTAACATTGAACCACCGACATACCGATTCCAGTAATGTTTTGAGAACCGATGCTTTTGACGTGGTATGGTTGCCGATATTGATTTGCTGGTCAATGAGAGATTTAGTCACACGAGAGATTGAACCCTCTTAGTAAAAGTCCACTCAACAATATTGTTTTTTAACTGACTGACTCAACTTCACTGGGAAACTTTGCACAGAAATGCACAAGTAAAAGTTGTTATACTCCATGTACCAAGTAAAGGGTCAAGAAAAAGAAAATAAACAGAAACATTCAGGAGAGAGAATAACTACATGAAAAACATTAAGGATTAAACGGATTTGGGAGATTAAAAAGAGTGAATGCATTTGCGTAATGGGGAACGATTTTCAGCCATATCACCAATAGTCTCAAGTGACTGGTTTTATCCTCCCGAGGATCCCAACCAAGCAGCCTGCACTCTACGTGGCTCAAACCGTGTATCATATGTTTCATGGATTGTTGCCAAGCTTTGGTTTGATCACCTCTATCTCTTTCCTAACCTAATCGTATGTCGGTTAACATTACTCAGCGAGAAAAGCTGTGGTTGGGAATGCATGAAACGTGTCATAGCCATCTCAATAGATGTATTTGCACAACCTGAGAGATTGATCTGCCTTCCTCATCCAACACTGTGAACCTAACCTAAATATTACTCGCCACTTTACAAAGCAGAGAGAATGTGATCACAGACAGCTAGCCTCTTTTGTTTTCTAATGGTCCTATCTCACAGCCATGAAGAAGGACAGAGCAAACTACTATGATCTCGTGGAGTAACAGATCACTGAATAGAAGCTATTGTAGGTGTGTATCACAAACTCACCATTAGAAAGTCTAATACCGTCACTGATGTATGTGCTAAGGAGTGCTTCAGTTCATTCTGTTGGGTATTCATTGTGGGGAGTCAGTCATTGGGAAGATATCGATGACACCAATAGCATGAATAAGAGCATACAATAGAGAAAGAACTGATATTCCACCTACTCTGGGGAAAGTTAACATAAGTCTTCCTTGGTAGTGTGAACACAGATTTCCACCCTGAATGATGCAGAATTTTAAGTTGATGGTGCCAGTCGAGAAGCAGAGCAACTTACGTCAAGTAGAGTTTTTTGTAAATCAACTCGTCACATAAGAAAGCGAAATTTTCACATCGTAATGCCATAACACACATCAACTGCTAACTGTTAGTACTCTCTTAAAAAATCTACAGAATTGAATCACTACACTCAAATATTTATTTATACTTCTAAGACTTCCATAATCTAAATGAAGTCAAGGACGCGAACGAAATGGAACCAAAAATAACCACATAAACGTCAAACAAGGAGTTTACATGCATTCAGAAGAGTCAAATCTTAAACCTTTTAAACTGTCCTCCTTTAACAACTAGATCAACAGCCTAATGTATTGGGAGGTAAACGTTTCATTCTATGAACAGTACCATCTCACCTACACAAAGACTGAATATCCGTTGTGTACAGTGGCTGCTTTCAGATATGCTACATGAGTTCATGATTGATTAGTAATGCGTCAAAAAAGGAAGAGTGAAATTTCGAATTTTAACCATATCATGATATAGTGTTATTTAATGCATGGTGACTAGTAGTGAAATCCAGAATGTACATATAATCGTACTTGGTACTTGTCAACCAGATACACCTGCAATCCCCAATGAGTGAAGATATTTTCACTGTAGCTGGAACCCGCTGCCATGTGTTTTAAACGCATTATTTACTGGAACACGTGGACCACGAGATTCACTTGTGCAACGATGATAATTTATTATTTTATTCAAGTCAATCTTCGTTATTCCCGTTAGTTGACTGAACCGAAATATTAGACTGATGAGTGATAAATAGGACTAAATGCGTGTCCTAGATTCTACTGCTTGCCTTTGTCCATCAACTAAAATCATGTTAATCCTCAGAAGACGTCAAAGAGTTCACACTAGAAGTCAAACACTTCGGTTCAATCAACCAATTAGATATCAACCAATCAATATAAAGAAATTATAAATTATTCGAGAGTGATTTTAACATCATTATTGGTAAAGAACGGAAGAATTACCTCCTTGATGTTTGTGTTGGAGCCTAAACCACTAGTAATGTTAAACTGACCGACAGATAATAAAAAGAGATGCCATTTTTATATGTACGTTCACAGTCTTACAGTCTTCAACGTTTGCAACTCCATGAAAACCGTCTACAACTGTGTAATGAGTTCTATGTTACTGAATCATACAATTTGGTCACTATTTGTTACTCTCTAAAGATTTTAGTCTAAATACTTGTAATAAGATTATCCCCTTGCCTGGGAGTAATTTTGGAACTTATTAACTCCACAGAGGCAGTGAAGCATTTGACTTTTGCACTAAGTGACACAGGCTCTAACGCTGACAGAACAACATTTTATAAAGTATTTACATGTATACCATGGCAGTGACTGTTAACGAGCCGAGACATCTAGGTCGAAGAAGGTTTCCTTCAGGATGACCAATAAGAGTTGACGACCATAGAGTTGCGTATAACTGACTTGATTGTAACACTGAACCAAGATTTATCTTATCATCTACAAAATAGTTCTATTCATAGTAACATGACTATGGATAAGCTAACGAGAAGTATGATCAAACGTAAGACTTGAATTAGTAAAATTCGGATAAACGGCAAGGCTTAAAACTTATGAAAAGACATATTTTTGAAAAAATTCTTCAACAGAAAACTGTCCTTTAAGGTCAAATACACTAAAATGTTCATTCACTGACAATGCTTTTGGCCCACATACTATAAAATATGACATACAATGAGAAGAACACTAAGTGACATTCGTCACCAGGTAGTCTACCGAATGGAACCTAAATGAGGGGTGACCAGCTGGGTGTCGGAGGGTGACATGTAGGAAATCATGTGAAGAAGAATGAAAACCTGCGGGTAGTGATGTAGTCGCCTGAAGGTGATGATAGGGAACCGAGTAGAATAGTGATACGCTGCTACGGCTTTATGTTTCACTCGGAATCCAATGGGACAAGTAATAGAAATATATAATAATAAAAGAAGGATTTCTTTTGTTTTTTCAGAAGCAACTGGTAGACTACAATGAAGTGATCTTAGGCATAAATCCTCAAGTCTCTGAAACACTTCTAACTGGTTTCAATGCATGATCAAAATGAAGCACACATTGATAATTTCGTTGTTGACTTTTCCCTGCTTAAACGTGTGCCCTGGTGTATTGAAAAAATGCATGAAAGTAACTGTTCATGGTACCCTTGGTGATCGAATTTCGTTCATTTTTCTGTTCCATGTATCCCTGATAGCCATGAAAGTCATTCGTAATATCTAAACGTAATCAGTGTACACAACATATAATCTTTCTTCATGTGGGTAGGATAATGTTGTTCAGAGAATGAGGTATTGACCTTTTGAGATATGAGACTTTTGACCTCTTCCTTGTTTACTTGCTGTCACCACTTGGAGTATGTACTTACATAAGACAAATGACTTTTGCTGGCGTGTGTTTGTGTGTGGTTGTGAGGAAAATGTGATTACATGCTATTCTGATGTTTGAGAGCACCACAAATTACATAGACAAATAGAATAATGGGTAGTGAATGACTGGATACCAGAATAATTTCGATGAATTTCAATCATACTTTGCATTTTTGTAAGTCTTCATTTCCCATCAATTGATTGTGTTGTGTAGCCGGTCTCTGTTGACATATTGACGCCTCAATGAAATCTGGGGATTAAAATGATGTAATTTTAGTTGACATGGACTAACAGTTGAATCCAGGATTAGCATTTCATCCGATTTGGGACTGATTAGCTGCGTTTATCTCCTTTCCTAATTAGTGATGGTGACCCCACAAGTCGCCTAATGGATAACATTTCAGTGTTTGTGACAATGGATGCAATTTTCAAGTCTTAGTAGAAACACAATCACTCAATGGACATCACAAGTACATTCATATTCAAGTATTGGTTTTCAGGGATTTGAATGATTGGTTACAGGATTTCATCATGATCTGACATTGGTAGGTAAGTAGTTACCTGGGGTTCTAGTGGGAGGTCGTGACCAGTAGAGTGTAGCAGGATGGGTGTGAGGACAAATAATCGCCAAAGACATTGGCTAGCGGTCGCGTTATGTCGTGAATTGGCAGAAGCTGGAATTCATGGACTGGCCATTGATTCGGGTCCCAGTGGCTTAATGGTCTACGAGCTCACCTTGTAACCAGAAGGTCCTGGGTTCAAACCCCAGTCACAAACTGGGACGAAACAGCTGTTCAGTACTCCCAGGTTTTCCATTGGTTCTCTAACCAATGTCAGCTCATGATGAAATCCCGCGAACAGTTACATCCAGCTGGCTAGTCTTAAATACGATGGAATGAGCATCCAGCTGAGATAATACACCTATGCCAATGTAAAGCATGAACTCTTTTAATTTGACAAGTTAAAATAAATACTGTTGCACCATTTCAAATAAATAAAAACGGTATTATTGAATAAAGAAGTACGAAATTTCATACTTAGACGAATAACTGCTTTGTATAACAATATTAATTGAAATATACAACAGTTATATTTTTACACATACAATATAATCGATAAAAAAGTTATCTGTAACTGTCAGTAGGTACAGTAGGTGTGTACTCGTACTCGTAAAGTATACAGAAGGTTGGCTGAAATACGATAAATGACTTCAAAAACTCTGTCGGTGTCCACTTGATGTTGTGTATTGACGAGATGAGCTTGTCTTGAGCTACTGATCACTTTATTCGGTCCTTTGTCTAACCAAGGTGGATAGTGTTTTGGAATTCAACAATGAACTTACCTAATCGTACGCCTAGTGTAAATAACTTCATAGAAACAGTTAAACTGGTAAATGCACATGGAAGACGAGAACCTGAGCACTTTGTTTCTTTATTTTGTGAAGTAAGTAATGGTTGGCTGGTGAATGAACAGCATAACTTAGCTGTGTTAAAAGTCCTTTCCAAGGCTATTTTGAGATGTTTTGATACAGTTCATAAGACGATCTTTGATCTGATACATACAATCAGATTAATAGATATTCCACCACTAACCTAGCATAACTATATACATATAAATATGCATATGGTGTATTTTCATCTCACAAAGTTGTTATTGCAATCACAGGCCGGTCTTTGTCTTGTCTGATATTTCCGTGCCTCATTGAGGCAGAAGGTATCTGCAGGAAAATATTCATATTCAGCATTAAGCTGCCCTACTGTGTTCAATATCATTTTGTCTACGCTTAAATCTACTGAGTCACATTATATTTACAAGCTATGCAATGCGTAATCGAGTTAATCAACAGCTGACCTAGAAATAGTAATCATTACAAATCTCATATGACACGTACAGTATTCAGCATTTTCAGACAAAAGTACACCTAGCTAGAAACAATTAAAGTTATTTTAGAGTTAAAAGTCTGCCATTTTAAGTATTTTTTTGTTGATGGTTTTGCTTCCATTAGGCAGTCTATTGAAGTAGGTGAATACTGGACACGTGTTTCGTCTTCTGAACGTACTTGCATTCCACTGTGATTAGTGGTTTTCCAAATTGTGAACTGATTATTGCTAAAGACAAATACGAGATATTTATTTCTCAATATGAGTTTAAGATGGGCAATAAGGGTTAATAGAGCAGGATTTAATGAATTCATTCAACTTTTGGTAGAACTTTTCAGTTCAATACTCAACATACAGTTAGTTTAGTTAGCAGTGACTAGTAGTGGAATCCTGTGATGTTATTCCCACTGAGAATTGAAGCCTGCACCCATCGACTCAAACGCTAAAGCATTATGTGATTGATCGTAAAGGCTGTTTGGAGAACCACCTCTTGTACAACGGGTGTCAATCATTATTTGGTTTTAGGTTAAGTATTGCATTTTCCGTTGACTGGTTGTGCTGCAGCAAAATGGTTGGTCTTTGATGAGAGATGGATACGGGGGAAGAGGTATGACAGATAAGAGTTAAGATTATAATCGATTGCCACTGAGTTATATGAGGGAAAGAACTTGAAAATATTACAAATTGGAGACTGAACTATTGCTATCCATGAGCATCCTTTTCTCACTCAAAATGGTGTACCCTATCGGCAACGACTTCTCAAAAGAACTTCAGAACGTTCACACATAAGCCAATATTGACCAGGAAATTGATATTCATATTTGGGGTTCTGTAGGGAGTTCAATTTAATTCCAGTTTAGAAGTCGCCATGGACTTACATCACTGTATGTCACAAGAATTGATAGTGTTTGGAATAGACCGATCATTAAATTTAAGAAGCAGCGGTTGATTGGTCAGCTGAATCACCTTGTAACGCGAAGCGTATAGGTTCCAGTGGGCACTTCTAAATGGTCCAGCGCCAAGACGAAACAGCAGTTCAGCACCCCTTGGTCTAGAATGACTGTTTTATGTTAGAACATGACGAGACCTATACTGAAAATACTTTTAAAGTTTAAAGTTTAGTATTCTGAAAGTCAATGTACTTCAGATAAATCCCAGTATACTTCAATACACTGCAAACATTAATTTTTATGTTAGCGGCAACTAATGGCTGACAATAGCACATTGTGATTTGAGTTCACATTCGTGAGGGGACACTAGTTCTTCGAAATTTGTCAATATCCAGGGTATCGGTTTTCGATAAGCATGAAAGGTGGGTACATAACTGCTTGCCTATAGCCTCCTACAGATAAACATCACTTCAAATTGTACTGCTTTGGTAAGTCTTTTAGCTTGGTAAACACATCACGACCTTGACTGACAAAGTTTTAGTCAGCATTAAGAGTGGTTATTGTCAAGGCAGTCATCAGTGTATTTGAAAAATTTGTTGATCAGGGTAGGCACAATTGCATAATGGAAACGAAAATGTTATTTATAGATTTCAAAAGTTTAATATCTTCTGGAAGTTCACTCATAATGTATTAACTCATAGATCTCTAGACCCACTATCTTCCTTGAAGAAGAATATTAGCTGAAATAGGGTTGGGTTGGAAACAGTAAGAGGTGGTATAATCAAAGCCTGTTATCGATCCATAAGGTCTTTGACACTTAGTCTGGGCGACGTTGAAAGGTGTAGATCTCCTGGTTGCAGTCCCTGGGATGCTAAGGTCCGGTGGCTGGAGAAGATAAGTGATATGGCTCAAAATCGTTCTGAATTGTGCTGATGCATTCACACTTTGTGATCTGTAATATCCACTTGACCCTTTTGTTTTCCCACTTTGCTATTCTTTCTTCAGCACATCTGTGCTTATTATAGTAATTTGAAATCTAATTTTTCTTACTTTCCTCAACATTTGTGAAAACTAGAAGCGCTGCACATCTGTACAAAGGTATATATTGAAACTCAGTTAGCTAGAGTGAACTGATGTTCTTCACTAATAAAGGTATAGATCTCATACTGTAACGACAGAAGACAAGAGCCAGGAAACAGATCGTTTATTGAGAAAATCAAGAAGTAATTATAGAATTTTATGAACATTATTATTAGCATTATTGTTAGCGGAGAAGTAGCCTCTTCTGATTGGTAGTTTTCTTGCTCAAGGTTATTCGGTTCTGCCTGCGGCCGTTTCTCAGAAAGTTAAGCCATACATCTGCCAATCGCGTTTGCACACGTTAAGTTTGCTGTGATTGGCTGATGAGTTCCTCTAGGTTAAGCTTTGTTATTTTTTTCCTCATGACCCTGATTCGGGACTTGAACATTGACGTAAATTGTTGTCTACGATTTCGGCTTACAGACAGCTCTCACCACAATAACACAGTGAGGGGAAATCAAATTTACAAAAGTGACACAAAAATTGATTGGCGGCAGTTCATTTCAATCTTGTTATCTCAATCTCATATCTATATCTTTGTATTATCACCAATACTTTTTCCCCAACTTAGGTAGAAAACAGATCAATGAATGAAAAACTTTCAAAAACCAGGAGAAACTCTTCTCAGTCAATCAACGCCCAGTCTGTAAAATATGATAAAGCTAAAATTGATGAAATTATTGAAAGACTAGCTAACTTAGATAAAAATAAATATCCTGTTGAGTGTACATCAGCAAGAATAATGTTGGGTTTTAATCGATACGATTTTGGATGTTCACCTGAGAGTATTGCCAAACCGAATATGAAAAAGATGACACAAGAAGAAATTCTTGCAGTTATTGATCGTTTAACACAATACGATATAACAAAATGTCCTCCAGGATCAAGAGGACATGAAAAGAAACAATAGCTGGTATTTCTTCTTTCTTAAAATATCTGGTTAAACAGTTGACCTCTCTATCTCACCTTTT
The DNA here is from genome assembly GCA_944472155.2 of Trichobilharzia szidati. Taxonomy (NCBI): domain Eukaryota; kingdom Metazoa; phylum Platyhelminthes; class Trematoda; order Strigeidida; family Schistosomatidae; genus Trichobilharzia; species Trichobilharzia szidati. The sequence continues at coordinate 110,565,101 of OX235273.1, read as the reverse complement.
CTTCATGTAATGTATTTAACCTGTGAGGTGATGATCATCATCAGTTGTCATCCTAGACATCTTAATCAGTGTAATGTATTGCAAATATATATATCATAATATTTGTAAGATTGTATGATAGAAAGAGAAATATATTTAAATATTTACCAAAGCTTATCTAAAAGTTATTTCACGTCATATGAATTCATTTCATTTTTGTTTTTGTCATCAAATCATGTGTTAATCAGAAACTGTAATAGTTAAAAGTGAATGTACTTTAATGCCTTTAAAGTAAGGGTCTCGTTTGATTATCTTGAAGCTACAAATATTAACTCAGAAAAATTAAAACAATATACGTAAAAGAGAGGAACTTAGAAGGCATTCTCATGTGATTTTATTTATTTTGTTTGATAATGGAATTTAGAATATCTATTTTGTTTTGCTTAAAACTGGTCAGGTGTATCATAGACAGGTGAATCAAATGACCAGCAACGATCAGACGATTCATTTTCACAATTCAGTAACAGATGAGATCAAAATATGCAATCTTATGATCCGTATCTTTTGAACGACCGATATGAGTTTTGATAACGTCTCCAAAATTCGATATGGGTTTATAAGACCGGTACCAGGAATAATTCTGCGACTGAGATTATGTACGAAAGGGCAGTATGTCACCTATCTGAACACCGAATGATTATTTCTGATTTTGGATCTCATTTGACCCTTAAAGTCAACCTACTACAGATACAAGACAGGCTGGTCAGAGTCGGTGAGAACAATCGAAATTTACCATACAAAAATGTATTGTAAATAAATATTACGTACCTCGGAATGTTAAGCCAGTAGATGGCTGATTTAATTGGTTGAATAAATGCGTGGTTCAGCGCTGTGCCTTTGCGCCATAATAAATAGCTTACCTAGGTTCGATGGCTTTAATCTTTACTGACTGGTTTGAGCTGCTCTTAAAATTATGCAAATTTTCATAAGTATAAACCAATGGTATGAGTAGGGAGACTTCTTGATTACGCCTCTGTTAAGAGAACTACTTTCTGCTTTTGGTAAGGGTCTATTCTTAATAAATTATAAAATGAAGTTTGTCAACTTTCCTCCCAGCCGCCATTAAATAAACAGTCAATATCAACAATGAAATTGTTGAACGAAAGTTTCAACAACTGCTGCATTTTGGAACTTATTAAAAACGCAGTTATACGGGATTCTTTATAGTTTGTTATATATGTGTGTTACTTTTCAATAATACATTTGTGAGTAAAACTGATTTGTAAAAATAGTATCGAGATGATGTTGTGGAGTGTGCTACTGAAGCAATTTTATAAGTAGCACTTTGTGTTCTCTGTCTTCTACAAGAATATTGAATGGTGGAGTAAGGGATTCGAATGCGAAGGGAAGACATGAAAGATCCTTGTGAGATAATAGATGAAAAGCATGAAAGGAATACAAAGGCAGCAGAATACGAAGAATATGTGCTAACGGATATTTCAGTGTCACATTTCAATATTTCACCCTAACTGTAGTTCATTTCTCCAACAGACAAAATGAGGATGCTTGTAAATATTGTATCCACGAAGACTTGGACCTAGGTTTTTTGCCATGAAGGAACTCATTTCTCTTCTGATATTCGAACCCGTGTCACCTAGTGCTGAAGTCAGAGGCGTTAACGCTGTGGTATTCAGGCTGTCGACTGGCCTCCCGTAGGACTGTATTGGATACTTTTGGTTTATGAATATTTGTATCAGAGCCATATTATTGAAAATTTGTATAAATCTGTTGACATGGTGAGTGGAATGAGTTTCTTTAGGGCATTTTTATGGCATTAATTTTACATCTTTCAGTTCGTAAGTCAGCAATACAGACTGAAATCAAGAAATTAATTTTTATTTTAAGGGTAAGCAATATATGTGTCGGTTTAACATTGGTTAGCAGTGAAATACTACGTAAGTACAGTTTGTCTTCACGGAGAGTTAGATGGAATCACTATAAATAAGTCTGCCGTTAATTCAATGACTAATTTGAAAATAGCGAAGTTGACTTAACTTGACATTAGTCATGATTTTTAACAAATTTGAAAAAGTACTCATGAAAAATGCAATCAATGACATGGGTGAGGGCTATTGTCACTGTGATGATACATTTATTTTAATGAGTCAGAATGTAAATATAAATGAATTGTTGTCCATGGAATGTAATAGCATCTACTCTTCACATATTGTTACCAATGCAGAGGAGGGGGATAGCAGACTACGTTTCCTGGATGTCTTCGTATGCAAGTGAGATAGGTAACTTAGGAGAGGTGGGTATTAGAAAAGTCTATTCACAGTGCAATACACACATTTTTTTAGTTATCTGCCTATTTAATATAGAGTAGATGCTGTTAAATGTCGTGAGAAGGGAATGACAAGCCGTGGAATACTATTTACTAAGTGAACTTGAATACATCCATAATTCCTTGATGGAAATCGCTGATATGAGTTCTTTCCCAGGGTAACGTATGAATAAATCAGAAAGCCAGAGATGATAGCACAGAGAGTTTGTTGCAGAGACCAGCAAGAAATGTGCAGAGAATATTTTACACACTAAAAAAATGCTTTTGTCATTTTCCAGTGGGTGAACTACAGGAGCTAAACGGAGTATAAGACAGATATTTTTTATCTCAGCAACGAACTGAATAACCTCGTTGCCTATTTGTTATGACCCCGTCTTCAGCTGATGTGATCGCGTCAACATTTGATTTGACCGAGTTGATTTATGCGTGGTTGTAATAATAATACTGATGGGGTGAACAACTCAACTATAAAGTGTTAGATACACGTATTCGTTAATTGAACCTTCGGCTACACTGAGCCACGTAAATATGAAAAGACAAAACTGGTATATGACTGATAGGATACTGTTAAACCAAGACCATGGTGAGAACACAGTCTTCCAATCACACCATGAAGCACATGATAAATCATAAGACCATTGCTATTTGAATTTGATTCCTATCAATAGATCTGACAAGACAACGTGTAGTTCACATATTCATTGAGCACATTTAACTGTTGCTCCAAAGAATTCGATGCTGAAAAACATACCAAGTAAGACCTTAAGAAAAGAAAGGAATTCAGCAGCGAAAGGTATTTACTTTTCAGTTACATTCTCATCTCTAGCTCTACTCAAATATATATATATCACATTTTAATGCAATACACAACATTTTACCAATCAAGTGGCGATATGTTTGTTAACAATAATTAGTCAGTATCAACGTGTCAAGGAGGGTGCTAATTAACGAAGGAAATTATTACACACAATTGAAGTGTAGAACTGGTTACAACAAGTGGATTCCATGATGCACAATTTTGAAGAAATGAAGAGTTACTACAGAATAAGCGAGTGTTCAAGTTGACCATGTCACAGATCTTGGAGAAAAATAAAACGATTTGGACAATGAAAACTTGTACTGAGAGATGAATGATTCAGAAAAGTGATAAAACAATTTTGACAATTATAATTTCTAAAAGGCTTAGGGTGAGAGCGAAGTAGTTCGGTTTATACATTCATATCACGATGGCCAAGTTAAGTGAAGTGGGTGTACGAATTTCTTCTGAACACACAGGTTTGTCTTCTTCAGGTGGATTTCTTTGGCTTCAGCTTTCTGTAGAAGATGAACTCGTAAAGCAAAATTAAGATTAGTAGGAGTGCGATAAATAATTTCAAATGCTGTATAGACATCAACTTTATGTTCACTATCTACAAGGTGTGCTAAAATAGAGCTACGAATAGATCCTGTTTGTCCCTTGCTGAACCATTCAGGATGATGTTCGGAAATACGATGATAAACCTGCCTAACTGTATGCAGTTGCAGTTAATTTGGTAGAAACACATATAGGAGGCAAAATTAGGTACTTTGTCTTTATTTGTCGAACGTGAAATAAAGGTGGTGCCCAAAGTCCTATTAGAAGTCATTGCATCCTAGTGGATTCGACAGAATGGTAAGATACTTAGGCGCCAGGCAATGAATCAGATTTCCTCCCTGAGATCATGTATCACGGAATTGACAAACAATGTTACAGCAAGTTTCTATTCTGTGGATGAGCTCCCAGAACACTTAAAGAAATCGTTTCTAGACTACATGATCCAGGCTGCTGGCAAGAGACAAAAAGAGACGTGCTGTATGATTACGAAGCCCGGAAAGCAAAATTTCAGAGATGTGATTTCATCCAAATTCTGGTCGTTATGTGTATAACTTCTCAGATGTTATCCTTGATGATGTAGATTCGCAAGTATTACCACTTGGTACTAAGTTTTGTGATAACCGTATTAAAATTAATAAGATGGATATGCAAGTTCGCTTAGAAGACCTTTATACTCAAACTGAATGTTTGATACCTTCATCAGCTGAGGCACTTTAAAGTCTTGGTTAAAACTTTCGTCGACTGCTGATATAAATATATATGTAGCAAGTGGAAATTAAGTATCTTAATAACCAGGAAACGTAGGTAAGCCCAGGATAATCTGCGAAAGAATGAGAATTTAATGATAACTAAACCTGATAAAGGTTCTGAAGCAGTAAACGTGAATAAAGCAGAATATCTAGTTAAGACGAATGAAATCCTCAGTGATCACCGAAAATTTCAAAATATTTCATCTTCTGTTAGTTCGGCGGAAAAAGTGAAGAAACAACAAAGTGAGTCACTAAAAATACTTAAACAACAAGGTACCATCCCAGAAGGTTTATCTGCATCGTTCAAGCCTACGCTTACGGTCACACCAAGATTATAAAGACTAACAAAAGTGAATAAAGATGGTTCGCCTTTTGGACCAGTGTTGGACATGTGTAATTCTCCATATTGCACAACAGCAAAATGTTTGGTGAAACCCTTGAAGCCTCTGCATAACGAACTGGTAAAACCTAGTGTAAAAGATAGTTTTGAATTTTTCTAAAAAAGAATAGATCTAAAGGTGAATGAGAAGTTGATGTGAAGGCCGGATGATGAAAGCATGTGGGCGGACACGCAGCCAGGTGAAAACGTTGGAAGAGAACCGGAGGAAATGGAGACGTGTGGTTGAAGTCCTATGTTGCTCTAGGAATTCAAGGAAATAACAGTAATAATACTGAGAATATAACAAGACATTATGGTGATACTCAGATTAAAAACTGACTTCAACGGCATGAACAATCGCCTCATAGCTGATCGTTTCATACCTGCAGAATCCAGGAAAGTAGGCAGCATGCACATATGTGTATCCTCGTTCACACACACGCCTACCATATCCAATAGCTTTTCTGATTGCAGTAGATTAAACAAATGCGACAGACAGTGGGCAGCGAGAAAACAGGCATGAAATGGACCCACACAAAAAACTTGGAGAATCTGGACTTCTTCGATGATATATGTCTGATTCTCCACAAACTGGAAGATATGCAAGTGAAAAGCAACAAGTTGGCGGAAAAAGCATGAACGATAGGAATTCACGTTAGGTGAACATAGAGAATACAGAGATGATGAAGATTCCTGGACAACACCAACAGCAACAACAACAGACAAGAATCAGTATAAATGGGTGGAACCTGAAAGAAACAACCTCCTTTGCCCACCTGGGAAGCATCGTTTCAACTACAGATGGGCAGAACTGACGAGGATATCAAAGCAAGAATCGGAAAAGCCAGACAAACTTTCACTACTCTCAAGTCTGTGTGGAGGTCGACAGCACTCAGTATGAAGAAAAAGATCCGGATTTTTAACTCCAGTGTGAAGTCAGTGCTACTATACGGATCAGACACTTGTCACCTGAAGCGAACTACAGACCTTCTTCAATACTCAAGATCAGAGGGCCGGTCAGAAAAGATCAGCAACAGAGATCTCTGGCAATGAGCGAACCAACAAGGAACCGATTGTGCAACAAATAGGCAGGAAGAAACGGAGGTGGATTGGCCATACTCTGAGAAAACCACCAAGTGCTATCACACGCCAGGCCATCGTTCGAGTGAAACCGAACGAGAAGCGGCAAGTTAGTCTTCAGTTTGAAGGTGATTTGGAGGAGATCATGTGAAGGCCAAATGATGAAAGCATGTGGGCGGACACGCAGCCAGGTGAAAACGTTGGAAGAGAACCGGACGCAATGGAGACGTTTGGCTGAAGGCCTATGTTCCTCTAGGAATCAAAGGAAATAATAATAATAACAATAATAACTAGTCATTATGGTGAGACTCAGATTGAAAACTGAATTCAACTTCATGAACAATCGTCTCATAGCTGATCCACTGACGCATCCATAATCCAAAAGACTAGGCAGCATGCACTCACGAGTCATTAAAATACTTCTCGAAATTTCTCCAACCCTCTTATCAGGAAGTTGACATTCAGAATGACGTAACAGATCTTCATGCAACTAATGCGGAATGACATTATCCACTCGGATTAACCAATCCAATAACACAATTCAACACAACACAACACAGTACTACACTTGGCAATCATCCAAATGTCCAACAGCTCACAATCCATACAAACAAATTATTTCCAATCCGCCTGCTTTATGCACATCCACCGCCTCACTAGGAATCTAACCAACTTGAAGTGGTTCTCCAAATTCCACCTCAATATCACTCATTGTCCATCACAATCTTACTTCCCAACATCGCGACGCTATTCTCAGAAGAGTCAATACCATAACTCTTCGTGTTTGTCGACACACACACACACAAATACAAACTTCTAGTTGAGGAACGTTGGGACAATTACAATTCGGAAGGAGTATTGATTGACCAATATCAATATCAATCTTTATATCCATCAGAAATTTTTCAAATCCGCAAACGACGGATATCAGATGTCTCAAGTGTACTGGCGAGTGACATTGTTGTTGTTGTTATAAACTCCATGAACTGAAAGAGTTAGTAAAGATGGAGAGCTAGATATTTTGGAGTCCATGAGGGACTTCATAATTTCCATATGTTGATGACGAAATTTGTCCAAAAATCTGAAGAGTCGAACATCCACATCACCACATTTATATCTGCCAATGTTTGGTGCAGTTGACCAAAACACTCTAGTTAACAACATATGAGATAGTGGCGAGGACGGCATGAACAGATTACTGATCTTTCCGACTGCTACTTCAATGGTAACATACAATGAAGGGAGTAGGAATACTATATCTATTTATTTCATTGGTAGTCTGTGTAGCTATCTAAAAGGAAACTGTGATTACTCCATTCCCCAGACAAGCTCTTGATTCACAGATCAGACTGAGTTGTGTTACCTGGCTGTTTCAAAATCATTTGGGATAGAAGTGGAGAAATGATAACAGCATGATGGAAACCATTGCTCACTGAAATTCCAATAGAATTAGGAATAATCAGTTGAAACGACCGTTTAGACAGTCAAGCTGTTCATCAAATTCGGCATTATGGAGTTTTACGAGTTGATCACGGACTGATATCAGTTAGAGAACCATTGAAAACCAGGGAGTACTGGACAGCTGCTGTTTCATCCTAGTTGGGGTCGCGCTAAAATCACGAATTGGTAGAAGTTAGAATTCATGAGCCATTGAATCGGGTCCCAGTGGCTGAATGGTATACGAGCTTGCCTTGTAACCGGAAGGTCCCGGGTTCGAATCCCAGTGGGTGCGTACTGCCGATGATTCCCAAACTAGGATGAAACAGCAGCTGTCTAGTACTCCCTGGTTTTCAATGGTTCCCTAACTGATATCAGTCCGTGATCAACTCGTAAAACAAAACTAATCCTTGCAAACCAAACTATAGAAAAGTATGGAGTTTGCCACGTCAGACATAAATCATCAATTCGGAGAAAAATGTTGGAGACAACATCACGACCACACTAAGTGAAGTAAAACCTACATTCTATGCTAACAAAACGGAGGCTAATATCCATTGAATAAAATGAAAATGCATACAACAATGAAAAACATACCATACATGGTGTTTCACTGAGAAACGTAGGAGGAATAAGCGGTAGTGCAAACAAAAAAAGTAGAGAAACGACAATCTGTGAATACATATACTCATTAAACACATTTATTGATTATTAATTACTTCGACACGGAAATTACAGAATAAACAAGGTTTAAATATCTCAAGGAAAGTAAAAACCGCAAAGCAACAGAAAACGACGGTGGAAGGTAGGCAAATAGTAAATTAAATCATAAAAGGAGAATACACGTGAGGAGTAGACTCGTGAATGTCTGATGCAGACATGAAAAGATGCAGAGCGAAAGAATAACGGCGGAGTGAGTCAGATGGAGGACATCTATTTGTCTCTGCAATGGCCGTCGAAACACTGAAGGCTGCAACATTCACCGTCAACCTGACACTCCGATTTCGATGGAAGACATTCACTCATGCCCCTGACACATGCGCCTTCTCTCTCATTCACCATTTTGCACTCGTGTGGTGGACAGCAGTTTCTCCTTCCACTCATATCACAGAATTTACCCACTTCTAGACAGCTCGCGTTCTGATTCCCGTTCAGCATACTCTCCGTAATCGCGTCGGCGTTGGCGTCGGCATTGGCGCTCAGGCTGAGGCTGAGGCTGTTCACCATACCTGCAATAGAAATCCACACAATCGTAACAAAATCATTGTCATTATTGTCATGATCAACCTCACTCACTCAGTCAGATATCCGAAATACATCTTTCTCATCTCAATCAACTGAACAACAAGTAGAATCGATACCTTAGTTCTGCATATCACTGACATATTTGTTTGTGCAATATGAATATGTGAATATGCGTCATACACAATGTAGCACATCCACTACACAAGTCTGAAATTCAACTCGTCTCGATTCAGCATCATCATCATCATCAGTTCAGTGAACATATCATACACGCCATCCACAACTGGAAGAAAGGACATCCATTCATGCAAGCACAGACAAACACATTACCACACATTGGCTCTCTCTCATTCGACGCTTGAAGTAGTGGAGATAGCAGGGAACTGAGAACAACTGATAAACACGACCTGAACAAGCACACATACATAGTCGAACACCAAAACACAGGTCAGTAATTGAAACTGAGTCACTCACTCACTCATGAACACAGTCACTCCTTCATGAACACAATCTCTCAAACAGTTACTCACTCACTCACTCACTCACTCACCGTGTACACTGCAGATGGCAACAGCGACAGCGAACAAGCACAAGATCAGATAGTGTTGCATCGCTCCTCTTCACGACTACTAGTACTACAGCTACTCCTTGTGTATTCTGCTCTGACAAGTCATCGACTCACGCGCTTTTATACCAACAAAATCACAAATCACTTACTCATTGTCTTGTGCATCACACGCATCATCACGACGAGAAGCAGTCATGTTGATTGTCACATGGCGATGATCATGAACATCATGATCATGATCATGATCATGATGATTGACACATTCAGGTCAATCTCACTGTCTGTCAGCCACTCGATTACTTGATACATGATACTACAGACCACGCCTCACCACGCCACACCACACCACTGTCTCATCATATCAATAATCACACCTCATTCTGTCTGATTGCATTTCCGAATTTCGTGCTCGGACTCACTTTCATCGTCTTAATTGTTTTGTGTGGATTATGCAGAATTATTCGCATTAGTGACGTGTTCACCTGCATCACACGTAGGTGTTGTTGTTGTGGTGTTGTTGGTGTAATGGTGGCAGTGGTGTTCATCGTTGTCTCATCTATCTGGGTGTTTTTCGGTGTACGCGTGTATCTACGCTTGAATGTGTTTTTGATGAAGTTGGAAGCTGTTTGCAAGCGAGATTTCTGAATGTAGATATTTTTCATATGAATTTACTCCAGTATTATGCTGTTGTTGTTTTGCACATCGAAATCTTACAAAATGATTCGTCTCCACAAGACGGGTGTCTGGTGATTGCGCTTTGTGTGTATCTGCTTCCTTTCAGGCATGGGTATCTCTTAATGTGCTCTGGAAACCGAATGGAATCTCTTCTTCCTGTCCTTTCAATGTACTTGCTTCGCAGGCTCACGGGAATTTATAAATGCAGTTGTAGGTAACATCAACAGGGTACTCATCCAGTTCCGATCGGCCTATGGAGCATGTATTGCTGTTTAGTGTCACCAGCTTAGCTGCAAGGAAGCACCGCTTTATCACTCCTTTCATCCTCTTTCAATCTTTTGTGATACTGATTCTCCTTTCTATGCGAGACAAATGAAAACTTTCTTCCTTTCGACTGTTGGATTCTTCGCTTTCTGGTACCATTGTTTGCTGTACTTTGGGATAAATCTCTTCGGATAGCTGTTTGTTTCAGACATTTTTAACAAAGTTTAATTCTGATTCTAACTTGTTGGACGAACGTATTTCCCTGGCCCTGTCATATCGTGTCCTCACCAATGCTGGCTTATAGCTTATAGAGCAGAAACTGTTGTAGTGAAGGAAGGTATTGTCTAGTACAGGTCTCTTTTCTGTAGACGGACTTTTCAACCCTTCCATCGTCTATTCATTTGACGTTTAGGTGCAGGAAATTGAACTCGTCGTTGTGTTCATATTGCATGATGCATTCAATGTTTTGGTGGATCTCATAAGGCGGTCAAATAATACGGATGTCTGACTCATGTCGTTACAAACGACAGACGTATCATCGACGTATCGACGATAGTATTTTGTTTCACTGATAGCGTCACTCAGTCGCGTCTGTTCGAGAAAGGCATTAAGATGTCGCCTAGAATATGTCGTGGATAATAACGCATGTCGACCTCGTCAAGTGTAGCTGATGACAAGCTCTGACTAAGTCCACTTTGGAGAAACCACTCCTACCATACTTTGTCAGAGACGAGTCATGCATGTGGGCATTGGGATAATGATCTGGGACAGTAGCCATATTCAAGTATTGGTAGTACCCACACGGTAACCAGTCATGCTCACTCAGCCTTTGTTGGCATATGTGAAGATGAGAACTAAGGTCCACGGGACAGTCAGATGAAGACCAGTTGCATCATGTGTTCGAATTCAGCTTCGGCTACTTCCAGTGTATCGAGTAGTAGTAGACGATGATGTGCTCGGACGGGTGGATCAGTTGTGTCAATTTTATGCGTGACAGCATGAAGAACATCTTCTAAATTGTGAGATGGTCTTAGAATTTTAGCGAAACGTTGCAGTAATACAGAAAACGTGCAATCATTGGGCTTTTCGATGCAAAGATTATAGAAGGAGTAGTCCGAGTTGATTCCATGGATTTGATGTTGGTGCAGTTGTCAATCAGCTTTTTCTTGTTGACATGAGCGAACAGATTGAAAGCTTCAAAGGAATCAGCACCGAGTAGAGCATGACGAAAGTCAGCTTCTGTGAAATTCTCTGTGAAACGACGTCGTTATACGAGGTCCAAGATAAGTGATTGTTAGCCGTAGGTTCGTATGATTGTTTGGTCATCGACTCGACGTGAAAGTTTCCTTGGTGTGCTGGAAGGTCGCCTGAATGATGAAGGAGGTGTTACACTGACTTGTAGTTTTGAACTGTAGTTTTGTGCCCCACATAGGAAAGGCGACTACAGTGATTGCATGTACCAGTCTTCGTGACTGTCTGGTTGAGGAATTTCTTGAATTGAGTCACCACTACTGAAACTTCACGAGTTTCCATACCGAATAGTTCGACATGCAGACTTTCACCAACACCAACAGTTATTTTGAGTATTCGGAGATTGCCTGGTCCTCTGTCTCGAGAACGAACGCAGACACTGACTTGACCTTGACTGTGATCTACCACATCGTGCGCGTAGGCTGGACATCTAATTTCTACTTCTTAATTTCTGAAGCCGGAGAAGCTGATAATGCAATGTGTCGGCTATAGGCACAGCCTGAACTGGTCACCCATTACGTGTTGATACACTGTTGATACTGGTGTCGAAATAAGTTGGATTTACCGTGGTACTCGCAAAAACCACGTCTGCCGTAAGACCACCTCGTCAAATTCATGTGGATTAATCAAATGACGAATGTGCCTGGGGAGTTGGGACGGCGTCATTGAACCTGGCTCACATGCAGTGAGTAATCGCAGGATCCGTTTCTCGTCGAAGACACTCCATCTCCGCATCAAATCTGTTTTGATTCGATCACATTGGTGGTGTGAAGGAGCACTGTCGACTAAAGCAGTGATGTCATTGAGAACATCTATGGGCAGTGCAGCTGAGACGCATCCATATTTTGCAACATATCACTTAATACTTACAGAGCCAGAAAGTAGTTCAATGATGGCGAACCAAATTCCAGGCTCAATGTAACGAAATGGATGCAGGTGCAGGTCGGCTATTGCGTTTATTGCTCAATCTTGTGTCTCGTCAGTTTCAGGTGTAGCAAGTAAACGGACAGGTGAAAACATGATTAAAGTGTGAATATCCAGTTACAGAGCCATATCAATATGTTAAATACGCAGTCAAAAGTAAAGATGACATCAATAGAAATATACAGTGTATGCAGGTGATATGTTCAGCCGGCGTAACAACGCATTTGTAGGAGCTCCGTAACGCAACAAATATTAGGACAAGAGCTCAAGCTAAGGATATCCTAGTGTGACAGTATATTATGAAGAATACAGTTTAAAGAGTTACATGAATTAATGGTTACTTGGTGATAGAGTTGAAGTGTGCTGCAAAGAATAATTAATGTAATCCACAGAAGTGTTCTTTACTGTTGTTAAATACAATTGGTAAATCCACAAAAAGTTGGAAAACTAGCCAACATGTCCTTCGTCTCAGTCACAATCCGATGTCGACTATAAAGGAACAAAGAAGAGTTTCTTTAGCATATTTCTGGCGATATAATTTTGAACAGTGTATGGAGCGACATATCAATTGATGAGTCCTCATATAACTGTCAACTACGGAATAATACTTTCTGTCGTACACTTCTCAACTATTGTTCAGATTGCTTATGAAATTCGCCGAATAACCGTAAACTGATAAATAAATGTAGTCAATGTGCTCAAAGACCCATACTATCAATGATACACTCAGCGTGCCACAAGCTATCTTGAAGGCTAGCTGATTCATTCAAGCCAATTCAGCAGAAATTTGTAATTCATAGATTGGATGACACCTTCCAATTTTTTAACGAAGTCGACCATGTCGATACATCAAATCAACTAATGGTGTCATACAACGTGACTGCCTCATTCACAAATGTACCAGTGATGGAAACAATAGACATCATTTGTAAACAAACAGATCTATCGCCATTACCGGAAACAGAGTTGATGCGCCTAATAATTCTTTGCACAAAGGACATCCAACTCAAATTCGACAACCAATTCTACCGACAAATTGACGAGGTGGTCATGCGTTATTATCCACGACATATTCTAGCCGACATCTTAATGCCTTTCTCGAACAGACGCGACTGAGTGACGCTATCAGTGAAACAAAATACTATCGTCGATACGTCGATGATACGTCTGTCGTTTGTAACGACATGAGTCAGACATCCGTATTATTTGACCGCCTTATGAGATCCACCAAATCATTGAATGCATCATGCAATATGAACACAACGACGAGTTCAATTTCCTGCACCTAAACGTCAAATGAATAGACTATGGATCGGTTGTAAAGTCCGTCTAAAGAAAAGGGAAACTTGGACTGGACAATACCTTCCTTCACTACAACAGCTTCTGCCCTATAAGCTATAAGCGAGCATTAGTAAGGACACTCACTGTACCACAGGGCCAGGGAAATACGTTCGCCCAACAATGTAGAATAAGAATAAAACTTTCTTAAAAATGTCTGAAACAAACGGCTATCCGAAGAGATTTATCCATAAGTACAGCAAAGAAAGATACGAGAAAGCGAATTATCCAACAGTCGAAAAGAAGAAAGTTTTCATTTGTCTCGCATACAAAGGAGAATCAGTATCACAAAAGATTGAAAGAGGATGAAAGGAGTGGTAAAGTGGTTATTCCTTGAAGCTAAGCTGGTGACACTAAACAGCAATACATGCTCTACAGGCCAATCGGAACTGCATGAGTACCATGTTGGTGTTAACTACAACTGCATTTATAAATTCACGTGAACCTGCGGAAGCAAGTACATTGAAAGGAGAGAAAGAAGACTTTCCATCCGGTTTCCAGGTTATATTCCAAGAAACCTATGTCCAAAAGGAAGCAGATATTTCCAAAGCGGAATCATCAGACACCCATCTTGTGGAGACTGGTGATTTTGTCGAGATTTCCAAATCCTACACAATATTAAATAAACAAAGCACGGCGACCCACTAGTATTTGATGAGTTGATTGCAATGTCTCCTGCCAAACTTATGCACACACTCCGTTCGTGACCGTTTTACTCTCATTACACTGCTTAGCCACACACACTAGTGAGGTCAGCTCATCAATCAAGCTTTCAATTGTATGCAGTTTACCCTTTTTGGGTTGCCATGTTGACGTACAAGCTAACACTGTTCATTAGATTTTACTGTTTTCTGTCTTCTCTCACCCGCTTTTTACATTCATAGTTTGATTGCATGTAAACTCACGGTAACCTGAACCAATAATAAGTGTAAAACTTATATTCCTGATCCCTTCATCTTATTATATTTCCTTTATTGCCTTTCGAACATTGAAGTATGAAATGTTATTATTTACAACCATTGAAATTTCTGGCAGTGGATTACAGCTGATGAGATACTTTGAAATGTATGTAATGAACACATGGAATCAAATAGTTGTATGAATCCTATGAACTAGCATACATCCGAGGCTGTATGCAATGTCTATGCTTCAGGTTGAAGAGCAAATGATTGAGACAAAGGAACGACGAGTCATAAACATAAGGAGAAACAGAACACGGGAATAACTATTTCAGTCAATACGTGGCGGCGATAATCGTCAACATCGCCAAAAACCTACAGTCAAATACTACCGATATTCAGTCAGAAAAAAACTAAGACAAATATGTATGTTCAGAAATCCCTTTTCGAAACAGATCTGAATTCCCTGAAAAAACACAATCAAGAACGAAAACACGAAGAGGCGAACGCAGTGACACGCAGAAATATGAGTCGGCAAACACAAACACCCCCATATCTCAAACAACCTCAACAAAAAAACAATACTAAGAGCATGTGATCCGAATGAACTTAACACTCATGCGACTGATTCTCCATAATCCACACAAAACAATTAAGACGATGAAAGTGAGTCCGAGCACGAAATTCGGAAATGCAATCAGACAGAATGAGGTGTGATTGTTGATATGATGAGACAGTGGTGTGGTGTGGCGTGGTGAGGCGTGGTCTGTAGTATCATGTATCAAGTAATCGAGTGGCTGACAGACAGTGAGATTGACCTGAATGTGTCAATCATCATGATCATGATCATGATCATGATGTTCATGATCATCGCCATGTGACAATCAACATGACTGCTTCTCGTCGTGATGATGCGTGTGATGCACAAGACAATGAGTAAGTGATTTGTGATTTTGTTGGTATAAAAGCGCGTGAGTCGATGACTTGTCAGAGCAGAATACACAAGGAGTAGCTGTAGTACTAGTAGTCGTGAAGAGGAGCGATGCAACACTATCTGATCTTGTGCTTGTTCGCTGTCGCTGTTGCCATCTGCAGTGTACACGGTGAGTGAGTGAGTGAGTGAGTGAGTAACTGTTTGAGAGATTGTGTTCATGAAGGAGTGACTGTGTTCATGAGTGAGTGAGTGACTCAGTTTCAATTACTGACCTGTGTTTTGGTGTTCGACTATGTATGTGTGCTTGTTCAGGTCGTGTTTATCAGTTGTTCTCAGTTCCCTGCTATCTCCACTACTTCAAGCGTCGAATGAGTGAGAGCCAATGTGTGGTAATGTGTTTGTCTGTGCTTGGATGAATGGATGTCCTGTCCTCCAGTTGTGGATGGCTTGTGTCATTTGTTCGCAAAACTGACGATTGTGATGAAGATGATGAGGACAATGACGATCACTCGAGACGAGTTGAATTTCAGACTTGTGTAGTGGATAAGGAAACTCTGTATGATGCATATTTGCACATTCATATTGCACAAACAAATATGTGAGTGATATGCAGAACTAAGGTATCGATTCTACTTGTTGTTCAGTTGACTGCGATGAGGAAGATGTATTTCGGATATCTGACTGACTGACTGAGTGAGGTTGATCATGACAATGATCAATGACAATGATTTTGTTACGATTGTGTGAATTCTTATTCCAGGTATGGTGAACAGCCTCAGCCTCAGCGACAACGCCGACGCCGACGCCGACGCCATTACGGAGAGTATGCTGAACGGGAATCAGAACGCGAGCTGTCTAGAAGTGGGTAAATTCTGTGATATGAGTGGAAGGAGAAACTGCTGTCCACCACACGAGTGCAAAATGGTGAATGAGAGAGAAGGCGCATGTGTCAGGGGCATGAGTGAATGTCTTCCATCGAAATCGGAGTGTCAGGTTGACGGTGAATGTTGCAGGCTGCAGTGTTTCGACGGCCATTGCAGAGACAAATAGATGTCCCCCTTCTGGCTCACTCCGCCGTTATTCTCTCGCTCTACATCTCTTCATGTCTGCATGAGACATTCTTCACCAGTCTACTCGTCACTCACAGAAATCCACTCCACTACATGCACTCCAATGATGATCGTGCAGGAGCATGTTATCATCGCACACAATTGACTGTTGACTGTCTTCCGATTTGCTTTCCTCACCTTCTCCTGTGTGTTTCTGTTGGCTTTCATAAACAATAATTAATTATACCGTATGTGATTTTCTTTTTCGATTGTTAATCCAACGTGATAATTTGGATAAATTTCGTCAGTTGTATTTGATTTCAGCCATAATATTTAGGATTCTCATGTGTTTCATTGTCCTTGCTTTCGATTGAATTTTATCAATTGTGGCTGTTTTCCTGCTTTGTTGGTTGTTTCAGGTGAATTTTTGCGTATTCGTTGTCGCCTTGCTGGAATACTGAGTGTTTTCAAGCTCTACTCACTTTGAGCATGATATCACCTTCTTGACTATCAGCTCAATGCATGCTACAGATTTCGTATTTTGAAAGCACAAATTCCTTCTCTGTATGTAATTGACGAGATGCTTGTCTGTTCCAAGGATTACATCAGTAGCGTTGAATCATATTGATTACTTGAATTGCATCCATTTAGTGTTCACCACCATCCAAACTCTGCAGAACAGAGTTATTGATATTTTCAAGTAAGTGCTAAGGATGCATTATACTGAACGCTGAGTGGCACTTCGACAATCAGTGCTAGTAGTTTCGAGAGAATATTCGACCTCGAAGTAGCAGTTGCATTCTTGAATGCATGGAGAATTGTGAAAATTAGCCAACATTTCCTTAGACCATGTTTCATGACAAATGCCGATAAAATAATTACGACACAATTTAGTCGGCGTTCATCGTGCGTCAGAAACAGTATCGGATAAAAAGCATGCCATTTGAGCTAGCGCGTTCACCATTTACCTTCAGATGACTGATGACGCTGTTACTTATAAACTTGAAGAATGTGGAGGTGTGCGGTGATGATCTCGTCATCTACAGTCAAAATAGTAGTGACCATGCGAACCATCTCAAAGCCATGTTAAGATGCATTGAATTGTTCTGACTGAGCCTCATCTAAACAAAATCTCAGATCGCCAAACAGAGTGTTATGCTGTTAGATTATGGGCCACGGCTATATAACAACACTACCCGAATAAATCTTGTCAATACAGAAGATTTCAGCTCTCAAGCACAAGAGAATGATGAGGCAGTTTCTGAATAGAGCAGTGTTTTATAGTCGACTTGTGGAAAGCTTCAACGAGATACCAGCCCATTGTACATGCTATTGGGTGAGTCAAAATTCACTCGGTCGGACGATTCGAAGAAGATATTCGACAGTATTGAACGGATTTCTGACCACCAGGAAATGATGCTGAAACTGACTGTACCTGGAAAACAGTTGATACTGTGATCAGATGCGAGTAACTACGGCATAGGCCCAGTACTCGAACAGGATGAAGGAGTTGTCGTATACGCCAGTGGCATTAAAACAAGTGATAAACAGAGGTATTCAACGATAGAAGGAGAAGAATGTTCAGCAATATTATGGGTGGTAGACAAATGGAGAGCGTATTGATTCGGCCAACGGTGCCACATTGAAACTGATCAAAAGCCCCTACCGTTTCTGAGGACGACGAGAGACGCAGACGGGTGGTTGCTGTGTTGTATGTTGAATATGAAGCAGTACGACTTCATGATCTCACATGTCACTAGCAACGAAAAATTTCAGCAGATTTTTATCTAGGCTAGAAGACGAAGCTGAGTTGACGGAGGTTGGTAAGTGGGTGATTGCGTTGGAACAAGACTCAGTAATACTTGCCTGTGGTCAGAAGTCACACCCTAACCTGAAAACAGTCATACAGGTGATCTATAACGGAATAGAAGTGAATCAATCTATGGCGAGTAGGCTTCTCACTACGCTACTCAGACAGAAACATTGATTAAGCGGGACAGCATACGGAACTCTGACTCAGCGAGAGGACGATGGAAGTTGGTTCGAGGTAATACCTCAGTCTTCACCCCATGAAATGATACAAGAATGCAACTTGCTAGCGCATACAGGAGAATGTGAGAAAACATGTACTTTCATATGCTTATGGTCAGTTAATTGAAGGGAGATAGGCGCATACGACTGGCTCTGTAGTTAATTCCAGTTAGGGAAGTAGGTGACTTGTGGCTGGCCTCGAAGACAGGTAACTGAGAGACACAGCTTCCATTGATTCCAGTGGCACATCGAGCCAACACTCAGAAAACAACACAGAATATTTCCACCATTTCAGTTGATGTATGGGAGGAAACCACGACTACTAATATAATGCACAAGCTGGCCTCCCCTCGAAGAGTGAACTATGATGAAGCTGAGAAGGAAACGGAAAGAAGACGTCATGAATATCAGCCGCGAAGAGAAGGAAGACGCTATGAAATCAGAACAAGGAGGAAAGAAGGGATGCACAGCCTTTGAGGTCGGCGATCAAGTGAAGTGTAGAGGAGGAAAGGACGCGGTTATATGTGTTCCGGGTCCACAGAAACTCCTCCGAATTGGGCAGGTCCTTACACAGTCACCGAGACACGTGTTCTGGTTTATACTTTCAAAAGAGCAAATAAGCAGGAACGGGTTAACATTAGCCAGCTGCAGAAACGCATTCAGTGGGATAAGGCAGCCAGAACCAAGTTAGAAGAGGAAGAGGGAAGAACCGAGCAAGCGTGAAAGGTTTTGTTCGAAGCATTATGACAGGTGGAGGAGCATGGCATGTGCTAATCAAGAGTCTTTTCAGCAGTATTCAAATAAAAAGACGTTCATCGGAACACAACGGTGAAAAGCAGGTAAATAGTTTCGACGTCAGAGAAAGTAAGTGATGCAGACTTGTGGACACGTATGGCAGACGTGAAATGTATAAACACAAAGAAACACAGTATGAAGTCCATAAGTGGCACAGCACGGAAGATCTGTGCAATTGGTGTGTTGAGGATCGGGTGAACATAATCTAGCTGTATGAAGATTCCTAATTGCAGATGAAAATTCCTTACCAAGTATCCCATCCTCTAACGTTTCAAATGACAACTGAAGTAGGGCTACACAATCAACGCGATGCTATTGACTAGGCTGTCGAGAGCCTCAGCGAAATATGCACGTATGAAATGCGTTCATACTGGTTTATAACAGGCGAATCTAGTAATCTGGCTTTGACTCTTCTGAGAATAGCGTCGCGATTGTAGGTGGTAGGATTGTGATGGCGTCTGATATTGAGGTGAAATATGGAGTAGACTGTCACGTTGGTTGGATTACTAGTGAGGTAGGGGATGTGAATTAGGCAGGTGGATGTGAGGTAACTTCTTTGCATGGATTGTGAGCTAGGGAACATTTGAATGAATGTCAAGTGTAGTATCGTGTTGTGTTGTATTGTGTTAAGTTGTGTCATTGGAGTGGTAAATCCAAGTGGTTCGTATTACTCTGCATAGATTCACCGTGATGTGTGTGATACGTGATTCATAATATTCACTGCCTGATTGGATGGTTGGAGGACTTGTGAGTAGTGATTTACTGACTCGTGCGTGTGTATGACTATGCGAAAACGTGCATGCTCTGTGGTTTCATGGATTCTGCATGTGTGAGTGAATCAGCCATGT
This sequence comes from Trichobilharzia szidati, assembly GCA_944472155.2. Classification (NCBI taxonomy): domain Eukaryota; kingdom Metazoa; phylum Platyhelminthes; class Trematoda; order Strigeidida; family Schistosomatidae; genus Trichobilharzia; species Trichobilharzia szidati. The sequence goes on along the minus strand of OX235273.1, from coordinate 110,544,958 downwards.
GGCGATTATTCATGGAGTCTTTGAATCCATGTCTTTCATCGCCTAAATCGACATTCGAAATGCATTGAGAGTTCGGTCACCAGTCATGTACAGCTGATAGACCAATCTAAATCCTCTCTCTTCCCCTCCCATCCCCTCTTTTCTCATGTAACCATACTCAACATATTCAACTTGACAGTAATTTGAAGTGTTACACTTCAATGATGACCCCAGCATGCGTAATATATATGGAGAATATTTGATTCCTCAGTTGTCATCAACCAACATCTCGGAACACAATGAGTGCTAGTGACACAACACGTGAATATCATCTGTATGATACGAGTGTTTTCTTTGTGATTTTGCCTAATTCCCCCTTTGTGTTCATCGACGACTGTATCTGTCGTTTCTGTCATCGATTTCCGCACGTTCACTCTGAGATCTAGTCCAGCTCTAGTTTCGTTCTAAGAAAACCTCCTCATTCCTCACTGGAGTCTTAATTTATAGGCCAAAACAATTTCTGTACACAAATTCATCCAGATTACTTACTGTATATCACTCTGTTTCATCATCCTTTCACCGCTCTACATCATCATCCATTGACATAAAAACGGGGATGACATACTTCCACAAACGGAGTTTTCCAACGACAATCTGGATATCTGTATACGCACGCATAATCACAAGCTGCATTTCTCTGTAAAGAAATTACTCCTCCACATCTACTATATATTTCATCCTATCCTCAAAGCCTATTATCCAAACACCACTGAAGTACTAGATCTGGATAAAATCTGCGACGTAACTCGTGCACCGCATTCATAATTGCTAACTTTTACCATCAACTAATCTGATTGGTTTATTTATCAAGGTCATTATAACATCCGTTCACTTGGGTCACTATATAGTTTAGGGTTACTAAACAGTATTGTTCGCTAACGTGCTCATCACTGAAAACTTCTTTTATTGATTTATCTTATTATGCGAATGAAGATCGAACTCGTTTTGGATCCATTAATTAGGCGAATAATGATGAAAGTATTAGCTTGAGCAAGAAGAATGTTTTTATGAAGTTCATCAGACTAGTTTACATGAGTCTGTAATTAGATAAGATTTTAATTATTATTATTATTCTGCAGTGAAATCGATTAAAATTAATTTGATCTCGAAATCTAAGTCACAAACTCCACAGTATAATCAAATAAGAAGAAAGTTCAGCTCTCACCTTGCATAAATCTGATCAGAGTAGTTTAACTAGAATAGACTCAGTGAGTAAATAACTATTTCTGTGGGAACTAATCTAGTTCTTATAACTGTGAGTAGTGTGGGAGCCACGCTACACGACGTTTCAAGTGTCCTAATTGACTGAATTCTGTAAGAAGTTGTCAGCTTTTATGCCCTAAACACATCTTCTTTTATTGAACACAAAATAATCGAGCAAAGAATATTCTTTTCGATAAATTCCTCTTCCGGCTCCACAATTATATATGCATGTTTATATACGTAGAATATTCTAGATTAGTAGTCAATAACAATATTAGTGTTTTTAATAATAATATCGATTTGTTAAGTAGGATCAGCGGGATTACAGTTCATTGAAGATGCTTAAATTGTAATAATAATAAAGATATAATAGCAAATAGAATATCAACTCAAATTAAGGAAATTCCACAAAAATTCCGGATTATTCAAACCTGGGTGGCCAAGGTAATGATAATGTCTGAACTAACTTCTCTTTGATGCATAAATTAGGCTTCTTAACATGGATCCCAACAGCCTCAGCAGTATTTAGTAGTCGAACTCTTAAGATGAAATTTAGATTCGCAGGTATGCGGTAAATGCCCCTGAAAGCATGGTTAACGTCAATCTTGTGTTCTGTCTCCACAAGATGAGATAGAATAACGCTGAGAATAGATTTTGTTTGTCCTTTACTTAACCACTATACAAGGTGATGTTCGGAAATTCGACGAGAAACACGCCTAATTGTACGGCCTATGCAACTGGCCCCACAGGAACAGTTACACAATTTATGATCTCAGGAAAGCACACATAAGTACTACACGAAAATTTATGTTGATTTCAGATACAATCATTTATTTGGGATTCCAACAGTTTACAGATTGTTTGAACCTACGAGTGGAGTACTAGTTCCACTTTTGTTGATCTCGTGGCACCATCACTTTAAGAATTCAAATAGGATTGACTGTGAATTCTTCTTCAAGTCATTTCATGTTGCCTTCCACGATGAAAGTGAAGTAATTATTAACTGATGATTTAACATTACGCATGGTTTATCTTACTGCCCAATCAGCGAACATATTTGTGTATTATTAAGGAGGCAGTTCGCTGATATTATTATATACCACTTTATGTGCGTCGCTGGCACAGTGGTTAGGACTCTCGCCGACCATGCACATGGTCCGGGTTTCGATCCCCTGCCGGCGCACACCCGATATCTATGGTCGGCCTGAAATTTGGGCTACCGATATCCATGCTGAAAATTCCATACTTGTACTGAAAATACGGTGTGGAATCAAGCTGTAATCAAAATGAAAAATAAAATAAAAATGATTCAAGACTCTATGGAAGCTACTAGACTGTCCAATGCTGAATTTAAGAGGTGGAAGCAATTAATGTCTGTTAGTAAATATTTTGCACTCTTTAACAATGACCTCTAATCACATCTTCATAATCTTGTGCGCGTATTTCAAGCGTCACTTGGAACGATGGCATCAGTTTGTTTCAAATACAATAACTGTGCTGTTTTGCACTACTCGCGAACAGAAATCACTGATTTTACAAATTATCTGCCCTCTCATTGTTCATCTGTTGATTACTGTATCCACAAATGTCGTGATTTCATAACTGTCGCATGCAATGCATAAGCTCTGGTTGACATTTTTCATACAGAGTCAAAGTTCTATGGTCTGAAGCCAAGAAGTGGGAAGAAGCAGCCACCACACTAATTCAAGTGAACATGGAAACGAAAGAAGTAATAAAGATATGTAAGTAACCAACACAACAATCACCATTCGCCATCCACGGGAGAAATCCGAATGAGGTTATCTCTCCCACTTATCAAGGCAGGATCTTTTCAGCTATGCGTGTCATGGATACGGATATCGAAGCCAGTTAAGATCGAGAAAGTAAGACAAAACTTCATTACTCTGAAATCATTTGGTAATCCACACTGTAATCAGCATAAGGAATGAGACACGAATTCTGTGTAGCACTAATCTCAGTCTCAGTGCCTCTTTAAGATTCAGATAATTGGTGGGCGCCGCATCAAAAGCATTCCCAGCAGACTTCAGACTTTTATTAACAATTACCTTCACTGATGAACATCACTTGACCAGAGATTATTAGCAACAGGGAACCAAGTTGTTAAACCAATCAAGAACCGATCGCATGAAAAATATGCAGAATAGAATGAAGATGCATTGAACATACAATGAGGATACCGTTGAGCTACATCGCTTATTGGCCAGCATTCGTGTGTGACCTGAATGGGAAACGACGAGTTTGAGGTGGGTCCGAGTGTGAAATGGAGGAGCATGATATGACGGAACAATTGCTTACTTCATTGATACACTCTCAGCTGCAAACAACCTGAATAATGAAAGTTGGTAGTTTTATCTCAGTTTATGGGCGATCAGATGTGGAACAGTACTGAAGAATAATCATGATAAAAAGATGAAATGAAATGCTAGTTAGTCAAATATAAAATTAACACTGTACTTTTTGTAGTGAGCAGACGTCATCGCTGTGAAAACTTGACATATTTATTTAAAAAGAAGCTATACTAAGTCTCTCTTTACCTTGGTAACTAGTCATTCAACCTTCATTGATTACACCACCAGATGTAAGTATTGATTTCTTTTCACTCTTACTTAGTCACGTCATCATTATATATCAAGCGTCATCCTTCACATGTCTGATATCTAAATAAAGGAACTTAACTCACAAATTTCATTTATGTATTGACAGTTTTATAATGACTTTAGTAGTCTTATAATTTACATACTTCACAAACGTATTGATACCCTTCCACCCCACTTTTTGGTCAGCTGTTAACTAATTACGTAACGGCATTGGATGAGAAGTAGGGGACTGTCAGCGAGGTGAAATCTGACTAGTTTTTAATCAGACTAACTCATATATAATCAAGATTCGCAAAGTTCAAATCCTGACTAGCAGATTATCAGCCTAGTAGGTACTTATACACAATATGTAAACAGAAATGGATCGTGAACTTTTCCTTGAATTTTCAATCCATTCGCATTCGAAGTGCAACAACGTGGTTCAGGCTCTTACGTTTCAGTGGCTTTTAATTTTTTTCCATGTGGTAACGTTACTGGCCTCATGGCCAACGCTCTCTTTTCCAGCGCAACCACTGACTTGTAGAATAGGCGAGATTTTGAAGGACGTTAGCCGCAAATCCATCTCGTGCCCATCGTGGACACTAACATTAGCAGTGGTAGTTGAACTACTCATAAGTAGTATAAATCTAACACAAAAATTCTTGGTACATGATAGAGAAGATTTGTAGCTCAGGTGGATGATTTGCAATTAACAGTGTTCTCTGAGCTGGTTGGTTTAGTTGTGGAGCTTTCGTGGTCCTTCTGGACAATATCTTCAGCGCAATTTTAGCATAAAGTGAAATGACTTAAATTTCCTCATGAGTGATATAATTGCGTCTCCTGGTAACTATCTTTACATAAGTATTGACCATTTTCTACTGACTTAGATTTTAAACTTTCTGGTCACCTGATTTGCTTTTTATTAGTTGGTATATTTCGTCTATATTAACGTGTTTGTTAATTGCACTTTCGTTTGAGTACCAGGCTTCTAGGAATTCCCTGGCACTTTTAGTGTTTCCCCTGTCTAAGATTTCGACATTATCCCAATCAAACTGATTTCCATAATTGTCTCTATGCATTGATACTAAAGAATATATCGTTATCTAGGTGTTTATGTATATACAGTGTTATTGATATAGGTATAAAACTTGGGCACTGTGGTAGAGTATAACTCCATTATAGATATGATTTTATTTTGATAAATCACACAGTGTTGTACAGTAATATTAACTGATGACGTTTCGAGTACAAATTATTGCTGCTCATAATCATACTAAGTCACTCACACAACTTTTTTCCTTCATTTATATACATGAGTGGAACTAATTAGACATTTGAATAAAAATCAATATAGAATAATGTAAATTCAGAAATAATAATATGAGTGCTAATGGTCAATTACAATCAGATGGGAAATAAGATGTAGGATGTCCGTGGAATTTCTCAATAAATCAGGAAGTAGAGTGGCATTTAAATCTAAAAGCTCACTCAGAGATAAGCTCTTTAAGTTAAAGGGCCCTAATTAGACAGAATAATATAATTTACAAAATACCTTGCAATGAGTGTGAGCGAAGTCAACTATATAGGTCAAACTAGCAGATCGAGGGCCGTCCGACTGTCGGAACACAAGAATTTAGCTAAAGTCAGAATGGTTGTCCCAGAGTAGATAAGTAATTTAGAAAAAAGCTCAGCAATTGCACTGCATGCATTAACACACAATCACACAATAGCATGGTGGGAGAGGGTTAAAATTCTAAGAAGTAATATAGGTAGGTGTAGAGAGAGATTGATTACTGAATCCGGACTGGTTCATTGAGTCTACACTCAACACATGCAACAGAAATGGCTCAATGCAAATACCAGAAATATGGAAGATATTATTACCACCAGTCAAATCAGAGGAGGATAATAAATAACCTTAAAATTCTATTTCAACTGAAGTACATCACAACATTCTAACGTGTTACTTATTTTGACTACAAAAACATTCTTATTTCCCATCCGATTGTATTTGATCAGTAACACTCATATTATTATTATTTCAAATGTCCAATCATCCATTGCACTCATGTATATAAATGAAGTAAACAGTTGTGAGAGGGACTTGATATGATTATGAGCAATAGTTTGTGCTCGAAACGTGTTCATCAGTTAATATTACTGTATAACACTGTGTGATTTATCAAAATAAAATCGTATATAAATATACAGCGTTATCTGAAAACAAAGGTCAGCAGTTATTCTCAACTAGTAACAAAATAATTAAAAATGCATTAAAAAAATTACAAAGTGTGAAGAGTATGAATAACCTAACGTAATAAAGGCAGCTAACGGTTAATTGGGAAAGAAGGTTATGGAGGACTGAAAAGGGATTACTAAAGAGAAAAGGACTATGTGAGTTTTACTATAAAACAATTCAGAAAAATAAAACCGACACTATGGCCATGGGAGTAAAAGTGTCTGGATAAAACGTTTCTGAACACAGGCTTTACCTTAAGGATTGCTACAACCGGATGAAGCAGATATAATAATAATAATAAAGCTTTATTTCAAACAATATGTGAACACATAGTATAGAAATTTCCACAGTATTTAGTTCCAAAAATGTTTCCTTTTCATAGAGGATTTCCACGTAAAGTAATTATCTGAAGTATATCATGTGAGGCGTAGTGTTGTTACATCTGAAGAAAGTGATTTTTCTTAATTTCCTTCAAGAACTGCACAGCATTCAGTTGGAAGCTAATTAAATATGTGCGTGTGTGAGTTCATCTGGTTATCATCTGATATAACCGCATGACTAAAACATGACGAAATTAAGAAGAGTTTAGGCATTTTGATGGTTGGAAATTCTGGTAGCCCAGTGATTCAGGCAAGTCACCAGTTATGATTAAAGTCAAGTGACCACTCATCACTTAACTAATTAGCTGTCAACTCTCGTAATTACGTAAGATTATTCACTGTTCCTCACATACTGCTTTGTCTCATACACTTTGATTCATCCTTGTTACTAACTGACAATAACTTCTGACCTTTGTTGTCGATTAAAATTGTTGACATAAAACTCTAAAAATCTGTACAGCTTTGAAGATAAGTCACGAAAAGCAGCCATTTTGTATTGACCACCATACACATGAATTACATACACTCGGTAGTCAGTTGATCAGGTGACAAGTGATCACAATGCAAAAGACTTCCAAATTTTTCACTCCGACTTTTTTTTGATGTTTCAAATCCATTTAAGACAACTGATGTAGGGGATCTAATGCTGGATGAACTCCAACTTGAATGGAGGTTGCACTAGATCAAAAACTGAAAGAAGATAGATTCCATCAACGGATAGATGAACACTGAGATAACTGTTTTAGGTTACGACAGTTTGTTACGATAACGGTCTACATATTATTATCAAATTTGGATATAAATCAAGAATAAGACTCGATGCCGTACACACCAAAGTTATGTGGAGGAATTACTTCAAGCTTTATTTTTTTCCCAAGTATTTGTAATCCATCCAAAACATACTTGGGTTTTTTTTGTTAGTGCGAAGACAATATTTCTATATTTCTTGATGTGCTGCATTGAATGACTAGTTATCATATTGTTCCCATAGACAAAATGACTGCAACCTTATAATTTTACCATGAACCAAATTTATGTAATTTAAATAATACTTATCCATGCCTGTACAATTGGTGTGTTCTACACAGGTAGGAAAAAATGTATTTTATTAAATTACTATTATTAAATATGCTTACTAATCGTATATGTAATTTATCATATTGATGATGCCTGTAAACTGGCGTCCCTCATGTAAAAAATGAGAATATACTATTATTATTATTATTATATGAATTATAGAATGCTCAGTAAATTACACCAATGTCAAATACATAGAAAAACTGACAAGCAGCAAAATTCTGCAATGGAGGCAAATTATGCATTAACCAGCTAATTAGCCATCACGTTTCTTTATTCACAAATTTAACAGCATCTTCACTAAACGTGAACTGACCGAATGTAGGCTAGAATTGCAATCAGAAAATGTACCTAGGCTCAGAGATATGTGAAGATGATAGTGATTTTATAAACTGGATCTACATGTCACTGTGGATCTTTGATTTAATGGTAGGGGATTCATCAAAGTACTCACCAGTCACACGGAAGGTCCAGATTCTATTTCCTTTCAACAAACCCTTGAACCCCCCCCTTGGTTTTTTTTTATTCCTTTGTGTTCCTAGTGGAACATAGGGCTTCAAGCTAGAGGCTTGAAGTTTCGGTAGAAGTAGTGTTTATTTTTAAGTGATTGGGTTGCTAGCCCCGTCCTCAGCCTTCCCTCTTTACTAGTCTTATTTACTAGTTTAACGAGGTAAAGGAGGGCGTCCGTCGCTGGGAATCGAACCCCTAAGCACATGAGGCGTAGTTGGCGAGCATTCTACCTCTGTGCCACCCTGACGACAAACTTTTGAACCCTCGCCTCGTTTACTAGTTGGTATTAAGCGCGGAAAAAGAAAGAATGTTTAGCCTGACGCCAGAAACCCTATCCCGTAAAAATAACACCATCACTGTTAAAACTTCAAAAAGTTTGATGCCTTATGTTCCACTCAAAATGCAAGGAAGAACAACGAATATCACTGGGAACGATAACTCCACTTCATAACACCAATTATTATTCAATTTTTGCATAGTTAGAAACACAACTAGGGTAACATGTAATAAAACCATCCAGAGACTTATATCACAGTAAGAAATGCATAATTATGGGAAAAGATTGGTAAAAATACATAAAACAAGATGGGATCAAGACGAAAAACGAGAAAAGTGAGCAGAATAGTGAGTTAGATTAAGAGAAATATTAATAACATGCAGACAAATCTTGATAACAAATAAAAAGTTGATTAAAAATATTAGAAATAAACATAAAAAGTGATTATATCTCTTTCCAGATCGAGGCATATAATTCGTCATTTTGAAAATAAAGTGAATTTCTCTCCCATGGGAGAGTCGAAAATGTAAAGTATCTTTCAAATTACAATGTTTAACGTGATTGACAATAATAATAATAATAATCTACTTTATTCTAAAAACAGTACTTATAATACAGAATGGAATTCTCAGCATTTGTCACAATATTGCACCTGATTTACTCAAAATATGAATAAAATTAAAAAATTAAAACAAAATTAACCAGAGGAATTTGTCCACATTTATGGTATAAAGTCAAAAATATTCGGAGTACAAAATGAAAATAATAAATATAATAATAATAATAATAACAGTGAGTTTGTTTCAAACAGTATTGTCGATTCAGTTTGGAAATTTTAGCATGTTATAGATTATTGAATCTAATGTTCTGTTGATATAGTATAGTGAGGAGAAATACAAAATTAACAGTTATAACACAGCTTAAATGATGTTCACACTTATGAAAAGATAAGCAAATAAAAACAAAATATTGAGAGGATTATGAATATAAGAAGTACAGTAACAATAAAGCTTGATGTTGTAAGGATGGAGGAAATGGTTTGTTTAGTAGTGCAAAGAAGGTTAGTTAGTTCATGCCTAACACAATTTTCATCACAGAAAGTACGTGCCGTCAAATATGGTATAGTGGAATTTTTATACTTAGACGTAGGTGCATAAAGTCTTCTGAAAAGACTTCTTGTTTTACCTAAAGAGGAGACACAAGGTTGGAGCTGCGGGTAAAGTAGATGCTAACAGTGTGATAAAATCCCTTCGGCAAATTTGTTGCATGACATCAAATACCTATCATCAATTACGATGTCAACGATATAGCCCAATGGGATACCACTCGCCCTATTGACAATCTTTAGAGTTCTACAAAGTATGACATAGTCTTCCTTTTAAGCAATCCAGGAAAGAATAAGGGTGATCAGTAAAGAAGAACAGGTAAAATGCACGAGTTGATAAACTGTAAGAGGAGGAGGAGTTGAGTTATTCCTGAGTGCCTTAACTTCTTAATGTGAAAAGTCAGACGGAATATTTTCTGGAAATCGCAAAGACACGTGAAGACCAGGATGAATCAGAAGAAAGAGTTAGTGCAAGATATTTAATATCTAACTTGATTTCTATATCACTATCATCAATTTCGCAACGGTCATAAGAATTAACGGTTTCATTTAACTTTGTCTTACATCGGAAACTGAGATTAACAGTCTGACATTTGGAAGGATTTAGTTTAAGGCCATTAGACGAAGACCATTTGCTAATTCCTGATAGAAAGCTGTACATCTTAGTACAGTCTAGCTGAGAGTTAACAGACATCGAAATAGTTAGATCATCGGCATACTTAACAAAGTTCATTTCGTCATCAGAGTGAGGCAAGTCAATAGAAAAGGGGAAAGGACAACGCCTTGAAGGACGCTAGCCTCAGTAACCAATGAAGTAAAACATTTTACCAAATAAAACACACACACACACGAAGTAAACGTGACAAGTGCAAACTAATCTTTCTGAACTCAAAGGGTATTTTCAATGAATTCACGAATTAGGTTATCAAGAAAGACAGACGTTAATCACGCCTTATCTTTCAATAGCATCAGTTAGATTCATAGTAATTTAGTGTTATGGCTTTGGCAAACTTCAAAAGATATGGAATAGAATGGTCGTAATCTTTTTGTTGCCTTGCTGAACAGAATCAGTTTATATTTTGCCATGAATGTCAGCTGGTGTCTAGATGATAACCAGAATACGCTTCACCTTCTATGTTTAACAAAATCTATGCAGTAAATGTACAATGTGATTGATAACCTGACTGAAACAGCGCCACTGTACAACAGGTAATAATCACATTAGTTGTACAATTGGTATTTACCAGTATCATGTTGTGGATGTGTGATACAGACAGTGTCTGCCAACGGAATATGATTTTCACATATTCCCACAGTTCAATACGGCATTAACAACACAATGCCATTTGTGTATTTAAACATTCTATTTCATGTCGTTTAACGTACACCAAAATCACACACTCAGTGATTGGTTGAAGAATATAAACTGTAGATATATAAACAGAGGTGTGATCAATGAAAAAGATACCTGGGCTTCTTTGTCTTGCCTTCTTATATGTCTCACTTCCTGTCTTAGATTTCCCTTGGTACTACTTAGTTATTATATACTATCACCTAAACATTTCAGCAATCCTATCTTCACTGACATAGGATGGGATGATCGGAAGTTCAAATATCTGTTTGAATGTGTGGGTTTCCTGTAAACACCAGTGTTTAACTTCCCATCTTCTTTCCTTTTTACGTTGCAATCTTCCTGAATTTCCAATTCATCACAAGTGAATTGAATTGCCTCCACCTTTGAGTTAATATGTTCGAAAAATCTGTCTATATCTTGTGTTCTCAGTACAGTGAATGTGTCATCTACATACCGCCACCATACTTTTAGGCTGGGACTGAACGTTTCAATCGCTAACTTCTCCTACCTATCCATGAATATATTTGCTACAACCGAGGATATTGGTGACCCCATGACAACTCTCTCAGTTTGTTTGTATATTTTCCCTTGGAATTTAAACACTGTGGAAGTCAGGCATAGCTGCACTCCCAGCATTATGTTCTCAAGTGGCACTTTTGTCCTAAGTTCGAGTTCTTGTTTAGAAATGAGTTCGTTTCTGACTGCCTCCATAGCCATATTTATTTGTATACGTGTGTATAAACTGATACTGTCATAACTAACCATTTTTTCTCCATTATCTAATTTTAAATTATCTAATCTATGTTTTAGTTCATAAGAATTTGTTAGTCTAGATTTCGAGTGGTTTTTAAGGGGATTTAATACCATGGCTAAATATTTAGATAATTCCTAAGTAGGTGAGTTTCTAAAATCAACTATAGGTCTCATAGGGTATCATGACTTATGAACTTTAACAACACCATACATCCTTCTGGGGTTATTAGCTTTTGGCATTAAATTAAACCACTTAGACTCACCTAGAAAGGCTTCATTCAGCGTATCAGGTCCTCTGTGGATTTCTTAACCTTATTCATAATGGTGTCTATTGATTTATTAATTTCCATTATTACTGTTGCATTCCCTTTGTTTGACTTTGTGATTACTATATCCTTGTTATTCTTAAGGTGTTTTAGGGCTTCTATCTCTCGTTTTGTCAGGTTAGGCTTTCCACATTTTTGTCTTCTTTATGTCAGTGTACATTGTGCCCGTACTTCATCAGCCGTAGTTTTGTCTATCCCACCTAGTGCTATTTCTATTTTAGGGATGACATCCTCAGGTTTCAGTTTGTCTACCGTTACATTGAAATTTAGTCCCTTTTCTAATACACTTATTTCTGTAGGACTTAATATATGTATTGCCAGATTGATAACCCACTTTGCCTGAATTATATGATCTGGTGAAACCAGCATTCACTGCTTAAAACTCACTTAGGAAGTTTCACTTCAGTACATATTTTTGTATAATATATTGAAAAGAAAGTCCTTCTTTTAAGATCACTTTTATAGCTTAAAAATACTAAATCATCCTGAGAAGTGATGCGTGTAACATAAATTCATGCAAAAGAAAATGCATGTCATTCTGATACGGTTTATTTGACAATCTCTACACATATGATTTATTCCTGCTGACCGCCAAAACAAATTTGTCACAACAGTCAAACAACACTGGATATATTCAATGTAACTTTCAATGTTCAGTACTCTTGAAGTCTTCAAAGTAATTATCTGGTAATTGACATCTTTTTCACTGGATTGAATACAATTAAACTTCGTAAAACTTCTTGAAATCGTTGGATTCGTGCATAGAATAAAAAGATATTTAATGAAGACAGCAGAAAAAGAAACAACCATCCAACAGACACAACTAATGTTGTCATACGAATCAATTCCACTGGGAATTCCGATGTTCTATAAAAGACTATCGTTGTAAGAAGTAAACAGATACCACTTGGTAGAGCAGATAAAAATGCAGTCAGGTGTAGAAGAAGTAAAGTAATTGTTGATGAAATATGTTTCATTATTTCTAATGACTGTTGACGATGATTACGTGACCATTTAATCATCTTAACTAAAAAGAACACATCGAATATAGTTACAAGAGAAAGTTGGGCTAAACATGTGTTTGAAAATAAACTTTGATAGAGTAGAAGTAGATTACGATTGCTGGTATACCAACATGTTGTAAAATTGAATATTGACAAGCGATCAGTGTTCAGCACAATAGGCAATGTCATTAGACATGCTATAATGCTGATAAACACAACAACTATCCATATAGGATATTTAGAAACTCGTTTATACAACACCGGTTTATACAATAAGATGCATCGGTCAACACCTAGTAAAACGAAAAGATTTCCACGTAGAATACAACAAAATGCCTGAAAATAAGTGGTTAGCTTACAGCTTATACTTGATCTTGTCAAAATAAAGTAATACATCCTTCCTGATGTTGCATACGGTAGGCCAAATGTTGGAAATAATCTTAACCAACCAACTGTAATAGTAATTCCAATATCGCATAAAGCAAGTACGCCTAGAAATACAAGATGTCTACTATTACGACGAGATGGATATAGGAATGCAATAGTGATAAGAGTATTAGTAATTAAATTAAATACTCCAATAGGTGGAAATACATAAGCTGTTAATATTCCAAGGACTTTAGGCGTCTTACATAACAGCTGACTGCTGTTTGGATCTTCATGTTCTAAGGTTGTACAGTCAGTTAGTGTATATGAAGGAGAGAAATATTCTGTCGGATTGGTTTCAGCTTGCATGACTAAATGTTTAAGTATACTTTTACCAGACCATACCCCTTCTTATATACATTTTGTTTCATAGATGAATAACCCCCCCCTTATGCCTGTATGAATAACATCCTAAAGAATAAACCAAAACATCGTATGCAATTATAGACACTATTTAGTATATTATTTGATATTAATAATGCCTCCCAAAAGCTATTCGCTAATATTAATTAATTTTAATTTCATCGTGAAGAGTTTTTAATCAGATAATGCTTACAATCATATATGAGCTAATTATTTAGATTGTGGCTAAAACTATCAGTTTGAATGATCTATGATCATCATTTATGGTGTGTTATTTTTTAAAAACAACCTCGCCTAGATTACTAGGTCACTAGTATTCTAGCCGGTCCCAAGCCCGGATAAAGAGGAAGGGTTGGGGCGTGGTGCTAGCAACTCCACCCTCAAAACTTAACCAAATTGCTACTAAAACTTCAACGCACAAATATATTAAAAATTCTAAAAATACAAACAATGACCTTATTTTTCGCTGGAATCGGGGAAGTGAAATGACGCGGGCTGGTGAAAGCCTTCGGGAAGCCAGTCAGCCGATGTGCCTTCTTTCGATGAAAGCGAAAATAAGGATGGGGACGTGGAATGTTCGTACAATGTACGAAGCTGGGAAGGCTGCTCAGGTAGCCGCAGAAATGAGGAGATATAAAATAGAAGTGTTGGGAATCTGCGAGAGCAGATGGAACGGATGCGGAAGGTGCCAACTACCAACTGGAGAGACAATAATCTACTCCGGTCACCCAGAGGACAATCACGAGCACACCGAGGGAGTAGCCATCATGATGTCACCAACAGCGGCTAAAGCTCTCATGCAGTGGGAACCAATCTCCTCCAGGATAATGACAGCCAGGTTCAACTCAAAAGGAAAAAAGGTTACAATCATTCAGTGCTACGCGCCTACAAACGTCTCAGAACATGAGAAGAAGGAGGCCTACTACAGTCAACTACAAACAGTAATGGACAACGCCCAAGGATCAATATGAAAATCCTGATGGGTGATATGAATGTGAAACTGGGAGGAGACAATACAGGAAGAGAACTCACCATGGGTCGTGAGGCCCTCGGTGAAATGAACGAAAATGGCGAACTCTTCTCAGACTTCTGCGCCTTCAATGATTTGGTGATTGGTGGCAGTGTGTTCAAACACAGGGATATACACAAGGCGACATGGATTTCACCAGATGGACACACCAAAAACCAGATAGACTTCATTTCAATCTCAAGGAAGTGGAGACAGAGCCTACTGGACATAAGATCGAGGAGAGGAGCAGATGTGGGTTCAGACCACTATCTAGTACAAGGGACTTTCAAGGTGAAGCTGAAAGCCTCGAGGATACCTGGGGATAGGCCACAATGCAAGTTCAACACGCAAAAACTGAAAGATACAACCACAAAGGACACTTTCACTGTAACTGTCAGAGCAAAGCAGGAAACACTACGTGGCACCACTGAGGAATCATCCGTGGAAGACCATTGGAACTCTCTGAAGGTAATTTTCAACGAAACGTGTTCAACGGTTTTAGGAAGAAAGAAGAAACAAGACAAGGAATGGCTCTCAACGGACACTTGAAAGCTAATAGAGGAGAGGAGAAGGGTAAAAGAGAAAATGATTCAATGCAAAGATGGACAAGAGAAAGCGACGCTGAACTCAACTTACACAGCACTGGACAAAGAAGTGAAGAAGAGTGCCAGGAAGGACAAAAGACAACCTGGCTACTGAAGCTGAGAAGGCAGCAGGCAAAAGGGACCTGAGGACACTATATCAGATAACCAAGTCTCTATCCGGGAAGAGATCAACACAAGTGAAACCTATAAAAGACAGCCAAGGGAACCCAATTACTAAAGAAGAAAGACAGATTAAACAATGGGCGGACCACTTCAAAGGACTCTTGAATCGACCACCACCTACAACCCGTCCAGTAATACCAACAACAGCACGTACACAACTGCAAGTTGACACCAATCCTCCAACGAAAACTGAAGTCATGAATGCAATCAAGCTTCTGAAAGCTGGAAAAGCAGCTGGACCAGATGGAATACCCCCTGAAGCACTGAAAGCGGACCCAGAAACGACGGCAGGTATGCTGACTCCATTATTGCAAAAGATCTGGAAAGAGAGAAAGGTGCCTACTGACTGGAGGAAAGGTTACCTGGTGAAACTACCAAAGAAGGGCGACCTGGGACTCTGCAAGAACTGGCGAGGAGTCATGCTCCTGTCGACGCCAAGTAAAATCCTGAGTCGCATCATCCTCGAGAGAATCAAGGACGCGCTGGATACAGAACTCCGACCAGAACAAGCTGGATTCAGGAAAGGCAAATCATGTTCTGACCAAATTGCAGCTCTACGCATTATCATCAAACAAAGCATGGAATGGCAATCAAACCTCTACCTCAACTTCATAGACTTTGAGAAGGCCTTCGACAGCGTTGACCGCGAAGTAATTTGGAAACTACTCGAGTACTACGGCGTACCCCAAATATTCATCAACCTTATTCAACAACTGTACGACAACGGCACATGTCTAGTGATCCACAACGGAAAACTCAGTGAGGCGTTTGGAGTAAACACAGGAGTCAGACAAGGGTGCTTATTATCACCAATGATATTCCTAATTGTGGTCGACTGGATTATGCGTCAGACAGTGTGAAACGAGAAGACAGGGATATCCTGGACCGACGTGAACAACCTAGAAGACCTGGATTTCGCGCGTGGATGATTTATGTTTGATGTCACACAAAATCGAAGACTTACAAGTGAAAACCGACAAACTGGTCGAAGAAGCAGCAAAGACAGGACTCCAGGTGAACATAGACAAGACGGAGGTTATGAAAATAACCAACCAACAACAACAACAACAACAACAACAGCAACATCCAGCGACAATCACCATCGACAGGAGGGATTTGAAAGAGCTTACTTCTTTCACTTATCTAGGGAGCATTGTCTCAACTACAGGAGGAACGGACGAGGATGTTAAATCGAGAATCGGAAAGGTGAGAAACACATTCATCAACCTGAAACCAATCTGGAAATCTTCGTCACTCAGCCTGCATCAACAACAAAATTCGGATTTTCAATACAAACGTGAAGTCAATTTTGCTTTACGGATCAGAAACTTGGCGGGTCACCAAGAATATTTTCAACAGGTTGCAGACCTTTATCAACAACTGTCTTCGCTCCATACTGAAGATTAGATGGCCGGAAAGAATCACAAACAAGAAGCTATGGGAACAAACGAAACAGGAACCAATCGCCTAACAAATATGCAGGAGGAAGTGGAGATGGACTGGACACTCGCTAAGGAGGCCGTTGAGTGACATCGCGCGTCAGGCCAGTGCTCGAGTGGAACCCGAAAGGGAAGCGGCGAGTGGGACGTCAGTGCAAGGGTGACATGGAGGAGATCGTGTGAGGAGGAGATGAAACAGTATGGATTAACATGGACGCAGATGAAAAGTACAGCATAAGACAGAAGCAAGTGGAGACGTGCAGTTGAAGCCCTATGTTCCACTAGGAACCTAAGGGAACAATAATAAATAATAATAATAAATTTTTAAAAACAAAATTTATTTAAAGAGTACTCATGTTCCACCCATTTCTCTACCTAGACTGTTCCACCTGTCTTATACAACGATATCAAGTATGATCAAATATTGATGGCGGGGGGAATATCTCAGATAACCTTCGGGAAGTAGATTACTATCGGTGTAATGCGTGATGATTGAAGAGTGAACTGACATTCTGAATCATAGCAGGTTTCGAATGAGTAACACCTAGTCTGGTAAGTTAATCGTGATAGCGCTTTCAGAGGTTATATGAATGTGAATAAAGGCAAATGTAAACTCTTCTCTGTCTTTATACCAGTCAGAAAATTCTAAAGAACAAAGGTTTGCATCCAGAAAATATTTTACTCTTTTTATTTCATTATAGTGGAACGTAGGACTCCAAGTGATATCACTGAAGTTTCGGTAGCAGCAGTTTAATTTTTACAGAGTGGGGTTGACATCATCTCAACTCCATTTACCGGAATTACTACCAGCTCAGCGAAAGAATGAAATGCTGAATGAGAGAGAAGATGCGTGTGTCAGGGCCGCGGCTGAATGTCTTCCATCGAAATTGCAGTGTCAGCGTGACGGTGAATGTTGCAGCCTGCAGTATTTCGACGGCCATTGCAGAGACAAATAGGTGTCCTCCATCTGGCTCACCTCCACTCATTGTTTCGCTCCACTTTTCACCACGTCTGCATCAGACATTCACCAGTCTACTCGTCACGCACACAAATACACTCCACTACATGCACTTCAATGACGATCGTGCAGGAGCATGTTATCATCACACAATTGACTGTTGACTGTCTTCCGATTTGCTTTCCTCACCTTCTCCTGTGTGTTTCTGTTGGCTTTCATAAACAATAAATGATCATATCATATGTGATATTCTTCTTCGTTTCATAATCCAACGTGATAATGTGGATGAATTTCGTCATGTAGATACGATTTCCGCCACATTAACCAGGATTCACAGGTGTTTTTCTCGGCGTTGCTTTCAATGAAATTTTATCAACTGTGATTGGTTTACTGCTGTGTGAGTTAATTCAGGTGAACTTATGTATATTCGCTGTCGCCTTGGTGGAATTCTGAGTGGTTTCGACCTCTAGTCACTTTGAGCATTATGTCGAGATGATTCATAGAATGCACGACTCCTTCTTCTACAGCTTGCTATTTCCGAACTCTGAAAATTTTGCGACATGATCGTGTCTCTACCATTACGCGACCGCACTCTTGACGCAATGTGTTCGAACATTGAGAAGGCTGTTTCGTCATCACTCGTTCGATTTCAACGCATGTTATCGCTTTCTGGAGCCAGCCAGCTGATCTCCTCACACATCTTCGTCCCCTCATTCGAGAGTGTCAACGCCTAATGCTGAAATCTGTCATGAACGAGACATTCCGTGTACGCTGTAAGTATGTATAACATTCATAAACAGACTTTAATTCATTCAAGTATGTATTAAATTACTGACTCTGAGCTACAGGCTCCTCTGAATCGAGAAACTGATAATCTAACCGCGTAGCAAAGTGGCACCATATTCTATCAGGAGCCTTAGACGTGACCTGTCTAACCTAGACTATTCACTATCTACCGGCAATTTATTGATATTCTTCAGGGAGTTTGTATTTCCCGTTGACTGATTATATTAGACCGATGATGTCTCAAGATTAACACGATACTATCTAGTGGATGGTGACTGGTAACAGAATCCAAGATGCGCACTTCGCACTATTTGGGACTCATCATCTGGATGTACCTGCAGTTCTCAGCGAATGATGGTGTTCCCTCCGAGACTCAAAACCAGAACTTATTATTTCAAACGTCACAGCATTTTCCACTAGACCACAAGGACAAAAGCCTCTTAAAGTGCACCGAGTATCAATTATCAATTGCTTAAGTGAATTTCTTATTTCCCTCTGATTGATTATATTGGACTAGACACATTCACTCAAAGTGGACCGCATGTATGTGGTGAGAGCTGTCTGCTAGCCAAAATTGATAGACAGCAACTTACGTCAATGTTTACGTCCTATATCTCGGTCATGAGAAAAAACAAGAACAAAGACTAACTCAACAACAAATCACAGCAGACTTTGCGTGGGCGGATACGATTCGCAAAAATATGGTATGACCTTCAAATAAATGGCCACAAAGAGATGACAGATTAACTTTAACGAACAACTAGACAGCTTAACAAACGCATTAATGAGCATCTTCCTTCATGGTTTGGAAAAGGTCAAATAAAATCTATAAGAAGTTCTATTTCGGCTCATTTGATTGATAGCGGTCACCAAGTGGACAAAAATAGTGCCTTCAAAGTTATCTATCGCATTCCATCGAGCCTTTCGAACGGAATTCGAACCCGCCTTTTACACATAGCCGAAGCTGTGGTAATTCGAGAGAACAATCCTAGTCTTTGCATACAAAAGAAGTTTGTTCTACCTTTGTCTCTCCCTTGCTTAGCCTAGGTGAATTCTATTCAAAACCCTCCCACCCTTTCTTATTTGCCATTTCCTTTGTACTTTTATGATATTTATTTAAACTCTGATTATCATTCCACTTCACGTTTTAAGATTTGACCCAATTTATTTATACACTTATACACATATACTATCTTTGTTATTCTTATCACCTGCATAAACCTTATTATCAATATTTTGTTATCATTATAATCATCGTTATTAACTACGTTCAAAACATTTACCACATTATTATTATTTGATCCACAAAATCACCGTCATTGGTTAAAATTTATTATATATAAATCTATGTAAATTAGAGTAAAGCCTGAAGAAGAAGATCTAATTGAAAACAGCGATATTGTTCGCTTATATGTCTTATTCTAATATTAAAAATGGGAATATTTAAAGATTAACTTTCAGCGAGAAAACAACCAATCAGAAGTCGGTGTTTCTCTGCTAACAATATCCTATAATAATGTACATAAAAATCGATAAATATCTGTTGATTTTCTCAATAAACGATCTGTTTCCCGGCCCTTGTCTTCTGTCGTTACAGGTACACCCAGCTGACCAGTCACAGATAAGATGAAATGCAATTTCACTTCTCGCCACCATCAACTGAATAATATCTTGTTGATATTCATGGTCGAATTCCCTATTTACAGTTGATCACTGCATTATTATCGTTGAACAGCCGGACAGAGAACAATTAAATCAGCTGAAATGCAACAAAGAACTATTAATAACCCTTCCTGTTAAGGCAGCCAGTCTAGTCCTTATGGATAAAGATTTTATAGAGAAAATGAATGACATGCTATCAGGTGGAAATAAATTTTCCCAGCCACCGAATGAAAGAAATAAAACAGAAAAGATTGAGAACCCGCTCATTGATGTTCTCAAAGGAATGAAAACTGAGCAGTTAGTCGGGCATGAAATTTGTAATCACACATGACTAACAGATTCAATAATACCTAGAATGCATGGTTTACCAAAGAAACACAAAGCCGGTCTGCCACTAGGTCCACTTTTTGGACATTTCATGTTTTCCAGCCATTAATTTAGTGACATGGTCAACTGATATTTTAGAACCTGCAAGCAAATAGATTTACCTTCGTGACACTCAGTTCATCGAGTGTATCCAAGATATCAATGTATCGAACAAAATTATGCTGTCTCTTGACATTGAATCACTACGCAACAGCGTTCCATTCACGAAAACTATCATATTTGTCGATATATAGACGGAAACTTGATTAAAATCGGGTTGCCAACAGTTTGTTTAAAGTAACCTGTACAGAAATTCACCATTAATGTGTAATTCATATTCGACGACGCCATTTACCTACAAGAAGTTGGGAGTGCGAAGGGATCTCCCCTGGATTCATTGCTAGAAACTCTTTCATGGCAAGCCCCAAGAGTGGTCCACCTTAAGCAACTACTGATAAATTTCTATCCAAGGAAACCCACATTGAACGGCAAACTGTCAGTTTTTCACAGCTAGGTACTAAGTGGATGTAAACGGAACCTAATTATTTCTCATCCCACCCGCACGCGACGCATATGTGGCCCTGATGCTCTGGAAGATAATTAAACTTTTCTAGGGAAACCTTCTTGCAAAACGGATATCCAAGTAGGTTTATTGACAACAATATCAAGAGGATAATTCAAAGACAACAGACGTATTCCTGCCAGAAAAGAAACTTTACATGAAGTTTTCACGTCAAAAGTGACTTCAATAATGACGTTATTGGGAGGAGAATTTCGGCTTCTTTAAGAAACACTTTCTTCGCAGTGACTTTAGTGGGCGTTTTCTCTAGTAGCCCACTGGTGTCTAGAAGCCAAAAGGACAAGAACTCGTATACAACCAGGTCCATGTGTATGCATCCACTCATCAGTTCTTGTATTGCCAGGTATATTGGCCCTTTGATCTGGATCCTGTCTAAAAGGGTTCAAGAACACTATCCTGCGTGGTTGCAGAAAGGTAGCAGCAAGTCTATGAGACGTGTGATATTTTAAAATCTTTTTAAACACTGGCGACTCTGTATCAACCAACTTCTCATTCAGCGTGGTCTGCAAAGTGAAAAGCACCCTAACTAAGACGATCCGCTTTCATCTGCTCTGCACTGCTGAAGTTATAGCGATCCAGATGGAGAAACCATAGCTGTTCATACAAAAAAACTTTCATCTAATTCTATTATCATGGTAAAGACCGTATTATTTTCGACTCGTTTTACTTAGGCTATTTCTCTTAACAGCGGGATGTAACTGAGGAGCATTGCGATGAAATCGAGCCAACCAATGGATAAGTTTGAACAGTAAAATTTCCAAATCCCCACGACGAGATGGAGGGAATCCATTATTTTCATCTCGTGAACGAGACTCTATTGTTCCATTGTGTCGAAATTCAGGATCTGGTTTCTCAACAGTATGTACACCTTCTGAACGAAATAAGTGAACTAGACCAAAGTCAGCTAAATAAACCTCTTGTTTGGAAGATCTGTGTAGAAGATTAGAAGCTTTAATATCTGCTTTAGCGTAGTCTCTCCAATGCATATATTCTAATGCATCTGGCACATTTGTGCTGTCTTCAAGAATACCAGATGCAGATATTTCACGATTTTTTAATGTGGATTCGAAATCTCCAGAGAAACGATCCACCACAAGGAATCGAAGAGCTGTTTTATTTAAATTAACCGACCGACTACCTTTATATTTCGGAATGCCAAGGTACTTAAGAGAATGACTCGACTTCCATGAGCTGATTGGATTCTCAAAACATGCTCGCATGTATAAATGCATTTCAGTAAAAAGCGGTTCATTTTCTTGGGGTTCTATCTTAGCAACATAATGATAAGCTTTTTCACCCTCAAGTTTAACTGAGTAGATTCGGCCGAAACCACCCAGACCGACTGCATTACCAATGACCAACTTTCTTTTGAGTGAGTCTTGTAACACTGTTCCAGTTTCTACAGGTTACGCCAAGCTGTAAGCAGTTGCCTTTACAGCCCTACATTTCCGAACTGATACATCTCGTTATAATTTGAATAGGCGGTGCCTACGTCCAAGGTCAAAACTTCTCTTCTGACTCATCTTTTTCTCTAAAACTCTTAGGTAACATAAAATTTCCTTTTTTCTTTCTATGAGCACCCTGATTATAATTCACTTGTTAAATTATTTATCACGTTATGTAATTCTATCCCCCTTATTCAACTGCTCGTATTTATTAACTAATATTAACAAATATTCTTATGATAATTAATCCCTTTCTTACTACCCACTTTTACGAGAAAAAATTACCGAAAAGAGACTCTTCGTTGAACTGTATGTCTTGTTCTTATGATCCTTCGGGTGGGAATTATTCATGAGGCAAAAAGAGACTGTTTCAGCTCATAAAATTCAATCAGTTCAAATCATAACAAAATATGGGACACAAGTTAAATGATACTCTAGGTGCTATCGTAAGTACAAAAATAAATTAAAAAGGGTAATATTTTCCTTTTCAGTGTTATGTAGGTTTTGGCTATGCAGTCCATCGTCTGTGGATTCTTTCCTATAGAATTGAATTTAAGTTAATTAAGTTTGCGTCGGTGGCACAGAGGTAGAATGCTCGCCAACCACGCCTCATGTGGTTACGGGTTCGATCCCCGGCCACGGACGAACTCCTTTACCTCGCTAAGCCAGTAGTAAGACTGGTAAAGGGGGAAGGTTGGGATCATGAGGCTAGTGACCCCATCCCGTAAACAAAATACCGGAACTTCAAGTCTCTAGTTTGAAGCGGCCTATGTTCCACTGGGAACGTGAAGGAATAGAAAAAAGTGTATAACTGGTCGATAGTACATACTACTGATCGACTGACTGACATGAGTAGTCGAATGTCATTTACACCTAATAAAGAATCATATATAATGCACTACTGATTTTTTGCCTTTACAATGAACGGAATACAAGTAAATAAGTTAACAGCAAATACAAATATTAACAACTCAACAAACCTAGAGCTCTGACTCATTCCCGATTGCTTTTACACGCTACCTTTTATAAATTTTTGATGCGTCCTGTTGTAAGACAAATGCCAAAACCTCAAGGATAAACCTCCCATAAACCTTTATTAAATGACTACTTTCTTTTCGTGTCACTTGATTTTAGTATACCATTACATTTTAGATGCTGCTTTTTTTTCCGAAACAATGATTTCCATGTTTAACTTTTGCTGTATAGGATGGCGTGTGTTGTGTTTTTTATGCTGCCTACAGGAGTAAGACAGGCTGGCTGCCTATTATCACCGGTGATATTCTCAATTGTGGTCGACTGGATTACGCGTCAGACTGTGTTTTGGGAGTGAGGATTCAGGAATACGCTGGACGACTGATAAGAAGACTCTGGGTTTTGCAGACGACATATGTCTGGTGTGACACAAACTTACAGGCGGAAACCAACAAAGTGGCAGGAGAGGCAGTCAGCAAAGACAAGAATACTGATGAACATAGAGAAGACGGAGGTTAAGATGGCCAACGAATTGCAACAACGATAACAACCCGCATCAATCATCATCAACGGGAGAGATGTAACCGAGGTTCCCTCCTTCACTTATCTAGAAAGCATCATTTCAACTACAGGCGGAACGGATGGAGATGTCATAGACAGAATCGGAAAGACAAGACACGCCTTCATCAACCTGAAACCAATTTGGAAATCTTCTACACTCAGCCAGCATAAAGAACAAGATTCGGATTCTGTTCAACAAAAATATGAAGTCGGTCCTTCTATACGGATCAGAAACTTGGCTAGTGTGTCACAAAAAGCATTTCCAACAGGTTGCAGACTTTTATCAACAGCTGCCTTCGTTGGCTCCATGTTGAAGATCAAATGGCCGGCTAGAAAGAATTAGCGACAAGAAACTGTGGGAACAAACTAACAGGCAAGAGCCGATCGCTCAACAAATTTGTAGGATAAAATGAAGGCGGTTAAGGCATACATTGAGAAGACCGTCGAATGACATCGCGCGCCAGATCCTCTAGTGGAATCCAAATGGTAAGCGGTGACGGGTGGACCGTCAGTGCGAGGT
Source organism: Trichobilharzia szidati (assembly GCA_944472155.2). Classification (NCBI taxonomy): domain Eukaryota; kingdom Metazoa; phylum Platyhelminthes; class Trematoda; order Strigeidida; family Schistosomatidae; genus Trichobilharzia; species Trichobilharzia szidati. The sequence continues at coordinate 110,520,240 of OX235273.1, read as the reverse complement.
TGATATGGAGGAGATCGTGTGAGGAAGAGATGATAGAGTTTTTTCAATCAAGGACCCAGCTGAAGAGGATGGTAGAAAATAGAACAAAGTGGAGATGTGTTGTTGAAGCCATATGTTCCCCCGGAACCAAAAGGGACAACAATAATATTAATAGCTAAAAATAGAGGCGTCAAAAAACTTGCGAATTTTATAAGGCAAATCTTATTGTTCTTGCTTTAACGAAGCTGGTCAAGGTACGCACACATTGTGAGAAATGTTTTGTTTTCTCTCTTCCTTTCCCACCTCTAGTTTTCTACTTTGAAATGTATATAAACTAATGATAACTTGACGCAAAAAAGATTTGATGTCTAAATATTAGATGCTCTAATTTATAATTTTTTCTGTTTTATTACTAAAACATTGAAATTTGTCATTTTCATTATTTTCTAACCTTTGTAATATCGGTTGGTTCTACGTGAGATAAGTTTATTCGATATAACACACGGTGAGTGATACAGTAGTTATAAGGGGATCACGTTTCAAGAACAATTTATTGACCATAATCATATCAATGTATTCACATGACTACACAACTTGTTATACATATATACATATATATAACAGCTGTACGACAACGGCACATGTCATGTGATCCACAACGGAAAACTCAGCGAGGCGTTTGCAGTAAACACAGGAGTCAGACAAAGGTGCTTATTATCACCAATGATACTCCTAATTGTGGCGGGCTGGATTATGCGTCAGGCAGTGGGGAACGAGAAGACAGGGATATCCTGGACCGACATGAAGAACCTAGAAGACCTGGATTTCGCCGATGATTTATGTTTGATGTCACACAAAATCGAAGACTTACAAGTGAAAACCGACAAAATGGTCGAAGAAGCAGCAAAGACAGGACTCCAGGTGAACATAGACAAGACGCAGGTTATGAAAATAACCAACCAGCAACAACAACAACAGCAGCAACATCCAGCGCCAATCACCATCAACCGGAGGGATTTGAAAGAGGTTACTTCATTCACTTATCTAGGGAGCATTGTCTCAACTACAGGAGGAACGGACGAGGATGTCAAATCGAGAATCGGGAAGGCGTGAAACACATTCATCAACCTGAAAACAATCTGGAAATCTTCGTCACTCAGCTTCAACAACAAAATTCGGATTTTCAATACAAACGTCAAGTCAGTTCTTCTATACGGATCAGAAACTTGGCGGGTCACAAAGAATATTTCCAACAGCCTGTTGCAGACCTTTATCAACAACTGTCTTCGCTCTTTACTGAAGATCAGATGGTCGGAAAGAATCACCAACAAGAAACTATGGGAACAAACAAAACAAGAACCAATCGCTCAACAAATATGCAGGAGAAAGTGGAGATGGATTGGACACTCGCTGAGGAGGCCATTGGGTGACATCGCGCGTCAGGCCAGTGCTCGAGTGGAACCCGAAAGGGAAGCGGCGAGTGGGACGTGCAAGGGTGACATGGAGGAGATCGTGTGAAGAGGAGTTGAAACAGTATGGATTAACATGGACGCAGATGAAAAGTACAGCAGAAGACAGAAGCAAGTGGAGACGTGCAGTTGAAGCCCTATGTTCCACTAGGAACCCAAGGGAACAATAATAATAATAAAATAAATAGTTGTTACGTCATTTCGACTGTAAGTGTACGGTGTTAACTCAGTGATCAACGATTCGGTCATTAATCTGCGTCTGTCTCTTCACCTGACTACATCACTTTTCATTACTTTCACAACGACCCCACTTGTTTTGTAATAACATGCAAGTGAACACAATCCAATGCCTGAGCCTTTTTTCTAGATTATTCAACTTAGCAGAGTCAGTCATTCGAGGTCTAGCTAAATTTTTATGTTCCAATAGTCTAATTGACCCCAATATGCTAGTTTGACCTGTGCAATTAATTCCACTCACAGTCATTACATGGTATTTGGTAAATTATATCATCTTTCCGAATTGAATCTGTAGAGTCTTTAGGCCGAAGAAGTTTATCTCTGAGTGAGTAGGTTGATTGTTTAAATGCCACCCTTATTCCATCCTTATTATGAATCTTAATTTCCTTCTTCATATGATACCTCTACCATGGTTTTGTATTCCTTACTATTTTTATTATTTTTATTACTTCTTTTATTCTTCTTACTGGTCCTCATACATTTTCCAATAAACAAACTTATCGAATATTGAATTCTACTCGCACATAGTCTGCAGGTAATGAAAACCCCGGTGCTATAAAATGACACCATTTTATGGTGGAAAATCCTATCTTTCTTGGTCTACTGAAATTCAAACTGCGCGAAAGTATCTATACACCACGGGTATTAAGTATGCTGAAAGATCTTTCGAATAACTAATGACTAGTTTCCTGAATATAGTTGGAAGAATTTGTGGCAAAAAGGTAGCAGAACCAATCATAAGTATTATTTATGTGTTTCATAACCTACAAAATAATAAACCTTTGAATGGAACAGATCTTAAGTCATTTAAACAAAGAACTACATTCAGAAATCAATGTGGTTGCGTACTGATGAAGAGTCCCAAACTAGGACGAAACGGCCGGCCTGTACTTCAAGGTTTTCCAATGGTTCTCTAACTGATGTTAGCTCAGGATGAAATCCTGTAAGCAATCAATCAAATCCCTACAAATCAATACTTGAATATCAATGAAATGCTCACTAGTGACTGGCCCTATTCAGGTAAGTATTTACCTGGGGTTCTAGTGGGAAGTCATGACCAGTAGGGTGCAGCAGGTCGGGTGTGAGGACAAATAGTCGCCGAAGACATTGGCTAGTGCCTGCGCTATGTCGTGAATTGGCAGAAGTTGGAATTTATGGACTGGCCAATGGATCGGATCCCAGTGGCTTAATGGTCTACGAGCTAGCTCGCCTTGTAACCAGAAGGTCCTGGGTTCGAGCCCTGGTGGTGGGTGCGTACTGATGGAGAGTCCCAAACTAGGACAACAGGAACAGCCGTCCAGTACTCTTTGCATGTTTTCCAGTGGTTCTCTAACCAATGTCAGCACATTATAAAATCCTGTAACCAATCAATCAAATCCCTACAAACCAATACTTGAATTTGCTTTATTCCAAAACAGTACTGACGTTACAGTGTGGAATTTTCAACAGTTGGCGAATTATTGCATCTAATTTTATTGAAATGGCCGTGTCTAATTCCTCAAAGAAAAACACAACTGATGAAAGGCTTAGAAAGCCGAACTCCCGAAGGTAGATTTCCTGCTAATACATAAAGGTACGTGTATTACGTTTCTAGTATGACTCTTGATAAACTAGAACTTGAAGCGTTAACTCTTACGGAAATTATTCAGGTTGACACTGACGTACAATTCGAGAACCTCTATATATAAACAGGGGACTTGGTCGCCTCCTCTGATGAGGACCTCGAAAGATTCAAATCAACCCTGGTAGACTGTTGTTATCAGTATAGACAGAAGGATAAGAATACGCCCCATAGTATACTCACAAAAGAGCACCGAGAGGCTGTTGAAAGACTAAGACGAAATGAAAATATAGTTATCACCAGACGGATAAGGGACCGGGTATAGTAATTATGGACAGGCAGGATTACATTAACTAGATGAACTCTATACTAGATGATGGCAGCAAGTTTCAAAAGCCGAAAGTAATGAAATATCAGACGGAAAAAGTAGATAGAGAAATAACAAACTTATTAAAGGATTTGACAGGTAAAGGGTATATATCACCAAAAACTTTCGAAAACATAAAAACATGTATATTAACATACGTATATATAATTGTAGAGCTAGAGCAGGAGGAAATTATCTCAAAGGATATTCTTTGCTCAATTATTTTGTGTTTTATAGATGTCTAAATAAATATTTTCGCAATCATTTATTGTTTAATTTTTCAAAAATTTAATATATATTCCCTAGATTGATAAAACTTTCAGCTAGTAATGAAAATATAAGTTCAACCGGATAATATGAATCTCGATTAAATACCCAAGGTATACATATATATATATTATGAATCCAACAATCGAGTAATTCATAACATGTTTAGTGTGTACACAAAACATGGATATAGGTCAATCTGTATTAATTATTTTCAGTACTGTAGACACCGCCTAGTTTTTTATTATTTTTCTAAAATATCCCATCTGATAATAATAATAAAGTACGCTGTACTCAACTGATCATATATATTGCGTTCAGTTACCACCTCATACGTATTTGACCTAAATAATCCAATGTAACTTGTAGTCATAGTTTCTGCAATAGGTAAATCTTTTCTTTTGTTTTCTGATCATTGCGGTAACATGTACTAAAGTGTTATACCCAATTATTAAGAACTATATAAAAACCAGATATATATATAAACGCCTTAAAACATTGTAAACTACAAATTATCATGGTCGAAAAAACAGAATGGAAAGAATGGACCACACCATGGGATACTTTAATCGACTGTACACTGTTAAAAAGCGGGGATCCAAATGCCAGTGAATTCATGTGTCGTATAGCTAGTGCTTTTGGAGTTATAATGGGTTATCTATTTCCAATTATTGGTGGATTCGGCTTCATTACTAATTCAATAGTTGCTTTTATATTTCTTGTTCTACTTCGTCATGAAACGAAACATTTTATATTTTTAGGAGCACTAGCATTGTCCGATATTGCTGTGACCATAAATATGGGTTGGCTGTGGTTATTTCCATCTTATGGTTTACCGTATATTTCTTCAGGAAGTATATATTATTTTCTATTTACTAGATCAAGTATAGTGTGTCGTTTGTCTATATTTTTTCAAACTTTCTTTTGTATTCTACGAGGGAATATTTATGTACTACTGGCCTTTGATCGATTATTTTTTATGCATAAACCATTGGTATACAATAAGATTCCTAGATACTTTACTGGGATTCTTTTGATTGTAATCATTATTCTTACTGTTTTAATGTCACTCCCGATTACAATATTTACTGATGTCATATCCATAAAAGGTTTCTCTACATGCTGGTTTAATAGTGAAACCAAGATACTACCATTCTATCAAGTGCTATTCTCATATACATGTCTAATTCAACTAACTATAGTCACACTGCTTGATATCTTCTTTTTACTGAAAGTATTGAACTGGTCACGAAGTCGTCTCCAGGCCTCCTCTGCAAGTGTATCTAAAGAAAAGAAAACTATTTCACCAGTCATTACTCTTCTTGTTTTGAATATTTTATCATTTTTATTTGCTGCACCAAGTGGTATAACCTATCTGGTTTTAGTTACAAATGAAAATTCATCTTTTGAATATATTCGTATGTTAACATTTCTTGTTTATATGTCATGGATTTTAATATTTCTTCAATCTTCACTAAATTTTTTACTTTATTTCTTTCGTATCATTAAATTTCGTCGAGTTCTACAGAAGCTGATTTGTTGTCATTTTGGAAAAATATCAAATGTCAGTAAAGATTCAGCAGTGAGTTCATTCAAATAAAATTTATTGATTAATTTTAAACTGATTACATATATATAACATAACGTTAATACAGTTTCCTTATTCATTACAATTATTTCTTTGTTTAATCGCATGAATGCAGCAACATTTATGCACGCGCTAAATATAATTCAAAAGTGTACAATGAAAAACAGTCATAAAACTTGTTCTTTTTTTTGTAGAAGTATTATATTAAAATAAATGGATAGTGAACAAAGAATACTCTTTTCGATATATCCTTCTTTATCAGGCTCTACAGTTATATATACATTATAGTGAATGAATGAATTAGTGTTATGAACAACATTAATGTTGTTTAAATAACAGCGAATTAATAATACCAATAGATTACAGTTCAGTAGCATCAACATAACAATAAACTGAATGTCAGAAAAATTAGGAAAGATAATATTAAATAAGGTATAATTATATTTTAATGGCTTCCACACAATGATAAGTTTTGTTATTGGTAATATTTCGAGCAAAATTACTGCCCGTGTTCACACCACTGTTGGAGTTATTTGATCTATTCCACAGTGATCAAACTTTTTACTTACGTTAAAGATAATATTACAAATTCATGAATTCATTGTCTCTACGGAAGGCCAGGGCAGTAAAAGTGGCTAGCTGGACTTGCTTCTTTTGTACACAAAGCACCTGTCGTTTCAAGCGAATTGCGATAGCCTCTACTGTTTGGAGCATGTGGTGCTTCGATGTTGTTGGCGATTTATTTGGCGCCCAGTAGATGATAGAGAAGGATTGTTCAATGCTGGCTTTGTGGCCGGTATGGACCAGATTGTCATAGCAGCGTTCTTATACATCTGGGTATTGAAAGCTTACATTTTATGAAATATTTGCTCACTTTATTTTGAGAAATGTAAGTTATATGCTAAAATTTTATTCCACTCTTCAGTACAACTTATTTTTACTCATACACTTTTCACCAAGAAGAATATTTTTATGACCAAGTTATAAAAAAGGGGTTTACCAAAATGTTTTCTAATACCTACTTTAGGTTTCCCGTTTATATAATAACAATTGCTTCGAGCATACATTGATGATGAAAATGCGAACTTTAACAGTGATCGAATTCAGCCGTTTTCGAAAACTGCAAAGGATAAGTCAACTTGATATGAGTGACCTGTGATCACTTTTCATTCAGAGAACGGGATGGTGTTCAACGATGCACCTTCTCAAAACTTACTCACGACGTCCAATGTGATCAGCTTCGTATGAGTATGTGAATGATTAGATGCATATAATAGTTGATACTAGTGGTTAGTTTATCCTATACTGATTATCGATTTACATTCTGGTTTGAGAATACCAAATATAAGGCAGCAGTATAGACAATACGTTTGATACTTGGATGCAGGACTTTTAAGAGTATCAGAATCGGTGCCCTCTTTTGAATTCTATAACAAGTGTCTTCCTCGGTAGTGTAAACTAGTCATGAAAATATCAGCTCAGAAAAGTCCTGAATGAGACCCCATGTGTTAACTCCATTTCTTTAGTTATAAATCACATCATTAAATCTACAGTGGATATTGGAGGTGCCTTTAAAAAATAAGCTCCTTTTAGTAACTGATTGGTATTCCAACATTTATGTTACTTTAGATCAACCCGAATCACATCAAACTAACAGACAGCCTCTTTAAGGGGAACATTTTTAAATAGACAGAGAGCAATTGTTGAAATCATATCCTCCTCAGTAGTAATGATTTCATCAATACATTCGACGAAGTCAAAAGTGTCTGAACCTCATTCACTATATTATATATTGGTAGATAGTTTTTGTCCAGAGATTGTATAAAATATCTTTCAGAATTTAGAGTATATGTAGTATTCAACGTAGAAAGCCAATTTAAGCTTATCGGTATTCGGCGAAATAATGTATAGTTATGGCGAAATTCATATGCCTCATATTTTAAACTCAGTTTGCATGTTCTTCGTATTCTGCATCTTTATCCGTTTTGTTCTTCGTTATTACTATTCCTTTGTCTCACACCTCTGTTTAATATCTATATTATGCATTTCTCCTACTTTCTTCTCTTGCTTTGTGTGCTACATGGAGTGTGGCGCCTTGAACTGCCGCACATATGTGCAAAGTTCTATTTCGAAAACCGACTGACCAACCGCATCTTTAACTTCCTCCCATACTTTCTATTTATTTTTTAATTCGTAAATAATCCTCATCCAGGCATTAATGAAATGAAAACACGTAGTTCAACCAGGAGTCTCTTTTCGGCGGCGAATTCATTTTCTTAGCTGTACAATCGAAAATACGTATGTGCTATTTTGTATGTATGTGTACATTAAGTCTGTCACACAAAAATGCAATTGGTTATGGTTATTTTAACTGCACAGGTGAAGATTGGTAATTGGAGTTGCGTAATACAAAAACGGTCAAGAAAATTAGGTGTTAATGAAATTAGGGTAGTAACAAAGGTGATGAGTTGTCACAAACAGTTGTTAAAAAGAAGTTATGCAATAATATGAATAGTTTGATGATTGAGTTTTACTCAGGATACACATAGGAACAAAGTAGAGAATACAAAAATACCCAGTTCAAATTCAGTGAAAAGTTCTATGTAGAGAAAGATGGGGTAGCCATGGGGTCTCCTCTCGGTCCACCCCTAGCCGACTGCTTCATGGCGAGTCCGGAAAACAACATCCTCAGTCCCTTGATAAGTCAGCTGCACTTATACAAGAGATACGTAGATGACACGTTTATAATATGTGATGAAAATTGTGATTTAGATTCTCTCCTCAAAACCTTCAACGCAGCGCACCCATCAATAAGTTTCATCTTAGAAAGAGAATCGAACAACGCATTTCCATTCCTTGATGTAGTACTCACCAGACGACACGACTGTACGATCCAAAGATCAATATACCGCAAGCCAACATGGACTGCACAGTTTATCAACTTCCAGAACTTTGTCCCACTAATCCGAAAGAGAAACCTGGTACGTATGTTGTGCTCAAGGATTAGAAAAATCATCTCGGAAGACATGGTAGAGAAAGAATTAAATTTATTAGGTAAAACCCTACTAGAGAATGGGTATCCACCAAGATTTATTGACAAAAACATGAAGGAGAAGCCTCCGGTGTCAAACATCACAACGGTTCCTAAGAAGACTCTCTTCATGAACCTAGAATTCAAAGGTGATGTCGCAGTGGAAATTTTCAGAAACCACCTTTCTAAATGTCTGAAGAAGACATTTCCAACAGCCACTCTATGTATCACATTCTCCTGCAGACAGTTAATCCAGTCTAACGCTAAGGACAAGATACAGCTTTCGGCCAACTCAATGTGTATTTATCAATTTACTTGCTCGTGTGGAGCAAAGTATATTGGCCGTACGCAACGTCAAGTCCAAAAACGTATTCTGGAACACTGCCCCGCTTGGTTGGCCAGAGGAGAAAAGAAGAATAGCAACAGCTCGATCTTCGAACACCTTGTCATCTCTGGACATCGAGCACCCCCACATGGATGCTTCACAGTGTTACACAGAGTCCCTCAATATCGTACAAAGGGACTTCGGATTCGCCATCTGTACATAGCTGAAGCGTTAGCTATTCGAGATCTGAAACCGGACCTCTGCATACAAAAGCGATACATACATTCTTTTGCCTTACCATGGCCAGAGTAAAGTTCTTATCACAATTTTGCTTCTTTCCTTTATTATGTAAGTTCACTATTATTACTATTATTATTTTTATTTTATTAATACTTTATTATCATTATTGTCCCCATCATCCACATTTTATTACCACTCTATTACTGTTTATTAATAACATTGCTTTTCATACATATTTTATACAAAAACACTTTATAGCCTTTTCACTAGTTCCTGTCCACTTTACATGAGATTATTGATTAGTCATTATCTCACACTTATTACGTCATGCCAACTTCTGTCTCCTTTCTAACTTACAATTAGTCATCCCTTCTTACACCTTACGTTATGTAATACAATTTTCCAAGGACAAAATTTACCAGTATCTGATTGGTCTAAATATTTCTTTGTTAATTATAATTACGATTGTACAGCTCCTGGAAATGAATCGTCGAAAAGAAAATTTTCTTCGCTGTTTGTGCCTTTTTCTTAATACGAAATTACATAAGAGTTCTAAATGAATACAAGAATTATAAACAATTAAAGAAACATTAGCAATAAAAGAACAGGCAAACAAACAAAATTAAGTCATAAAAATCAACAAAGTTGTTACCATGCCAATAGAAGTGGTTGAGTAATTCTCTTTTATATGCACGGCTCCGGCTTTTCTATGTGAATAGCCAGAGCTTGCTCATAATTTTTGTATTCATTTAGAACTCGTATGTAATTTCGTACTCTCTACCCTGTTCCTATGTGTATCCTGAGTAAAACTCAGTCATCAAACTATTCATATTATTACAGAACTTCTTTTAACAACTGTTTGTGAAAACTCATCACCTTTGTTACTACCCTAATTTCATTAACACCTAATTTTCTTGACCGTTTTTGTATTACGCAACTCCAATTACCAATCTTCACCTGTGCAGTTAAAATAACCATAACCAATTGCATTTTTGTGTGACAGACTTAATGTACACATACATACAAAATAGCACATACGTATTTTCGATTGTACAGCTAAGAAAATGAATTCACCATCGAAAAGAGACTCTTCGCTGAACTATGTGATTTGTTTTTATTTGTTTTTTTACTACTTCATGCATCGGTTAACTTCATACGTTGTTCAAGCCAGATCACTATTTAAAATCAGTTAAAGAACTATTGAAAATTATGGAGTATCACACAGTTGTTTTGTCCTAGTTTAGAACCCTTCAACAGCACTCACACATGACTCCACCGGGACCTTTAAATTACTAGGACAGTTCACTGATTAAGTGACGGAATCTGATGGGCCATTAAGCATCATTTTTAATATTCACGTAATAACACCGCTTCAGTCAATGTTATCGGTGAGTAAATTTCTTCATGCATGACTTTTCTGACTCCGCTATTCAAAATTTCATCAGTATTTTTCCCTTAATAGCAAGTATCATTTTGACTATAAGACAGGTTTTAGTAATCCTGAAACTCCTATTTCTTTTAAAGTGCATAAAAGTATGCTTTGCATTTTTGAATTTAAACGGGAAATAAAAGCATACACATAATTGCTTTACTAGGAGAATAACCATAAATCTAGATCCTGATCATAATTATTACAATTATTATTCATTTTTTGTGATCCCAGTGTAACACAGAGCCTCAACAGAATATCCCTACTGCACACGATTCTGTTTTATCACTTTCCTCTTGAGTGGAATTTTGTTACAATGCGTTTGTTTTTCACAAACATTTGTAACAATGACCACACGCGTAAATACTGGGCTACCAAAAACCCTCAATCATTGTATTAATCTAAGTGTTTACGATGATTCTGCTTGCAAAGGATGTTCTCGCGTTAAGCAATGTAACGACACGTCAGTATCAGCCATGCCATCACGTAGTACAATAAGGCAAGAAAGCTAAGCAAGCAGGTTTTATTGTTTTATATATCAATTTACTCGTTGGCAGCTCATTTCAATCCTGCATATTAGTTACTTTAAGAAATCATTGACTAGTTGTTGGGTAGTTGTCAATATCATGCAGTTTAGTTTTTTTATTATTATTAGAACAAGACATATAAGCGGACAATGTTGTTTTCAATTAGATCCTCAGATTTACTCTAATTTACATAGATATATATATAATAAATTTTTAACCAATGACGGTGATTTTCATACAGTTGGTTCCCTTGATAAATTTCGATAAAGAAAGGAAGACGAAATTAGCAGTATAAAATGATATCATTCTATTTCACAGGTTCTCATCAGCTGCAGACCACCTGAAATTACAATGGTTATTTAAATGATGATAACATACTTTATTGTTTGAGTGGTAGTAGATAAGAGATAAAGTTGACGCATCCAAAATGAAAGCATTACAATTTTTAGTTTAAGTTTTCATCATCAGTTTATACGCTTTTTAAAGTTGAAAAGAGGAGGGAGTGGCAAGACAGAAAACAGATAAAATTAACAAAACACTGTTAGCTTGTAGGTTCACATAGCAAGTCAAAAAACAAAAGCGGTTACAGTTTATGAGATTAAGATTTGTTCAGTGAGTTGAGATCACTGAATTAGATGACTAATTATTGTAATCAAAATGAAAATTCAGTTACCAGGGGAGTAAGAGATTAATCACACCCTCTTTCTGTATGCATAAATCTGGTTTAAATCTTTTGATTGCTATCGCTTCGGCAAATCGTAGTAAATTTGCTGTCCTTTGTATGTTTAATATTTTGAAGGACCTAGAAATCTCTACGAGATGTCCGGTATCAACAAGATGTCTGGTAATTGCACTCTGAGAATATTTGCTTCCTTTCAGGCATAGGTTTCTTGGAATATGTTCAGAAAACCGGATAGAAGCCCTTCGTTCTGTCCTTCCAATGTACTTGTTCCCGCAAGTGCACGCAAATTCATAAACGCAGTTGGAGGTGACATCAGCAGGGTATTTATCCAGTTTTGAATGGATTATAGAAGAAGTGGTGCTGTATACTGTTATGAGTTTTGCTGCCGGGAAGCTTCTATTTATTGCTCTTTTCAGTCTTCTGTCTATCTTTTGTGACACTGCATCTTCTCTGAATGAATGGTGATTTTGTGGATCAAATAATAATAATAGTGTGGTAAATGTTTTGAACGTTGTTAATAACGATGATTATAATGATAACAAAATATTGATAATAAGGTTTATGCAGGTGGCGATAAGAATAACAAGTGTAATAATATATGTATATGTAGAAAATTCAATAAATAAATCAGGTCAAATTTTAAAAGTTACTTAATACTCAAAGTGAAATGGACAGATAATCAGAGTTTAAATAAATATCACAGAAGTACTAAGGAAATGGAAAATAAGAAAGGGTAGGGGTGGTTTTGAATAGAATTAACCGAGGCTAAACAAGGAGAGACAAAGGTAGAACAAACTTCTTTTGTATGCAAAGACTAAGACTGTTCTCTCGAATTCCCATAGCTTCGGCTATGAGTAAAAGACGGGTTCGAATTCCTTTCGAAAGGTTCGATAGAATGCGAGATAGATAACTTTGAAGGCACTACTTCTGTCCACTTGGTGACCGCCATCAATCAAATGAGCCAAAATAGAACTTCTTATAGATTTTATTTGACCTTTTCCGAACCATGAAGGAAGATGCTCATTAAAGCGTTTGTAAAGCTTTATTTGTTCGCCCTATGTAGCTCTCTCCACAGGAGCAACTAAATTTGTAGATACACATAGAAGTGGCACAGCTAGGTAGCTTGTCTTTCATTCGAGCAATCATAATTGGCCTACTGGAAAATGACAATATTCATTCCGTGAGTTCAGAATGGAAAATAAGACATCAGCAGCACAACTCCATTGTATTCTTGTTCTTTAACGTCAGTTTCGACTAGCTCCATTATAGGGCACATTCTTTCTTTTGCTATTCATATAATCTTCTCTGTGTAAATGTCAGACCCACAACCAACCTGCCTCCCCCTCACCTTGGAGTCCCTCTAAAAGGACCTGGCTTAAGGTGTCACTTAGTCGTCCCATTGGCATACGTCCAGTTCATCTCCATTTCCTACTGCATATTTTCGGGTAATTGAGCTGTCTTCGCTCAATACTCAAAATCAGATGGCCTGCCGGAAAAGATCAGCAAAAGGGATCTCTGGGAACGAACTAACCAGGAACCGATTGTGCGACAAATATGCAGGAAGAAGTGGAGGTGGATTGTCGATACTCTGAGGAAACCATCAAATGACATCACACGCCAGGCCATCGTTCGAGTGGAACCCGAACGGGAAGCGACGAGTTGGTCGTCAGTGCGAGGTGAATATGGAGGAGGTCATGTGAAGAGGAGATGAAAGCATGTGGGCTGACGTGTAACCAGGTGGTGGGGACGTTGGCAGAGAACCGAACGCAATGGAGACGTGTAGCTGAAGCCCTATGTTCCTCTAGGAAGTAAAGGAAGCAATAATGATAATAATAATAGATTCTCTGGCTGCTACAGTTCCTTGTCACTTACTCTTTCTGACTGTCCATAAGATCCTCATTCTTGAGAGAAGACAGGTGTTAATGAAAGTTCGCAGTAACCAGTAAAAAATGCTTTTGGTACCGCCAACGTCTAGACTCTGAACCATAAAGAATATCAAATTCTTTTGTCATTGTAAGGAATTTATTCAGCAAGTAGCTCCTCAGATTATGGATGTATGTATTGATGTATGTTCGATGTAACATGTGAGAAGAAATAAAATCCTCCAGTAAATAGACAGACGAGTGAACTTTTGAGAAGACAGCTATCAAGAGAATGAACCTGGTAAACAGTGATTGTTCAAGCAAAACGTCTAATCATTTAGATGGGAATGTAAGTGCAAATGCTTATCGCACTAATAATAGTAACTTTATGAAGAACATTACCTTTTAAACAGTATAAAAGTTGGCTTTTTCACTTTTTTTCATTTCTTGGATTCCTAGTGGAGAATGGAGCGCCAAGCTTGAAATTTAAGCAGCCATGACGTCACTTTTAGAGGCTTTTCTGGACTTATTATCACCTGATAAACTGGGAGCTGAATCCCTAAACATGTGCTTGGCTAGCTAACATTCTAACACTGAGCCTTCGACGCATTTGGCATTTTCATACTGCAACAAACTTACTCCTTAAACTAATTAAACAGAACTGTTTTACGGATTCAAACGTCTTGCAACATGAGTGTCAGTTCGTTGGGTATGAGGTACATCACTAACTCCGTCCACTGCCTTCAAACTCCTGGGTATTGTAAAGTAGTCACTATTCAGAATTTCACTTAAGAATAAGTCGGAACGGTAAATAACAGTGAACAGAATACAATGGCGTATAAACAATCAAAGAAAACAGTGTCAGAAAGTATTAATTTCCTCCTGTAACAGATAAGACGGAAAATATTTCTGCCCAGTCAATAAGACGTGTAAATATCAAGAAAAACAAGAACAATGCCTAATTCTGAAATAAATAACAACTCAGTCAATGTCTAATGGGGTCTGAGAATTCAGCTGTGAGGACATTTACTCCAGGAGGACGTCTCTTTAAACAGCCGAGTATCATCAGTCCTCCTTACTTCCATTTTAGTAGAAATGAGCAAATTGACCATTGAAGTTAAAATACCTGAAGCTCAAATTGACTCACAGGTTCAGATTCAAGTGCTTTTGTTATATTCATGAGGGAGAATATGACACGGTAAACGGTGGGACACAGCTATCTTAACCTCCACATCAATCTAAGCATTATTGTCCTTAGAAACATACAACTGATCTCAGCTGCTGTACAGAGAATTGTCAGTAACACGACTTTCCATCTCCAGAATGAAATCATATTGTCAAAGCGCGTTGTTAAATAAACTCAACCTTCAGTGAACAGATGAGTTGGTAAAATCTAATTAGGCTCCTTCCATCGTGTCCGGATTTGACTGATCGCCAGCACATTAGAACTATTTCAAAACGTTTAACCACTTTTTCTTCACCAGCAATCTGATAAAGCACACTCAATATAAGCTGACACATGATGAAAATAAATAGATCGGACCAATATAAGCGGAGGGGGTTTAATCACAAGCTTTTCTATTACTTTACATTCCTAGTGGAATATAGGGCTTCAAGATAGATCTTAGAAGTTTCGGTAACAGTGGTACTTATTTTTACGAGACAAAGTTGCTAGCCTCATGCCCAACCTTCCTTCTTTACTAGTCTCTATGCTGGCTTAGCGAGGTAAAGGAGTGAGTCTGTGGCAGGGGATCGAACCCTGGACCACATGAGGCGTGGTTGGTGAGCATTCTACCTCTGTGCCACAGACGCACAAACTGATATCAGTTAAATATTCTTCGAAAAGCAGGAAGCACTGGAGAGTTTTTTTCCTATTTCATTGACTCTTCAACAGTACACAACCACGACCCACTCTACCAAGTGTCAAATCCATGTCCTACAGGTTACAAAGTGAGCATTTTACTACGCAGTCAATGAGAGAGAATTCAGTGACACATGGCCGGATTCCACTTTCTTCTAATTCACGATATCCAGTGCCACCTCCATCAGTCAGCGTCAAGAGCAAGCATGTGTCCTCAGACACACTCGACCTAATCAATGCAACCCAGCAGTCACAACTTCTCATTACAACTCAAGGAGGCTTATTGCGTTTGTTCTTGATGGAAGCTATCGTGACACCAATCAAATCCCAACAACTTAACACTTCAGAATTGAACAAAAAAGACTGAAGGGGTCGATACAAAAAGACTACTAACCAATCTATAGTTCCACATTGACATTGTACGGTTTGTTGCATGTTGTGATGCTTTTTTCTTTAGATCACTCTAAAGAGCTTCAATTCAATCAGCAAACGGTGGTTGCCTATTGGTAGAAAAGAAAAATGAAAGTTGCTGGTTTGCGTGATAGTATTTTTCCCCTGGCGTAACTTTTTATTAGATGAAATTGTGGTCAGCTATGACAATTTAGCACAGATGTAGCTCTTTGGGATAAACTTTCAGTCACTAAGTCCCGAGTGGTTTGAAGCTCGCTCCACCTGATTCAGTCCTCATACAACAAAGAGTGATCCATAGTCTGGCACATGAGAAATCTGTCCCGAAGAACTATATGAGCTCCGACTAACTAAGGAAGTCTATTTATCTGCGTGAAATGTATACGAGTGAGATTTTCACATAATGCTTATGTTTACATCAATAACTCGTTTTGATTTTTGGAGAATCTTGAAGAATTGTAATAAATGTTTTTTGTATTTCCCAATGAATGAAAAACAAAACGATACTCTTGTTTTTACTGACTTTTCGCTATTTAATGCTAATAGGTTTATCAAAGTAGTATTGTAACAACAGAAGGCAAGAGTCAGGCAACAGATTGCTTATTAAGGAAAATCAACACATATCTATAGATTTTAATGTACATTATTGTAGATTATTGTTAGTAGAAAATACAGTCTTTTGACTGGTTGCTTCTCACAGAAAGTAACCCTTGCATCTCTTTGTGGCTGTGTCAGATCATCCATATGCTAACTTTATCCGCCTACGCAAAGCCTTTGTTCTCATTTTCTCACCATCAATATTGGGGACATAAACATTGACGTCAATTACTGTCTACCAACTTTGACTAGCAGCCAACTCTCACCACAGTATTATTAAACCAGAATTTACAAAATTTCAGCTTATATATAACAAACTAATCATCGTTATTCAACAGGGGGTCATTTTTGCGTTGTCAAATTGGTCAGTTGGTAAAGACATACATCGAAAAAACATCTCGAGAAATCAAAATCAGAAGAAATGAACACCGTAGAGCATCTATTCGACCATCGAGAAATCCGGTTGAACTAGAAAAACTTGAAAAATCATCAGCCATAGGTCTACACGCTATAGAATCAGGCCACAAAATTGATTTTGACAATATTGAAATTATCCAGAAAAATTTTAGAAATCACAAAGAACGTCTAATATCATCAGAAGCATTTCATATCAAGTAGAATCCAAATTGTCTGAATAGGAATGATGGACTTAAACAGAATTTGACCTGGTTGCAACACCCTCTCCCCCATGAATTGACAAAATCAACACGAATGTGATAAGCGATTTCATAATGTAAAAACATGCTACTTTCACAATTTCACACACTTATCGAATCCAATAATCCACATCTGGTTTTGTTATCTTTACCAATTGGCCAATTTAACAACGCAAAAATGACTTCATGCTGAGGAACGATGATTAAGTTGTTATATGTAAACAGAGATTTTGTAAATTCTGGTTTATTAATGCTACTTTGATAAAGCTATTAGCATTAAATAGCGAAACGTCAGTAAAAACGAGAATATCGTTTTGAAATTGGGAAATACAAAAAAGGACCTTTATTATAATGAATATCATATACCCAATGCCCGAATTTTTTCAGACTGTTAAAAGCGAACTTGGTTTGAACATATATAATCTTGAAGAATGTTTTTAGAGAAAAGATATGAAGTTATTATAAACTGCACTTTACAATACAGTAAAAGACTCATTTCATTTCGCCGAAAGCGTGAATCATATGAACGTTTCAAATAAGTTCATGGTCTCATTTGATGCTACATCCTTGTTCACAATGATCCCAATCAATGAAACCATTGAAATCATTTGTCAACAGTCTTATCTGCTTCCACTACCAGAGTCAGAATTCAAACGCCTACTGCTAATGTGTACCATGGATGTACAATTCCAGTTTAATAACACTCTTTACCGACAAATAGATGTTGTAGCTATGGGCAGTCCACTTAGCCCTGTTTTAGCAGATATCTTCATGTCAAATCTTGAGAAAACAAAGTTGAAGCATGCAATCGATGAAACAACTTCCTACTGTCGTTACGTTGATGACACATTTATAGTGTGCAAAAATGATAGTCATGCTTCACACCTACTAAGATTATTCAATGATGCACACGCCAATATCAAGTTCACTGTGGAACATGAAAGTGACGGGAAGTTCCACTTCCTCGATATCGCCATGGAACGCCTAGAAGACGGTAGTCTTCAAAAGTCAATTTATCGTAAGTCCACATGGAAAGGACAATACTTAAATTTTAATAGCTTTTGTCCAAATAGCTATAAACGAGCACTGGTCAAGACTTTGTACTATAGAGCGAGAAGAATATGCTCTACAGAGAAACTAGAGGAAGAATTTGATTTTCTTGAAAAGACTTTGAAGAGCAATGGGTACCCTCAAAGGTTTATCAATAAGTATGGAAGATCTGCAGTCGCAAATGAAAAACTAATCACAGTAAGAAAAAAGCCAATCTACTTTGAGCTTGATTATAAAGGCGAAAACATTGCAGCGATGATCAACAGAAGGTTGAGTACATCACTAGCCATAGTCTATCCTGCAGCTAAGCTCGTTCCCGTCTTTCGAACAACTTGCTCTCTGGTGCAATCAAAAATCGATAGATATCCTTCTCATGTTAACTCCAACTGTATATACAAATTTACATGTATCTGCGGGAGCAGTTACATTGGAAGAACAGAAAGAAGAGCATATCTACGATTTTCTGAACATGTACCAAAAAGCTTACGTCTAAAGGGAACAAATGCTTTAGGCAGTGCCATCGCCAGGCATCTTCTTGACACGGGTCATGAGGTGGACGTGGGAAAGTCATTCAAAATTATCAATAAGCAAAAGAGTTCAATGCTCCTTAAGTTTGCCGAAGCCTTTTCCATCAAGCGCCTAAAACCTGATTTGTGCGTTCAGAAAGAAGCAGTTATCAGTCTTTCTTTGCCCTGGTAACTGGATATTTTTCATCCTAATGCGAGATACTGAAAAGTTTTCATTTTGTATGGATATTATTGCTCGGAATTGTGTTCAAGATTGCATATATATACATATATGTATATATTATTAGTGTATGTGTATATCGATCGATTGATTTCTGTTTAAAATGAACTCTGTGTAAGTATGATAAATTGTTATTGTAGATACATTTAATAATGTTTTTGCCCTGTAAGCAGCTGAAGAGAATGCGACGAAATAAAATATGGTACCATTTTATTCTGCAAAATCTGTAGTTGTTGCTTTGTTTAAATTCATTAAGGGGAACAAATGTATGAAACTTTGCAATATGGATGCACGGCAGGCTGAATATGATATAGAGAGATGCGTTAGACCTTGGATCGATAATGCTCGTATCTAAGATGAAGAAACAAATGGTAATTGATAAAGATGCTGAGAATACAACTCAAGCGAACAGGAGAAACACCAGTGGAGTCATTTGAAACTGACTGACTATCATAGTTTGTTTGTGTATTCTCGCTGTTTCGTTCTGCTAAGATTTTTCATAGCTTCCAAGTGAACATTCTTCATTTCTGTCCTCCATTCTTTGCATGTGATTAAATGAACTTCAGAGTGAATTGCTTCACTCACTTTATATACACACACAGATATATTTTCCTAATATGCGCCTATGTGTGCGTAGAATATACATTGTAACTTCTTTAATAAAGAACTTTGCGTACACTTTCTCTGTACACTCGGCAGTCACTAATGTCATACCTCTAGAACTTCGCTTGGTACAAGGTGAATCCCATCAGTCGAGCACGAAGCTTAAGTCCATGGCGTCTTGATGATTACCTCCAACCATTTAACAGACTTGCGTACAATTACTTCAATTGATTTTTTTGGAGATTTGATTATTATTATTATTATTATTATGGATCGATGTCACTAAGCAATGTAACACCTTCGGTATGTACTATGAGAGCTGATTTTTATGTGTCCAAAGGAACTGATAGAAGCGGCACCACATAGTTTCTTACGTATTTCCATAGGTGTGCCCCACCCGAATAATAAAAATATACCAGAAATATTAGTTTAACTTTCGAGCTTATTGCCTTCCTTAATCCACTACATAGCGCAGATCCCACTATCGGAAATATTTTTGCGAAATTCCATTTCTAAAGGCAAATGAAAAATATAACTGGTCAATAAATCACCATAGCAATGGACTACCACGCTACAGTTAGCGGGGATGTGAATTGAAGCCACTCCACGAACACCAAGAAGAAATAAATTTCCGAGGAGTGGGTAACTATCATGCACTAACCATCCACTTAACTCTAAACGTAAGCAACCTAACCTAAAGACTGAATTAAATGGGAATAATGACCTTTATTATCCAATCAGATGAGCTTGTAGTGAATGCATGTAATTGAGAAAACTCTTCTATAGACGTCAATTTCAGTGTTAAAAAATAGTTATTCGGGGTAAATTTCCCACTTATTCACCAGGTAAAACTCCTAATTTCTTAGTGGAGTCTTCAGTGGTAGTCAGAACCTATTTCTGTTACATTAATTTATCCACATAACCGTATATCGTGCTGTTTCATTATCCTTAAAGAAAAAACGACGTATCCTCTCGGACAAATTCCCCGTTACGACAGACTGGATATGTGCACATATATCTACCAACAGCTGCCGCGTACCTCTGTAAAGACAATACTCCTCCACATCTACAAGCTTCCTATGAGCCTATGGCCCCTACAGTACTCAAATATTACCTCTTGATGAAATTTGCGAGGTAATCCACGTACTGCATCTATATTTCCCCACCTTACTATGTATGGGCTTAGCTGACTGATCAGGCAAGGTCATTATATCCGTTTAATTTAGTCCTTCTTTCGGGTTGCTTATGTTTACAGTTACCAGTAGTAGTTTGAGTCCTCGAGGAGATGTGCTAGTTCTCAGGATATATTCTTAACAAAAATATGGGGCTAGATTAAAATTGACATCATTTAGAGAGTTACTGAAGACCAGAAAGTACTGAACAGATTGTCATTCTACTATTGTAACACTCAAAGACAACAGGCACAGCCAATGAAGGGAGAACACGAAGATGAGGGAGAAAAGGTCTTTATTAACACCACGCAAGATTTAAACTGTCCGGGTACAAAGTTATTTATCATCATTTATAACAAGTTTCGACAACCGGTCTTCTTCTTCCTCCAGCAGGGCCACCTCTGCGTTCCTTTCTGAAAAATAGGAAATAGGAAACTCGTTTAGTGATATCATACGAGTTTTTATATCATTACATCGCTCCCTCCCCTCTGAAGGCACTGTCCTCAGTGCTGGGGGGCGGTATAGTATATGCACTACCTCCTTCGGTAGGCACCTCGAAGTAGGTCGTAGTGGGCGGTGGTTGCAAAGGTGATGACGGGTCGTTGACAGCTGCTGGATAGTGGGGTTTCAGCTGGTTGTAATGCGCGGAGATGAGCTTTTCTTGGGGACGTCGCAGGTTCCGCAGGATATACGTAGTCGGGGGTCGATGCTGTACAATTTGATATGGACCTTGCCAGGGCGTGTAGAATTTGGGGCACGAGCCGGTAGGGGCGGACGGACGATGGAGCCACACATAGTCACCCGTGGAATAATTGGGACCTTGGGCAAACCTGTCATAATTGCTTTTCTGATGTTGCGAAGAAGACTGTAGATGACGACGCGCCAGATTGTAGGCTATATCAAGGTGGTGGCGAAGGTTGCGGACATAGGGAATCAAGTCGATCTTCTCATATGGTAGCAACGGTCTCCGGATCTCAACTGGCAGGCGAAGTTCACGCCCAAACAAGAGCAGAGCTGGAGAAAATCCTGTGGACGAATGAACGGAGGAGCGGTATGCTAGCAGGCACTGGGGCAGGGCATCGTCCCAGGTGTTCTCTGGTGCATTGTGCAAAAAGGCACGGAGAAGATGCTTGATTTTTCTGTTGGTGAGTTCTACCAGTCCATTACCCTGTGGGTGATAAGGCGTAGTATGGGTCTTTCGGATGCCGAAAGCATTGCAGATGTGAGCGATCAGAAGACTTTCAAACGCGGCTTCTTGATCGGAGTGCAGATAAAGGGGGGCACCAAAGCGGGACACCCAATTATCAATGAATGCGCGCCCAATCGTCAATGCATCTTGTTACTGCAGAGGGATCGCTTCGCACCACTTGGTGAAGTAGTCAACCATGACGAGTATATACCGATTACCACGTCTCGATGTTGGTACTGGCCCAATAATATCTACTCCCACTCGATGATTAGGGCCTCCGGTCAGCATAGGTACTAAGGGTGCTCGGGGAGTTGGTTTAGGTTGTTTGATCTGCGCAAATATAGCGCAATTGCGGCAAAACTCCGTGACATCATGGTGAATAAGTGGCCACCAGAAACGTTGACGGATGGCGTGTTCAGTTTTCTGTTGGCCAGCGTCTCCCAGTTGCTGATGTACTTGACTGATGAGCTCGGGTACTTTAACGGTTGGGACGAGTAGTCGGGGAGTGGTATTTGGTTCCACTATGTAAAGAACATCATCGATGAGTCGTAGTAGGCCTCATTTATCGTAGATGCACCGAGGAGCGGCTGGTAAGTCCCGTAGTTCTCTGAACATCGGTTTGTCGTTCCCACGCTGTTGTCTTAAATAGATGGGCTGTATTGCTGTGTCCACCGCTTGTAGGGAAGCCCAGTTGGTGTCAGCTGCAGTGCCGAGTAACACATTCAAAGTGTTTTCGCAATCTGACAGGCGGGAGAGAGCGTCAGCGTTACCATGTCGTTTTCCGGGCCGATATTCGCACGTGAAATCAAACTCCTGTAAACGTCCGATGCAATGTGCAACCATGACGCATTTGTCTACTTACTCGATTTCCAACTAGTAGGGAGTCACGGGTTTGAGTCCCGCTCCACCTACCAAGATTTGGCCAACCAGACAGTGTCACCGGCTCTTTCACACAGTAGTTTTGGCCTATTGCCAACTGCACCGAACTAAAAGTGATTGTTGAGTAGCTTCTCACTAACAGGCATTTCGATTGAAGAAACTGGCTTATAGAGAGAAATTGGGCCCACTGGTATGAGCACTCGACATCCACCAAATGGAACAACACCAACAATTTTCCAATATTCGATATTGGGCATCTTTTTGAATACTAATTGGCTTAATCGGCACGTCGTCATGTCAGTTAGTTGACATTTAGCTTGGTCAATGTTTCGCCGTAAATAATATTTGCCAAGATTGTACAAAATGCTGTCAGTATTTATGGAAAGTGTGATTTGCCTTGTCACCATAGTGGTGATCTGACTACAGTAAACTCTTAGAATGTAAGCTGTGGTTATTTATGTCTCAGGTAAGCCATGTTCAAACATTTCTATGATAAGCAAGATGGAATGAGTGGAAGAAAATATTTTCTACCGGAAAAGTCTGATTTTTTAATTTTTGATTATAACTTCATTCTACATAGTATATTGGTACTCGTATGGAATTTGATTAGGCATTCCCCACTTCAATTGCCCTCTGGCATCCCCCATAAATAAAGGTTCATAAATGCCATCAGTCTCCTACAATATAACGAGTCGTCGGTCAGTTATCTGAATAATCATTTTGATGGAAAAGTAAGTTTCTTAAATGCGACCCATCGACAGGAACAACATACTTGATGAAGCATAACATAGTGTCAAGAGCGGTAGAACTTGTGCAACGAATCTGTTACCAGCATGCGACAACCGGAAATATCACCGAGATGTGAGCGTTCCACCCTCACAAAACAAGCTGGGTACTCTTCGCTGGTGGTTGGAGGACTGTCGAGATGGAAGTAAAACCTTTTCCCATGTCAGTCGTGTACGTACGACTTTGCATCGAGAGTTCTACCCCACGAATCTTAATATTTAAGATTTTCATCGATAGAATTCATGCTGTCTTAACTGCCATCTGTTCCTTAATTTGATGGCGTAGTGACTTGTAGAGAAATTAAGTGTTCTGAGGTCCCAGATAGCCTGCAGGCGGGCCCGAAAATTCTTCAAGACTTGTTATTGGTTAATGGTGTGGTGTCTGGTTCAAAAAGTGTGCCAAGTCGTGTGCACCATGTGAAGATGGCTTGTATTTTGCAGTGTCGCAGCATGGCTCACGTCTTCTTCTAAAGGAAAAGTTGGATACAGGCGTGGATTACAGGGTGATGCGGCTGAGGTATTGTACTTTTTACTCATGGACAAGCGCGCCTTAGGAAAACGACTTTTCAAAATAACTACGGAAGGTGGTAGCCAGCACTGTCACAGAAACCAATGTCAAGTTTTGAACGTCAATTCTAAAACCACAGGAGAGAGCAATTGAGACGAAGAAACGTTATTAGACACACGGAAGGGCATTCATCGTTCGGCTGGCAAAGAAACTCATAAAGATATGGCTACTGCCTAGTTACTTGTCTTATCCTTCTGATTACTACATCACTAACTACCCCTAAGTGGCTATATTTGTAGTGGTGGCATTACATACTCAATCCTCGACCTTTTTTACAGTTGTGTAAAACATAGTGCGACGGCGCCTTGAGATGAACAATATCACTGCTCTCATATCACTTGAAAGAAATGCCAACCTTTAAGCAAACGGTACAAAGACGGGTGGAAAAA
The DNA here is from genome assembly GCA_944472155.2 of Trichobilharzia szidati. NCBI lineage: Eukaryota > Metazoa > Platyhelminthes > Trematoda > Strigeidida > Schistosomatidae > Trichobilharzia > Trichobilharzia szidati. Next base: position 110,495,772 of record OX235273.1, on the reverse strand, counting down.
GAGGTGATGAGCAGTCACAATGAAAATATGAGGAATTAAGGTCCTTTCATACCATCGCCTTTGGAGCGACTGTATGGTAGGCATGGTACAAGACTGCAAATGAGCAATGTCACCCCAACAAACACACCAGCAAATGTGGCTACTGTAAATTCCAACGAATGCTTAATGCAGTATCATACACTAACACGATGACAGTGCTCGAATAGACTATTCCCCTCTTGAATACCTTGTCATACTGTACAAATGAGTCTTGCAACTTCTTGTACAGCGCGGAAAAAGAAAGAGTTATAATTTGTGTATAATTTTACATTTTGCGCGAAGTTGACCATTTGTGTTTCGTTAGACTTTTGCAGATCTTTCCCTTCAATTCACATTTTTTTAACTACCAGTCGTTTTTGTGTTCAGTCATTGTGTCCTTGATATATGGGTGCCGGGTAACCTTGTATTTGAAGTTCTGCAACAAGATTATCCAATGCATTTTGTTGAAAAGAACAATAATCTTTCAGTTTTTCAACAGTATTGAATTCAATCTAAGTCTGTTTCGAACAATTTAGGTTTATTAAGGATTTCGGTAGAAGACTGAGAGTTCGAATCTTCAGGGAGTTATCTGTAATGGGGCTGCAACAAGTATCGCCTAGACCTGTCCTTCACCGCTTTTCATTCACAGCTAATTTCACTGTGCTAGGCACTTTGCCTGTTCACTCACTAATTCTTTACTATATTTCATTATCTGGCTGTTCGTATGTCCTTATTTTAAGTCCGTGGAATCTACACTGTTTACATCTATTATTTTCATCATTATTATCTTTCTTTTCGACTACACAGGATGACTAACGGTGAAGTGATCAACCCTGTTTGCAGAAGCGACATGGTCGTGACACAGTGCATACTGTAGATGACATATAACTGACTACCATACTAATCCACTTAAAGTAAAATAAATCTACGGCAGTCCAGCAGCGGGAAACTACACAGAAATTTCCCGATTATCTAGAACTTTTGCCTTACAATCAAGAAGTGATCACGAAGAAGTTATTTTGACTTATGGTGGCCGGTAAAAACGATCTTGGATGTTGGATTCCGGTAGAGCATTTCTACTAAGCTGCTTCACCTCGACTTGAAGTTATGAGAGGAAATACATTGGTTCTTTAAAAGGAATGCGTAATTGTCTGAAATAAAGGGCTGTTCTGGTACTTGCCATTTCTCTTCCGCCTGGGACCCGTTATAGTTATTTTGACAAACACTTTGAAGAAATTTCTATAATATGAGTTACAGGTGGACCAGGGGAATAGGTATCAAAAACAGAATGAAGATTAGCCAAGAAGACTAGGTATGAAACAGGTAAGAAAGTGGATTCAAATACACACCGAATGCAAATGAGAGAACAAACGAGAAGAGAACGGGACCTATAGTGATGGAAATTTTGAAAACAATTGGCACAGAATGGTAGAGTAGGCAAACCAGATAAATAATAATAATAGTATATTCTCATTTTTTTACATGAGGGACGCCAGTTTACAGGCATCATCAATTCGATAAATTACACATACGATTAGTAAGTATAGTTAGTAATGATAATATAATAGGGTACATATTTATTCATACAAATATAGGACACAAAAGTTGTATAGGAATGGATAAGAATTATTTAAGTTACATATTTAAATTACATGGATTACGGTTAAATAACATGGTTGTTGTCATTTTATCTTTAGTTTGTGGGGAAAATCGGATAACTGGTGATTCAATGGAACACACCAAGAAATATAGAGATATTGACTTCGCATCTGCAGTTTGACCGAGGCTAATTGGTCGTAAGCGCTAACATTTTAAGGCATCAGACAGAGTTGAACTGAGTGCAGGCAGTTAGTGCCTCATAAAATTTTGTGGAAGACTGGATTCACTCAAAAGACACCCTGAAATGCATGGCGAAACCACCTGAGCCTTGGAGAAACATTCCACCACGGCTCACTGGCATTTTGAAAGATTCCATTATAGATAAGATTTTATTTTGACAAATCACAAAGTGTTATACAGTAATATTTACTGATGACGTTTCGAGCACAAGCTATTGCTCATAATCATGTCAAGTGACTTGATTAAATAATATTTTATTCATAATAGAATTATAATCTACTACAGTGCCCAAGTTTTATACTTATATTGATAATTCCTGAAAGATTCTTGCGTCTTCCTGTAGCCTGTTTTTTCTTTCCGCTCGAAAGCGAGCATAGTGACCTGCTTGGGATCACGAAATAAAACAGTGCTGGAAAGGCCTTGAAATCAGAATGCGTGTGTAAGAAGGATTAGCCGCCTAAATCTGGGAACAGTCAGGTTTTCCAGCTAGTGCAAAAACCGGCAGTAGCAAAACATCTTAATAAGACATACAGAGCATTACAAATAGAACAGTGAAAAAAGTTTGACTGTTCCATTGTACCCTTACTTGATCGCAGATCTTGATGGCCATGTAAGGTTCTGATTATGCTAGTGATTAGTTTCGCCCTACCAGCCTTAGTAATGTGTTCTGGTGCGCCGTATGTCCGAACAAATGCAAAGTTAGGACTGTTCAGGAGAAAGATTTAGTACGCTATCAAAAGCCAGCGGTGCGTTAGATCGTAAAGTATAGGTAAACAATCGAAAACCAGTATCCAGTTATGCAATGGTGAATATTCGGTAAATGTACTTAAAACTAATTTTTGTAAAATTGTAATATGAATGCATGAATTAGTTCTTTGTGTCTGGTTATACTTAATATCAAGGCATAACATAATCCTGCCACACAAAGTTATATATGAAGTAATAAATTTGGAAGTTTGAAAATACCAGTTGTGTCGTAGGGGGTGAAATAACTTTGTCCATTCAATGGACTTCAGCCGTTTCACTGTCAACGATCAGTTTATCTGTGTGGGCTGAAACACATTGTGGTCAGAATGACTTTCAAAGGACAAGAGCTCAATGGTGTGATTTGACCACTCATCCACTTGACAGTTGCGCGAACAAATTTCCTACCTGGTCGACTAATGAGCCTACTCTTCTAGACAATATGAGTTGCGACCACGACAACAACAACGCGATACGATGCCGCCGAAACCACGGCACAAGAAGACAGGAAGAGAAGACAGACTGTTGACGTAGAGAGCTTTTACCGCCTCGTATCAGCAGTGAAAAATGGTTGACAGGATTCGCGTATATATGTGCTTTGAATGACCTTGAGAGAAACTACACTGATAAATTAAAACAGTCAGCGACCAATAGGACTCAAAGGCCATGAGTGGGACGAGGAAAATACAACCAGCTATCTAAGGATAAATGTAGTATTTTAGGAAAATTAAGTCTAACATGGTGGCGTAGTGGTGTGATTATGTATCTCCAAAATTTACTTCTATCACCGCTTATAAATTCACGTGTGAGCAGTAATTACAGTCATATTCTCACTTTGCTAGTTGAGGCGGCATGGGGAACCGCCTAGCCACCAGGTTAAGTGGGTCGGGCGAAATAGCCAGCAGGTAGTGTGATTAGAGTTCAAGTATAAAAGGATAGATGGCCACACAACAATCGTGGGAGTTCTCTATAGTCGAAACCAACTTGGAACGTGTTCAAAGTCATTCAAGCAGCCTAACTGTGGTGATCTCTTGACATTTTGGGTATCCAGAAGAGATGTCGTTAAGAAGAATTTCTAAGACAGATCTACTGTCTACATGTGGTTAGTGATGCTCAGCAAGGCATCAGCCTAATGTTCTAAATTCTCTATCCAGCCTTGAAAGTCCTTCATTTGTTTTGTGGAAACTACAGTGTGAGGTGTTGACTTCTTACGAATGCAGTCGTATGTTTCCATGAGCATATCGATGTTAGTCCCATCATCTCCAAAGGCGAAAGCTTGTTGAGTGTTTTCAGACGGTCATCTCAACCAGGTTTGATACAGGAGCCATTCGTTAATTTCCCGACTTGTCACTAAGCTATGCATGTGTCTCACGAATAGAGACGGCATTTCATCTCCCGACTCTATATTATTTAACAGGCAGTCCAGCGCTTGTTTTTCAGAAAGTGATATGTAGCGTATTACCCATTCCCTCAATTTATCGTAACGGATTTCCAAGCTAGGATTGACGATATGCAAGCGTACTTGTTACAGTACTCAAAATACCAAATTTAGCGTTACGCGAAGATACTTTCTTGGCAGTGAAATGATGTTCAAGTCGAGCAAACCAATGGTGTGGATCTCTAGGCTTAGAAACTGGTGTGTAAAGAATGCTACAACAAGCGGATCTTAGCTCGAAAGTACCAGAGTTATTATAAAACATATTAGTACTCGTGGAGAAAGGGTTTAGATATAATAAGGCAGCAAAGCGTATACATGATGAAAATATCGAAAGACGAAATACAATAATGGCAATGCTCACAAAAAGCAGGTTACATGTAGAGAAATTACAGCAATATCAGTTCAAGCTGTGTGACATATATAAACCCACGACAGTAAGAATGTAAACAATTCTGACTCGGCACTTTCTGGGTACCATATAGTATCTTCTCGATCTACATTGTGCTGAATGCTGTGGACAACCAAATACCAACAACATTGTATTCATAAGCATAAGTGAAAACTTGAGAAAGTCTATTGTTAGCGGAATCGAACTTTGAAGAAATCCAGGCAAAGACAACGCTCTGTGACCAGGCAAAGTACAGATAAAAGATCGAATACCAGTGTTCAATTATACTGTGGCAAATAATCGGTAAGAGTGCGTGAAATTAATTTTGGAAAAGTATGATTTTAGTCCATGAATTGGTTTTATTTGTTTGGTTATAGTTAATATTTGATGTAGCGCCAGTCGTCAAGCAATGATCTGAAACAGCGAGTAAAGCACACGCTAGCAGGATGATCACACAGGTGTTGCGTGCCAGTAGGAACGACAGCTCAATGTCAGGGATAATACTTACAGACAATCATATTACGATTGCATGAGAGAAAGAATCTTCCTATTGGTCATCCTGGGAGATCCTCCATGCATGTCACGCAGCTAATTTGAAATCAGACAAGCACACAGTTAAACAGAAGAAAACTGCCTGACTTACCATAACTTACAATAGGCATAACACAGTTTGATTCATTTATTTCTGGCCTAGGTTTATTTCGGTGACTTGAAATGGGCATTACGGTCATTTAATTCCAATCCACTTACTGTCCAGTACATCTGAATCTACCTCCATGTACTAGAACATAGGGCATCCATTTCTGACAACCTATTGCCGGTTCTTCCTAAAGATGTTGGGAAGTCTGTAGTAATTGATCCGGCTGGAGTGTATGGAAAATACTGGTAAATTTTGAATGTGTCGTCAATGCATAAAGAATCAGTTACTATGCCTATCTTTCATGAAAACCTACTTATTTCTTGTGGCTCTGGAACATGCTGGATTCAGTTAAGTTAGTCACATGCAGACAATTTCAAACACTGCTCATGGTCATCGAACAGACCCAAGGATTGTAGTCAACTCTGTACTTCAACTTCATCCAGTTTTCAAAAAGCAATTATTAGCATCCACTTTGAAGCATTTCGGTAGGCGCTTCAGCACTATGGAGTGTCGCAAACATTTGTAAACTTGGTTCAACAGCTACACAATAAGGCCACTTGTCAAGTGATTTGAGTCGGAAAACTCGCTGTAGCGTACGAAGTAAAGACTGAAGTAAGAAAAAGTTTCCTAACATTACCAATATTTATCTCTCATGCTGCACAAAGACCTACAGGTGAAAACTACGTCCTTCAACAGGAAGTGAAAAGTTCGACGTGGATATCACACTGTAACAACAAAAGGCGAGATACTCAAGCCAACGTATATTTTCAAGTTAACAAACCGCTATATATATATATATAGTTTTATATTCTTTAACCAATCACTGAGCATGTGATTTTGGTTTACATTAAACGTCATGAAATGCAGTATTCAAATACATAAAGTATTCTGTTGCTAATGCAGTATTGAACTGTGGGAATATGTGAATTAATATTCCGTCGGACACATTGTCTATATTACACCACCACAATATGAAGGGGAAGTGAAGGCTTGTGGGCAGTCTTAGAGACAACTGAATGTGATTGCAGAGAAGTGAGTGCAATGAAAGCATGCTTTAGAGGCCCTAATACCACTACTAATGCAAGGAAAGGATGATGATAATAAAGACCGTTTTGAGTGTCTTCATTGCACTTCTATGCGGTTTATACTATTTTAGAGCGGTTTACGGAGTTTTTAACAGTAGGTTTACAAGTTCATAGCGGTAGCATGTTTACCTGTTTCTCAGATTACAATGGATTATCTTCACTGTATGCATTCAGCAAGCGTAATTAAGTCATAGTCTATTCGTTGTAAGTAGTTTAATTGAAACTTCAAGGTATTTAATTTGTAGTTAAGTTCAAGTATATCCTTATTCGCCTTAACGTTTCCTTTCAGTCAGTTTGTGTACATTTATTTCGATTTTCAGCTTAGTTAGAAAGAACTAACCGTACATAGTTTTCAGCGCGTATATGGTGGGTAAATGGATAGTCATAAAAGACCTCCAGAAGCTTACTATGAGGACAAAACACATTTTCCAACTTATTTGTCACTTGCGCGCACACTTTTGTAGTGAAAATATTCAATAACAGTCTCTCCATTGACACTCCCAATTAATGATGGAGATATGCCGCGGAGTAACTCTAAAATGCACTCTAAAGGTTTTTAAAAACTATCCTGTGCAGGTTGCTAGGATCTGTGGAAAAAATCCATACATGAGGAGTGTAGCGCGAGGTTCATAATCAAAACCACTTTTTATGATCATACAACTTCAACGACCAGTTCGATTTCGTGCTACTGATCTTAAATAGCTGGTTAATACTTCTCTGACAAGTTCAGAGTGGAATACACCCTTCAGATATTATAATAGTAGATTTCTTATTTGTGTAGCATTGAAACTTTATTCTAAACCTTCAACGTCACATGTTCAGATTGCATCACTACCAGTCACTTGGACATGTTTCCACTATCATGTGATGTATCAATCCTTGAAGCATTCGCTGAGTTTTAAGCGCAGAACTTTGTACAGAGGCGCAGCAGTTCAAATTCCACTTCTCTTTATGGCACACAAAGGTTGAGACAGATAGGAACCCGAAAGAACAGGAGGTAGTATAAATACATCGATAACCATGCGGACTCAACGTATCCGAGAGAATACAAAGAGTGAATACAGCTGAGCCATGTCACTAACATCTCCAAACCGTCTACTCTTAGAGTCTCGCAAAAACCAGACAGGTAGTCTACACCTCCCTACGTGGCTCAGACCAACGGTCAGAGTCTTCATGAATTGTTGCCAGTTTTTTATCAGACCAACTCCTAACCATTTTCCAAACTATTCCTATGTCAGGTAACATTGCTTATCCAGGAAGGTGGTAACATAACATGCACAGGATGTGTTCTAGCTACCTCATTTATGCACCTTCACAACTCTACTGATTGATATGCCCTCCTCACCTAGCCTCAATATTACTCACCATACAATATCACTTAACAAGAGGAAAAGAACGCAGCTATTGTGCAGTATACATGTTCACTGATCGATAGGCAGGTAACACATCCACAACAGAGATTACGTATGTTGGCGAATGCCACACTAGCCTTATTTTTTATCCGTGCTAAGATTTCGTCGCCAAAACGTTCATTAAGGCTGATACGAATTCGCAAACAAGTAAACATCCCAAACCATTCTTTCAATATCTTTGAACTAGGATTCGGAGCCAATCAGTCCTCCAGCATCATCTTACATAGCCGGTGACAGCGATTTTGGGGCATATCACCAGCAACTGGATTTTACCATCCCTAGGACCCCAACCAGGAAGTCTACACCTCCCTAAGTGGCTCGAACTAGCTGTTGTGGATTTCATTGACTGATGAAGCTATGCTTTGGTTTGATTCCCACTAGATCTTTTCCACTCTTATCCCATATTAGTTAATATTTCCCGCCAAGGAAGGCGATGCCTAGGGATGCATAACACATGTTCTAGTCATCTCAATCAGTGTGACTTCACAACCTGATCGATCGATTTCCCCTCCCTACATAGCACTCGACCGATGACTGAGCCCAATATTGCAGACCTTATTATATCACTTAGCACAGGCGATAGAACACAGACACCTACGATCAAATACAGCTAGCCAGGCTTTTCATGTCCTCCCCTTTCAATGACCATATCTCACAGCCATTACGGAGGACTGCTGGGCAGTACAACTGACAACTGGATATCACGTCTAAGCCAGAGATGGCATGAGTTCACATATGCCAAAGGAGCCTTCTGTATTCGTGTCGAGATCAAGCCGTTGGGGCCGTTTTAACTCTCCAAATAAGTGGTGAACGCGCTCCACCACTTCACTCCCTATCTTAAAGCTAGGAGTCAATGTAGTCTATTCGTGTAGCATCATTTTACATTTTATGGGAGCGAATCGCATGCCAGATATTCGAAGACTGCTACTCAAGGCATTCAGAAGTCTTTGCATTGTGTCAGCGTCTTCACCTAGGAAGGAGGACTATACCATCTGCATATTCTAAGTAAACGAAACTATTATTCCCTGTTAACAAGTCAATCACTAAATCACTGAAGTCAGTTAGGGTTAAGTCCATTAGTACATCTGTGATGAAATTAAACAGAAATGGGGGCAGTGGGCATGCCAGAGAGACATTATTGGTTGTCACCACTTCAGATGACAACTATCTGTAGGCTCTCACCTGGCTGCGTGATTTCGAGTAGAATGCCTTGATCATTGCCATGTATTTTTTCGGCATTCCACTCACAGCTTAACATCACCATCGGTCGACAGAATCGAATGCCACCTTGAAGTCAAGAAATATAACAATTGCTGAACGCCCGTAAGTACGTCTATGTTCAAGAATCTGTCACCAGCATACAAGCACACTTTTAATTTCCAATTGGATAGTAGGAATTTTTTTTCACCAGAAACTATATGAGAAACATTACATTAGAACCAAGAAATAACACAACTCTTCTTCTTCTCTTTACTTCGGCTATCTCCTACGGGAGGATGAGCCAGCTTCATGAACATCTCGAATAGAGTTCATGAAGTTTTATGGGAATTTGGTACGAGTGATGTCCCCAGAATCGCTCGGCCTTTTGTTTGAGAGTGCAGCTCTAGCCTTTACACAACCAAGTGTGACCTACAAGGCAGTAGGAGTGGAGTAGGGAGTCCACTATCCATTGCCAGCCGGTGACCGGAGTTCGGTTCATACGTCTTTTTGAATGGGGCCAGACATCCAGGAAATCCAACAAGCCCTTTTTCCATACGTCTGCCGGTGAGCTCCAGTGAGCTTCATACGCCAGTTCGTTGGAGGTTTGGAATCAGGGTTTAGCCATCTCCCCTAGACTGTCATCCAATGGACAGTCAACCCGGTGAAGAGCGCCGGGCATCCGCTTTCGCCCTCTCACTTTGGTGAAAAACACCTCCGCCACGTGAAGGCAGTGAGTAGGACACAACTCAACCTGAGAAAATAACAAAATATGAAATATTTATGTGTAGTGGAATTATACTTTTTTATTACATTTACGAAAATATATATGACCAGTAACTGCTTTTAAGAGTAAGAAAATGAACTAAATTAACAAACTATTTCAAGGCACTTTACAGGAATCTATCAACACAAAAACTACAGGTCCTAAAAGTAAAATATGTATGCGAAAAGTTGAAACAAATACAAAAAAATATTTAACGATTAAAAATTAGTCTTTAACTGTATCAGTAATGATATGCAGCAGTTTCTTTTTTTCTTTGTACAGTGTAAGGAATCATACATAATCAAAGGAAAATTTCAACAGTGGAGTGTTTCATACGTCAAAGAAAATGGAGAATAATTCATATATTCACAAAACATATGGGATCAGCATAGCACGTTTTGATGTCCATTCGGGAAAATTCTTTTTCAACCAGTTATGATTAGCCCAAATAGAAAATAATTGACTGAATGTTGTAAAAAATAAAATATGTGAAAATGGTATCCACTTTGATGTAAGAAAAACTTGCCATGACAAATAAAGAGATATTTCTAGTAGATAATGCGGACATGATACCCAATGAAACATACTCCCTTCGGGTGGATAATACTTTTTTTCAATTACCTTCTCTGAAATACAAAGGGAATTAAGAGAAATAAAATTATAAAATTATTTAAAAAGCTTTAAGCAAACAGTTATAGTTTTCAAACGAAATCTATCTGGAGAATATTAACAATCTTAAAGTGTTGATATTAGATGGCTGGAGGCAGTCGGCAGGAAGACTTCCACCTATGTTTCGTGTCAGTTGGCTTTCTCCAGAAAGGCGGATCTGTAACCTTGAGGAACTCATGTCCCTTCTGAGATTCGAACCTGCGTCCCCCATAGCTGCAGTCAGAGACGCTACCAATGAGCCAGTCGGGCTCACGATTGACCTCCTGTAGGACTGTATTGGATACTTCGAAAGGACACTAATTAGTAACTGGTATAATGTGTCTAGTCCTTTGTTTCGTGCAGACTGAAACCTATCAGTCAAGTTTGCAATACGGCCACCACTCTAGGGGGCTCACGATTACAGTGCACTCTGAATTGTTGAATTGGTCAATTCAATTAGCCTCTTTATCATTACACATTCTTATGTAATTATTAACAATTGACAACTTAACAAGACTCATACATTCACTTTCCTGAATTATCCTTATTTTAAACACTACCGATTAGGTTGTTATTCTCTACACATTAACTTTATAATTACACTGAATGGTTTTATCCTTTAAATGTTCACTTGATTTTAGTAATTACATGTGACACTTTTTAAACACACTGGAAAAATAATGACCTCTTTTTAACTAATATACCACAATTTGGCTAATACAATTCTGATGTTTTTTTAAGAAACTAGATATTGCAGAGCCATTCATAAAGAACTATTCTAAGAGAGAATATATTTCTTTACGAATTCAGTTGTCTTGGAATCGTCTAAACGAATGCTTTCGAATTATTGAAATCTGCGAATGTTAAACATATTAATAAAGTGTAGTAGACTTTGTTTTAATAGACTGAACAACTCAATTCCTATCGAAACACTTAAACACATTCAATTGGTGGATGGCGACTAGCAGTGGAATGCAGGATGCCTATTTTGTCCTATTTGGGACTCGTCATCTGGATGTACCTGCATTCCCAAATAGGACGAAATGTGTATTCCGGATTCCACTGCTAGTCACCAGCCACCAATTGACTTCAAGTTACATGATCAGACATCGTCGAAGCATCTGCACAAGGAGCCGACATGTCAACCTGAGACCGAGCACTTCAGTCCAATCAATCGACGGAAAATGACAGATAGGAGATATACGTTTGCAGTAAACATAAATACGACTGCACGACACCTCTGAAGATGATTTTGTCAATAACAAGTTTTCTCCGCTGAACTGCCTTATATTTTCTCCAAGATAGAAGACATTTTTATCCAGTAGCCGAAAGCATCTTCTGACTACGAAACAGAAACCAGTTTGAGCAAAAAAAAAAGAACAAACACTGGTGCAGAATAACATTAAAAAAACTTCTTTTTTCGTTCCCAGTGGAACATAGGGTTTCAAGCTGGAGGCTTGAAGTTTCGGCAGCAGTGGTGTTTACTTTTACGGGATGGGGTTGTTAGCCCTATAACCAACCTTCCCTCTTTGCCGACCCTACTACCGGCTTAGTGAGGTAAAGGAGTGCGTCGGCCGGGGATCGAACCCCGGACCATGTGCATGGTCGGCGAGCGTCCTAACCACTGTGCCACCGACGCACGCAGAATAACATGGATCTATTTTATTTCGCTGGGTCTCATCATCTGCATACAACCTATAATTTTTGTCATCAAAAAGCATATAATAAGTGAGGTAAAACATCAGGATAACAAGGTAGCTGAAGTGCAAGTATATATATATCTTGTTAGAGAGAAGTTTATAGAAAATTAATTGTCAAGTTTGTTGTTAGAGTGGTAACAAAAAATTAGTAACAACTATATAATTAGATAAGAAATGGTCAAACTTTGGTGTGTAAGAGGTCAGATGAAAAGGTGATGATGCATTATAGTGAGTGGAACTCATAAGGTCAAGAAAAATGATCTTTTATGGAGGTTAAAGAGAAGAAACGAGGCAAGGGGGAGGGTGTTGAAAAGATAAGTTAACGAGGTTAAAAGACCAAGAGTTATTAAGGGATGAGTCACCAGGGTGTAATTGAAGTCCAACGACAGATTTCTTTTGGATAGGTTTGAGATGCTTTATTACGATAGCTTCAGCTGTTTTGTCTGTTAAATATTCTGAATGATGCCAGCGCATCTACTCGGTGTCCAGTGTCTATCAGGTGTTTGGTGACCGAAGAGCCTAAACTACTTGGCCTCTTTAACCGGAAACTCCTTGTTACATATTCGAAGAATCTGATGTAGGCCCTTCTTTCTGTTCTTCCAATGTTTGAAACCAGTTCCAATGAAACCAGTTTGCTGTTTCATATATATATATATATATATATATTTCAAAAGATAAAATGGATAAATGTTAAGACTGATTACTGACATTCATTGCTAAACGCGTTCACAAAATGTTCAATTTAGGAATAAAATGATACTCTATATGAGTATTTACGAATAAAATACAATAAATCCCACCTGTGTTTTCATTTTTATTTGTACGCAAAGCAGCCAATTGCTGGAGGACCAAATCTTGTAAAAACTGAAGTATCAGTATGTGTAGACTGAATAATACAATGACCAAATTTGATCGTTCAACTGAAAGGTAATAAATAATGGGCAAAGTTCTACAATAGAGTCCCAAGGAACGAACGCACAAGTGACCTTGAGCCGACCAGTCAGAAAAAAGGATGATTTTTGCATAAAATCTTACGTATATTTACATAAAAAAGCATAAAAAACGTTAAACAGGATATTTTTCTCTACTATGAGATAAAAATATCTCCCAATTTTGTATTGGGGTTTCAGTTTTTAAGTTGAACCAATTTCTATACATGTATTCATCCAGATGACTAAAAATAACTTGGTTTTGAAAACCATTTATAGCTTTTATTCTATTTTTTAATCTTCCCCAGAAACCTTCGATGGAATTATTATGAGTACCGGTGACAGGGTCGACGGAATCATTCGAATGGTTCACTCTATGATGTATATATCCCAATTGTGATATTTGGCTATATCCCGCTCATTCATCTGTGTGAATGATGGTGCCTGGTAACACTAGACGCTGAATAATAGGGAGGAGGAGTGTATGAGCACTCCTATCTAGAATCAGCTCCATAAACCCTTTGCGAATCTAGGTATCATAAATTCCTAAAACCCAAACGTTATTCGCTCTGGCACCCAGTAAGTGGACAGAAACAAGATATTCACGCAAAGTTAAACTTTCGACACCAATGACAACCAATCATCAAAGACAGTTTCAACTTTTCAAAGGAAGTTCCTAGAAGACAATTAATTCAGTGTCGCCTACCAGTATGCACAATTATTCGCGCTAGAATAATAGTGAGCTTCCTCAACCAATAACTAGCATGCGTTCAGGGTCATTGGAACATTCACTAGGTCATTGGAACATTTACAATCTTGGGACTCTATTGTTGAACTTCGCCAAATAATGAATCGGTAAGATATAAAGTCACAAGGTCAACAGCAAATGACTAAGCAAAACAAACTATTTATTCGAATCAGTTAGTAAACTACATAATTCTGCTGATATTTATTACATACAAACAAACAAACAAACAAACAGTTTATCGATTAGTAAGATGGAGTTGCTTTATTAATATTAATAATAATAATAATATGGTTGATTTGAATGAAAAGTTTTACTTCTTGACACGTTGACATTGTACGTTATAATTTATATAAAATACAGCAAAGCGAAATTTTTATCAGATGTTAAGCAACACACTTAGACGTCTAATTGAAATAATCATAAATAAAGTTTGTATGGTAAATCAAATTCACAATGTAAACAGTTTAAGATGAAATTTTATCACAATTTCCCTTCGGAAACCGACATTATTCAGATATCACAGATCTGCTTGATACCATAAATGGCAATTAAGAGAATAATTATAAATGCATGACGACATATCATCCTACTACTGATGAACTGAAATGAGTAGTTGGATACCAGTCATACCAACCAGTACTGCTTGCTAGCTAGATCAAAGTGGGATCTGAACACCGTTTCATTCGTTTGCAACTGCGCTCATCAGTCGTGTGCCCAGTTCAACTCAGCTCAGAGAACCAGATCAGTTGAAACCACCCGAATCCTGGATAACTGTTTAGGTGGATTAAGTATATGATTATACAGACTGTAGATTTATGGAACTTAAGACTTACAGAATATAATGATAGGATAGTGTGATAGTATGTTGAAAAACAAGCAACAGAACACTGAAAAAAGATAGCTGAGTATTCACATTAACAGTTTCAGAGGGCAGCTTGTCACAATCCCATTCATTATATATGTCTGTACGTATTAAACATCAGCCGGTTTACTATTCAAATCTCATTTTAAAAATGTGAATTGCCGAGCAATAAAATCATTAAATTTACGAAAAGATACTTATATTTTTTTTCACCAATCGAAAACAAACCCTGTGTTTGGATTACCTGCATGACTTCGTGAAAGTGAAATTCCTATAGGAGCAGCGATATAGAAGGCGATTCCAACCAAGAATTGCATAAAACTCATTAGAGAATTACTGAATATAGAAACATGTGTACATTCATACAATCGACGTGAAACATGTATTAAGTATAGGGTTAACACACAGACAATAGTTTTATGAGAGGCTGAAATCAGTAAGAAAAACAACACTAAGTGAGTGGTGAGAAGAAATTGTGGCAGTTTTTATTTTTCTTTCAAAACACGAAACACATAACAGTATATATCACTTCAAAACGTACCTGCCTGAAAATCAAAATGAAATAAGAGCAGTTAGTGTTTACTTGATGCTGACAAACGCTCAAATATCAAACTACTCGGCTAATCACAAAAAAAGTATATTTTTCGAGGAACATTGCATTTTCGTCTTCTCTTGCGGTTTGATATTACCACGCTCCGAATATAATGAGAAGTGAAAGCTGCCCTCAAACTTAGGATCAAAAATCTCTTCTCAAATTTCTGAAATTCTAGCAAATCTCATGTAGAGAAACCAAAGTTCTGTATATACAAGAGAACTAATTCACTTCTATCATCCTAATAATTACCATAATGTTTTCTATCGACTTGATTAATATTAGTAACTATGATTATGACAAATCGCCCCTCGTATTATTATCTTTATTTTGTGAAATACATTGTATATGAATACGATTGTACAGATAAGGGAAATGAATTCGCCGAAAACGGCCTTTCCGTCATAATGCATTGTTATATATATATATATATATATATATATATATATATATATATATATATATATATATATAATGAACGACCTAATATTGAAAATGAGTCAGTCGACTGCCTAAGCAGACTAGTCATATACTTCCAAGATAAATAAATTCACTACATAACAACACATTAAAACTAAACCACGATGAAACAAAACAATTAAATAAAAATATGAGTTGATCTCCGATTGATATCAGTTAGAGAACCACAGGGAGTACTGCCAGACAACTGTTTCATCAGCTTTGTTTGGGAATCATCAGCGGTACACACCCACTGCCAGGGTTCGAACCCAGGAGCTCCCGGTTACAAGGCAAGCTCGTATACCATTCAGCCACTGGGACCCAATTCAATGAACCATGAATTCTAACTTCTAACAATTCGTGATTTAACGCGACCCGATCCAATGTCGTCGGTGGGACACCCATCCTCACCCAGTGGGTGCGTACTGCTGATGATTCCCAAACTAGGACGAAACAGCTGTCAAGTACTCCCTGGTTTTCAGTGGTTCTCTAACTGATATCAATCTGTGATCAACTTGTAAAAACAAAACCAACTACAGAAAAAAATATACGACAGATTAAAGTTGTAGCAAGAAACAAATCTAGTTGACTTACATATCACAAAAAGTTCAATTAGTAGGGCACAACAAGTAAAACATACACCGGTGACGTAAAAGTATTTAAACCACCTGAAAATATGAAATTGACGTGAAATTTAAAGCCTTTGGAACAAATTATTTTCTTCTCATAAAATTAATGAGATTTATCAGTTTTAATTTTAAATTCTGAGTTTGTGGAAATTTGATTGATTTCAAGGTAAAGTTCATCACGGATGAAAATAAATGAGGGAACTATTGAAAAGTACAATGCATTGGCAGGAAGCACAGGTAATTACAGGAAAATTTGTGAATTTTAGCTTCACAATTGGTTTGCAGTGTAGCGACAGAAGTAAAATGTTGCTTGGAACCAATCAAATAGCCACAAAGCCGAATTCTAAATCTGAAGATAATGCGTTTTAGTCACTAGAACTCCGTGAAAGCAGTGTGCAAGAAAATCTGCATAGGCAACTTAAGCAGGACAAAGTATACCTCAAGATGGTCACCTCAAGAAGGTGACTGAAGATAGAAGGATGATGAAGCAGAAGATAAATGTTGAAAAAAGATAAGTATAACTTAAAAAGCACTTAACAAAGTAGTGAAGCAGAGTACTAGGAAAAACAAACCGACGTTCTCACGACGCACCGGTAACCGAAGTAGAACGGGATGAAGGTAAAAAAGACTTCTCAACACAGAATCAAATAAACAGATTCCCATCCGGAAAGAAAACAGCACAGATGAAGCAAGTGAAGGATAGTTAAGTAAATCCAATGACCAATCAGATGAGGAAATGCTGAAGTAATCCCTTTAAAAGGTACTTCAATCGACAATCATGTAACCAGCTGAGAAATACCAGTGAACAAGAATCCACCAACAAAAACAAGCCTCAAAGGTCATAGAGCAAAGCATGAATTCACAGAAGACCAGTAGTTCAGAGAAGAGTCTCTTTTCGGCAAATTCACTTTCATAGCTGTAAAATCGCATATATATATGGTTGTTTTGTATGTGTGTACATTAAATTTATCAAACAAAAATACAATCAGTAAGTTCAGATGAATTGGATGTTGGTTGACATAAGAGGGTAGTAACAAAAGTGATGAGTTGTCACAAATGATTGTTAAGGAAGAGTTGCGTAATAACGTGAATAGTTTGATGAAAGAGTTGTGCTCAGGTTGTAAATGGAAACAAAATAACATACGGAATTACGCAAGGGTTTTAAGTAGTTAGAAAAATAAGCATACAAACAAAAGTTAAGTCAAATCAACGGAGTTGTTACCATGAGAGTAGAAGTGGTTGAATAATTTTCTTTTATATGCATAGTTCGGGTTCTTCTGCGATGCAAAGAAGACAGAAACGTATTGTCTTTGGAAGGTTGTTCTTCACTTTGTACATTACTTTGAAGGAGGCGTTTGTTGAGATGGAATGACCAGTGTTGACGAGATGTTCGATTATTGCACTCCTTATACGGCCACTACTTCCTTTCTGCAGTCACGCTGGATAGTGTTCTTTGACCCTTTTTGACAGGATGCGCGTTGAACGACCGATGTACCTGGCTCCACAGCAACAGGTGAACTGATATATACACAGAAGTGGTCAGGTGCGGGATCTTTTCCTTTGGGCTTCTGCAGATCAGCGGGTGACTGGAGAACACTACTCTCAATGCTGCCGCAAAGAAAGTTATTCTTAAAGAAGCGGAAATTCTCCTGCTAAGGACATCACTGAGTAGGTCACCTTTGAAGTCGAGGTTCATATAAAGTATCTCTTTTGGCACGAATGGTGTCTCTTGCTTTTGGATTTTCTGTTTAATGTTTTTGTCTACGAATCTTGAGGGATAACCGTTTTGTATGAAGATTTCTTTCAGGAAGTGTAGTTCTTCTTCCAAGGTATCAGAGCTGCAGATGCGTCGGATGCGAGTGGCAAGAGATCTAATTAGGTTTCTTTTTCGACTGATTGGTACCCAGCTGTAGAAGCTTGTCAGTTGGCCGTTCCATGTGGGTTTCCTATGGATGGACCTTCTTAAAGTTCCATTAGCTCTCCTTGTAGGTTCAACATCAAGAAAAGTAATTTTAGATTCGCTTTCAATTTCAAGAGTGAACTTTGCAGCTGAATGGCATTTGTTGAATATTTGTAGTAACTGATCGAGATCGAAACCGTCATCACAGATAATAAAGATGTCGTCCACATATGTAAAATACAATTGGAAATTGTCAATAGTTGATTTGAGCGGGCCGTTCTCGAGGTTTGCCATGAGCCTTCGACAGTCAAGGAACTCAATGGGTTTCTACGGTTCTCTGTCAAACTTGCGATAGCGAAAATAACTTTTTTCAATGATTGTATCACCAATCGTGAATATCCAAAGTGGTTTTGGAAAGCACTGAGAAGAAGTCACATATATCCCAACACAAAATCTCTCCGACGACATGCATTGAATCTTACCGACTCTATTAAAGCACGTAAACGTCATATGACACAAAATTACAGTGGTACTACTGAACCAGAAGCCAAATGCGCCGAATATAAATAAAAGCGAGCAACTGGCATTAAAAAACCTACAACAAGATAAATCAATTATAATTACAAGAGCAGATAAAGGAAATATCATGGTTGTCATGATCTCTTCAGATTACGAAAAGAAGGCCACTGATCGTCTTAATGACGGACCTTATGAAAAATTCAACGTGAATAAATCAAGGGCGACATTAAATAAGCTGAAGGCTAAAACAAGCAAAATGTTACAATTAATAAAAGAGAAGCTCGGTGCATCACTTTGGTTTACTCTGGCTCCAAAAAGTTGCAGCTCCCGTAGATTTTATGGGTTACCAAAAATACACAAATCAGAAGTTCCGTTACGTCCAGTAGTGAATTTTATTAATTCTCCAACATAAAAACTCTCTAAATACATTTATCGAATACTTAGCCCATATGAAATGAAAGTGGAGCATGGAGTGAAGAATTCGTATGAATTTAAGAGAAAAATAAACTTGACTCATATTGAAGAAGATGAAGTAATGGCAAGTTTCGATGTTTATTCATTGTTCACGAATGTTCCCGTTAATGATTCTCTAAGTATTATTTATAATTTACTTTGTTCTGACGACGAACTCAGTGGTCGTTGTCCTTTTAATCCAGACGAAATTATGAAGGCATTAGAATTGTGTCTTCGATCCACGTTATTTACATTTAGAGGGGTTCTTTACCGTCAATCAGGAGGCATTGCTATGGGATCACCAGTATCTCCGCTAGTCGCCAATCTGTTTATGCACTCATTAGAAACAAATGCAATTATGAGATGCTTTAGTCCCCTAAAGATGTGGTTAAGATACGTATGATACCTTTGTCATAATCAAACGTAGTTTGTTAAATTAACTTTTTCACTTAATAAACAATATGTCAGAAACTATCAAGTTTTCCAAAGAGGTTGAATCCAATGAGAATGAGTTGGCATTCCTGGACTGTTTAGTAAAGAGAAAATTAGATGGCAAATTTAAAATAAACATTTTCAGAAAGCCGACAAATTCGGATAGATACCTAGACTACTATTTAGATCACCCATTTACCACCAAAGTAACTGTGACCAAGAATCTGATCAACAAAGCCAAACGTCTAGTTACTGAGGATGAAGATATTAGCAAGGAACTAAAATTGGTTCAATCCACTCTTGAATCAAATAATTATCCTAAAGATTTCATAAAAAGATATTTAAAATGTGAAGATAAGGATGAATCGAAACCTGATGCTAAGAATTGGGTTAGTACAGCGGTGATTCCTTACCGCAAAGAAACATCCGATGAAATAAAGCGAATCCTTAACGACCATAACATAAGAGTGTATTTCGTGCAACTAACACCTTACGCTCATTACTGGTGAAGGTTAAGGATAAAATAGAACAATAAAACCAGCAGAATTGCGTATACCAGATCAATTGTGGGGATTGTAACGCCGTATATGTAGGAGAAACTTCCAGACAGGTAAATGTAAGAGTGAAAGAGCATAAACAATGTGTGAAGGTGGTTCCAAAGACCTCTGCAGACTTGAAGAAGCTAGAAAACAACTCATGCATTCGATAGAAACGGGACACAAAATCGACTTTGATAAGACTAAGGTTTTACAGAAAGTATTATGAAGCCATGGCAAGTGAAGCAGAACAAGCTGCAGGCAAAGGAGACCTCGCAACACTCTACCAAACAACTAGGTACCTATCGGGCAAAAGTTTGACACAAATTAGGCCAGTGAAGGATGACAATGGAAAGTCACTCACCAAAGAAGTGGAGCAAAAGAAACACTGGGCTGAACACTTCAAAAGACTTCTAAATCGACCACCACCTACAACGCACCCAACAATACCAACAACGGAGACAGAGCTACCAGTGAACACCAACCCCCCGACGAAATCAGAAGTCCTGAAGGCAATCAAGATGCTAAAAGCTGGAAAAGCAGCAGGACCAGATGGAATCCCAGCAGAAGCATTGAAAATGCACCCAGAGACAACAGCGGACTTGATGACGCCACTACTAGGGAAGGTGTGGAAAGAAGGCAAAGTACCCGAGGATTGGAAGAAAGGATACTTATTCAAACTACCAAAGAAAGGAGACTTAAGTCAATGCAAGAACTGGCGCGGAATTATGCTCCTGTCCATCTCAAGCAAAATACTAAGCCGCATCATCCTGGAGAGAATCAAACATGCCCTGGATGAAAAACTTCGACCGGAACAGGCTGGATTCAGGAGAAACAAGTCATGCATTGATCAGATTGCCACATTACGGATCATCATTGAACAAAGCTTGGAATGCCAGTCACCTCTCTATCTCAACTTCGTCGACTTTGAAAAGGCATTCGACAGCGTCGATCGAGGGGTGATTTGGCAACTACTTCGCTACTACAGGGTACCACCGACAATTATACATCTGATCCAACAGCTGTACGACAATGCTGCATGCCAAGTAATCCACAACGGGAAACTTACGGAATCCTTCGAAGTGAGGACAGGAGTAAGACAAGGCTGCCTACTATCGCCAATGATTTTCCTGGTTGCAGTAGACTGGATAATGCGACAAACAGCGGGCAATGAGGAAACAGGCATAAAATGGACTCACACGAAAAACTTGGAGGATCTGGACTTCGCCGATGATATATGTCTGATTTCCCACAAACTGGAAGATATGCAAGCGAAAAGCAACAAGTTGGCAGAAGAAGCATCAAAGATAGGATTTCAGGTGAACATAGAGAAAACTTAACATACGGATCAGAGACTTCGCGCGTCATAAAGAGCATCTCAAACAAACTACAGACCTTCATTAACAGTTGTCTTCGCTCAATACTCAAGATCAGATGGCCGGCCAGGAAAGATCAGCAACAGGGATCTCTGGGAGCTAACCAACCAGGAACCGATTGTGAAACAAATAGGCAGGAAGAAATGGAGATGGATTGGTCACACTCTGAGGAAACCATCAAGTGACATCACTAGACAAGCTATTGCTCGAGTTGAACCCGAACGGGAAGCGGCGAGTTGGTCGTCAGTGCAAGGGTGAATTGGAGGAGGTCATGTGAAGAGGAGATGAAAACGTGTGGACAGACTTGGAGCCAGGTGAAAACTCTAGCAGAGAACCGAACGCAATGGAGACGCATGGCTGAAGCCCTATGTTCCTCTAGGAATTAAAGGAAACAATAATGCTAATAATAATAATAACAATAGGTACAAATGATGAGCTACAAAATGCAGTAGAGAAAAAATTTGTGAAAAGTAATGAAAACTACAATTTACCTTTTAGGAACTCTTAAAGACTCGAATGCTTCACAATATGCAGGTTTTACTTTGCCATAGAGTAAACTATACTGTACAAAAAAGGGTGAACGCGTCCCACAGAGGTAATGATATAAGCCAAATACTATTCCAACCAAAGAAAGACCGCTAAATATTCTTGGAATAGCTGGCAACAACTTTGTAATTATTGTATCCTGAAAAGACGAATACCACAAAAATATGTATTATATTACATAAAAGACAATCAAAAGCAGGCTAGACATAATACTGTTATAAATCCTCAGGAGTTTCACAATTTTTTATCAATTGCAGTTAAAGACGCTTATCCTGTATCCAATCCCTTTATCTAAATATCAATTAATTCCACCTTATATTGCAATATGCCTCTGGTATTTCGAATAGCTAGGATCATTGCAAGTGCAAGCGAAACGCTGTAAAAAGAGCAGTGGACGCAGACACATGACCCCCAGAGGAATATTTGACCAAATATTCTACATGTCTAGTGTTCAATCAACTTTCTAAACACCATGTGCCTTATAACAGAAATATAAGTAACCGAAAACCAATCCAAATAACCAGTTGCATTTTGAAAATCGAAACCTTAAATCAATCAGTATTATGTGGAAAATCTTATTTTTCTACAGATTGTAAATTCTGTAAGTAAAGTGTCTTTTACCCCACCTTACAAAATTCATATACAAAAAAATTATATTAGAGTATTTCGGTTTCAGCATTTCTGGTCTGACTTACCTGTCTAAGCACTTGACTTTCACGTATTAGATAAAGGGTTCACACTATGTTCCACTTTACACCATCCAGTTAATAGTATTGTAAGTTTCACAATACAATACAAGAACATATACGGAGTTTCTTAGTTACATTCATAACTTTGTTGTGTTTTTGAAAAAAATATTTACTTAACATTTTTGCTTTAAACTACGTCCAATTTCATCAGAGAGAAGATATACGCAAATGTTTAACTTTCCGGTCATTTCTACCCACTACAAATTCGGTCACTGAAATTGACTGGTTTTTTTTTCAAATAATCATGGTAACTAGTGATTTTCAATTATACATGATTTGATGACTATCAAAAGCATTTTATGACATATGCGAGCTTATTTACCTCTACTAGGGGGAAAACATTTAAAGAAACCACATCCATGCACCAACGACTTTAGCATTGTACAAAAGATACGGATCAAGTGAATACTGAATTTTGCTATTATTCAGTAAGTTTATTACTGGAATAACCGTGCGTCGGTGGCACAGCGGTTAGGACTCTCCCCGACCATGCACATGGTCCGGGGTTCGATCCCCTGCCAACGCACACCCGATATCAATGGTCGGCCTGCAAAATTTGGGCTACCGATATAACATGCTGAAAATTCCATACTTGTGCCAAAAATACTGTGCGGTCTCAAGCCATAATAAAAGAAAAATAACATTCCACTATCACTGCCTTGGTAGCCAATATGGTCTTTCATTGAAATATTTTAACATTTTTGAAATTTGTTCAAAATTAAAGCGACATGATGCCGTTACAAAAGGTTTTTTTTGCAGAATCTATGATCTCTTTTTATTTCAGCATATCTCATCCATACATGCTTGTTCAAATATCCCGTCAATGCAATTTAAGCTAATCTAATCGCCTTATATTGTTCTTAGGAAATGTTTATAGACATCTGTTTACCCTTTATAAAGCATCAGTGGTTCATCAGTAGACTGTTGTCTAACCACGTATGTGGTCCGGGGTTTACCCCCCGGCCGACATATTCTTAGACATCGCTAAATCGGTAATGGGACCGGGAGAGAGAGAAGGCTGTCAGGAGGCTATCAACCTTACTCAATAAAAATAAAAACCACTGCTACAGAAACAGGCTCTAACTTGACGCTTTATGTTCCAATGGGAACGTAAAGGAATAGAATGATAGAAATAATGATTAAAAAAGATCTCAAGCCGTTGATAACAAGATAATTTAGGTAGGTAAACAACAATAGGCCGTAAGCATAATCGTTTAAGAACAAATAAACAGGTGAAAGTCTGAATAATAGCAGTACTCAATAAACTGATCAACACAGTATGTTGAACCAACAATTGACAAATAAAGAGATTAACAATTTCACTGTCTGAAAATATCCATTACGAATTAAAACACTGATTAATGAACAAAGAGAATTCAATTCCATTACTTCTCCTTTAGTTTCCACAGTAAAATGATTATACCAGTTAAGGAATAGTTGATATTAACAACAATCACGTTTTATAACATCGAATCATTACGGCCAAATAATTTGAGGGAGGTGTATACGAGTGAACTATTACATAACAATATACACAATTATAGGGATTTGACATCTGACCACCAACTTACTGTTACATTTATGCACATAATCATAAAAACAAATGGTTCAAACCGTAATCTAGTAACAATTTACTCACACAAAAACCTCTTTCAAACTATTTGATCGTAGTCATTCGAGGTTATGAATAAAAAAAATAGTTACTGTCAATTAACAATCTGTCTAAAAGAAAGAGTAACTGACATTACTTAAACACAAAATAAACAGGGGCTAAAGCACTTTGTTATTGCCCATAGTGGTAAAGATTAAATCTCACTTCCACATCATTAAATTCTCTAACTCAAACAATACAAAACATTATAACGGAGTCTGAAACAACTTCAACAGTTGGTCAAACGCATGGCAAACACAAATATCAACGATAAGACAAGACATGTAACTGGAAAACAATCATTTAAACTATAAATTACATGTATATATTTAAATCTTTCTGTACAAACACTTATTAGTACAATTTTAGTGAATAAAAAGAAGAAGACCGTAAGATCTGCAATATACACACTAGTATAGTATGGAAACAAGTATACCAATCACACTTGAAATTAAATAAAACACAAACTATAAGGTCGGTGTTTGTCATCTTCACTATTTGGCAAAATCTCTTTTCGTGCATCTGGATCACTGAATTTGTACTATAATACAAAAAAGGGCCAATAAAAGGTAATTTGAATAACATAGAAATCACTGAGTAACATTTTAAAATATTCCGAAAGAGCAAAAAAATTGAACAAAGAATATTCTTTTCGATAATTTCCTTTTCTGGCTCTACAATTATATATATGTTTATATACATAGAGCATTCTAGAATAGTCGTCACTAACAACGTTTTTAAATACTATCGATTTGTTAAGTAAGATCGATGGAATTACAGTTCACCAAAGATGCATAAGTTATAATAAGCATAAAAATGTAATGGCAAATAGAATATAAAATAAAATTAAGGAAATTTCCACAACAAACTGAGGATCATTGGAACCTAGATGGCCAAGGTAAGGACAGTGTCTGAACCAACCAATTTCTTTTGGATACGTAAGTTAGATTTCTTAATGTGGATCCCAACAGCCATCCTCAGCAATATGTAGTAGACGAACTCTTAAGGTAAAGATAAGATTAGTTGGTTGGTATATGGTAGATGACTTTGAAAGCCACCTTGTTAACATCAATCTTGTGTTCTATATCCACAAGATGAGATAGAATAGTGCTATGAATGGATTTTGTTTGTCTTTTACTTAAAACATATAAATCCATAAGTTATTTTGAAGCAATAAATCAAACTGATGTTGTGACTTGTGCTACGGACAACATTTATAAGGTGTGTATAGATGAAGACTGACAGGAAGCGGTCAAAATCGAAGTCAACATTTTAAGCCAATGGCTGTAAAGGTAGATGTGTTTATTCCTCAAATCTGGACTTAGTTTACGTAGTCGACGTTGAATAGTTTCATTGGACAACTTTTCGTCTCACTGTTCAGCCTCGGATCAATCACTGACCAATCGGAACAATTTATTTTCCACTGACTTCGTGTATAAATACGATGTCTTTTACTTCATAAAAAAAGTTCGTTACCAACTCTCTTATCTTCTGTCGTTACTATATGATTATGCGTAAATGTATTCAAAACCTGATTTTATAAATAACACCGTAAGCTTAAATATCCTAAATCATACTCATGGCTCAGAGAGCTAAAACAAAGACACTGTGGATATGAGATAAATTTATACTTCATTCCACTTTTATCTTTGTAGCATCATTTATGTATAGTGGAATAATTTTAGAAATGTGACTTATTAGTGTAGGCACTGGAATTTCATCTAGTGGCTCACGTGTTCGAACCAGGCTCAAATTAGAGAAGTTTCAACTAGTAAACACACCATAAGATCACATCCAAGAGTATCAGGTAGAAGATGAGCGACATTTTAAAAGTTGGTGAACTTTTAACTGTGACTATGTTGTGTAGGTGAAATATACATGTCAACCTAAGTGGATGCCATCAGCTGGGAAAGTAACACATTCGGAATAGGTAAATGTGATTATACAAGGATGCATGACACTAATCCAAAAATTTTTTGATGCAGAAAACTATTAGTTGCGTGGCTTGGATATTCGAAATGGAAACTACAGGAAATACTTATAAGTTGACAATAGTCAAATTACAATAAAAACACTGAAAAATAAGCGGTAAAATTCAGCACAAACCAGGAATAAACGACTTACAAAAGCGTTTTCTGCAAAACTGGACGATTTAGGTAACTCGATTCGTCTTCCAGCTAAAATGATTACACGACAAACTGAAAATTTAAACAAAAGTAGGAAATATTTCATTTTTATATACTCTTTTGTAGGGATCTGATTAATTTCAAGGTAGACTTAGTGATGAACCGGGATTATTTAGATAACCATTGAAAACTTGGATGCTATGGAAGGCTCTCTCGTCCGCATTTCGGACTCCTCATCAGTACGCCCTGGTAACCCCACCCGGGATGGCAGTGGCGCGATGTCGCAGACTGAAATAACTTATGGGTTATTGCATACCAGGACAGTGGGAGAATGGCGACGTGGTCGCCTCGTAACCTGAAGGACCTAGTATTGATTCCTCGTGGAGTTATGGGTGTGTAAGGTGGAGGAGTCCTAAGCTAGGAAGAAACAATTATTCAGTGCTCCATGGTTTTCAGTGGTTGTCTAGCTGATACAGTTTCGTGATGAAATCTAACTTGAAATGCTTTCCAAATGAAAGTTAATTCCTAAAAAGAAAATATGTATGGATAAAATTTATATTATACGCATGTCACACCCAGTTTAAAAAATACCACACACATCACACTTTTAAAATACCAAAAGGGTTCTGGAGCACAAATATACATCTACAGCAACTGACAAAATGGAAGCCTTGTAAGCCACTTCACAAATTTACTAGTAATAAGATATCAATATTAAAGAATGGAGAGCAACTGAATCTTAGAGTAATTCACAGTGTGCCCTTTTTTAGTGTACACTTATAAATCCAACTACTCTTGTGGAGATAGTTATATGCGTGGAACGACTCAGCAAGGCTACCGTGGCTTTCTAACGTAGTTAGGAAGAGGAGTCATAAAGTCAATCAGGAGTTCCGTATTGGCACATCTAGTAGATATGGAGAACAGGATTGATAAAAATTCAGCCCTTAACAGTTCTGTACAAGGTGCCAACTCAATTCTCTAGGTTTGTACGCCTTTGGTTGTTGACCATAGCCGAGACAGTTTCCATAAGACATCCTCAATCCAATCTTTATGTTCAGAAAACGTTTGTTCAGTCCCTTCCCCCCCCCCATGGCATTCACCCTTGATCTAGAGTAGTTATCTCTCCCGGTGACGCTGGACAACTGTAAATATTATCTTTATTTATGCTGTTAACTCTATCTTTATTGTCAATATTATATTGTGCTATAATTGCATATTTTAATCTTAGTTTAACAATTTCTTATGTTATCATTATTATTATCTAGTCAATATAACAATAGCTATTTACATCTCTATCCCTATAAGTATACGCATTCCTACTAACATACAACGACTGACTACCTAAAACACATGAATTTTTCCTTGTTATTATTATGATCACCTCGACTATTAACCACTAATTCATAGGTTTGAACTTTAACTTTCTTAACTACATTGGTTTCAAATGTCTATGATTAATATTTTATTATGTAATTGTAAAGGCTGGTGAGAAACCACCGAAAATATGTATTTGCTTAAACTGTGTTCCATAATTATCATAAGCGGAATACATGCATTAAGACACCACACCTTATATAGTGTTCACCTTTAGATCTTTTTCTGTCGCCCCTATATGATTTTATATAAATCGCTTTCGCATCAGGGATTAGTGATTAAAAATTCAGTCAACAAATTGGCGTCTATGACAGCTGCAATATGTACCATCAAGCAAAAATTAGAGTTTCGAAGCATTCAACTTCAAGCAGAAATAAATCTCATTGGAATATCTTCGATGAGTAGACGTTAAGCGCTGGTGAAATGCTCACCAGTCACGCGAAAGACTCAATTTAGAAACCCCACCAACGCAGTGCTAAACCCCGCCGAGTTAACTAGTCGGTCGAGAGTCTGGAAAAGTGAGAAAGTTCCACGTGAGGCTAGAGAACCTACCACCTACAAACAACACCACTAAAAACTCCAAAGCGTAAGCACTATGTTTCACTCGGAGAGCAAACAATGATAAAAGTAGGCACAAGTTTCTCTAGTGCAACCAGTCTAGGTCCTCACTATGTACCCGCTAGTACAAGTGCATACGAAATGGCAAATGTTATTGAAGTTGAAATTGGCAGAATATTTATCAACTTTATACTGAATTAATGAGTATTTTGTGTTAAAGTAGTGGCAGGAAACGTCCTTTTCAATGCACTTTTGATTCTTTTTTCTATTCTTTGTGATGCGAAGCATATGGAAATTGGATTCTTTCCAACCAATACTTGGTTCAGTCTGGACGTTTCTTACATGAACTTCCTGGATTATCCATTCTTCATTAAACTGTTTTCATTATCATGAGTTTTTCACCAATCTTATTTTCTAGACATAATGCCCTCATTCTACTGAACAGCTCCTTGACCAAACTCCGTTTGTAACCAAATGGACAAACGTATGGAAACGTCCACATATCTTTTCTATAAATAGCTTTTTTCATTGGTTCCATCATCCATTAGTTGTAAAACAACTTTACTCTAACCGATATGTGAGGGAAGATGGCGTCATTAATCTATCCTGGTAATTAGATGCCTCTTTTCTGTTTCTGTTCTTTGCTGTGTCACGAATTTTGTTTCATTTTCACTCGCTTAGGTGAACTGATTATTATACTTCTAATTTACTTAGTTTTCTGTCTACGCAATAATTTCGTTCTCACTTACCATACAATTCACTCTCACCATCTTCTCTCGAACTTTTCATCATATAATGTGTAAGCAAACTCTTGTCAGATAAGTAACTTTTGTATTCATACATCCTGTTCGATTACTATGCTGAGAATTCTTGGATGTGCTTTGAGTTGAAATACTTACCGAAGTATGTTATGTGTTTAGATTTAAAATAACTAGTAGTTTTAAGGTTGTTAGCAGCTGAATGAGTTGTTTTCATCCTACAGGTTTTTGCCATATCCATATTAATCAAGGGAACTGGGTGTATAAAAATCGAATACTCACGAATTCTTTATACTTTCTTAGGGTGAGGAAGCTAAGCAGGGAATTAAGACTTAACAGTTAAATTTGAACATTAGAAATGGCCACATGATTTCACTACTACTTTTATTTACCATAAAGCAATGTATAGAAAGGTGTTCATCTCAAACTGGAGAGAAGTCAGTTTTGTAATAAACATTCGACGGTGACGTAAAACAATATATATTATAAAAACCGAGGAGCCTCCCTCCCCTTTTGCAGTAGCACACTCACTATTTTACTGTGGTGACCATTGCAATATATACCTGGGATGTCACTTTACATGTCTTATATTTCACAAAAGGCACCTATATAATCTAAGTTTGCTTCATTAGTATTTATTAAAATGAAAATTGATTTTCGATTGAGTTCAATAATTTAAAGGAGATGAAAATAACTTACAATTGGCGTTATTGTGCAATTTAATTTTCACGAGATTTCCAACACAATTTAGAACAGCAATTTCATGCATAGCTAATGAAGTTGATTCGTTGGGTACATCTGAAACAATACTTAGAACAGAATTCTTCCTGTCCGATGAATTCCAGATGTAGACAAAGGCTGTTTCATACTCTTCAGACAATGGTAAGCAATAAGTAGTACACTGGGACGATGAATGTTGAAGGTAGAGATCAAAGAAACAAATTGGTGGATCAGTCTCAATAGGTCCAGATACACCTATATGATAACAAATTAAATTCACTAAGTGAATATGCTGCAGTTAGAAAAGCAGTAACAACAAAATTTATTTGAATGAATATGCTGTTTAGTGTCACTTGTTATAACAGTTACTGATTCAATCAAAGGACAGCACAAAAACAAACATAAAAATCACCCTTTTCTCAAACTAAGAACATGCAAATTCATTCGAAACACAATCGCTTTTCAAGTACATAAATATTCAAGTAGTTATATATATATATATATATATATATCAATTACCAGTACATCCTACTGTACATCCTAAAAGTGTATTTACATTACCTAAAGCATTTTACTTTCAAAAAGACAGTTTCGCCAGTTCCAATCAAAACATATGAATAAATGAAAAGGTGGACCACCATCAGATGTATAATTTAAAAGTATTTATTGTTAAGCTCCTGACTTATGCATTAAGTAGTGGTTGCAACCTTCTCTACTTGTACAGAAACAGAATTCCCCTTTGGGCCGTAAACATACTTTGCAGACGAAGACCAACACAACACAAAATGTGAAATTAAAAACTCCACGACATAACCATAATTTGTTTTAATTTTGAAAGATATCTGCTATTTTCTCAAACCATTGAGTCGCATGATCTGTTGAAGGCCGCCCATGAGGTTGTGATGTACAAAAAGATGCGAACATAACGCAGATACCAATCGTACCCTAAAGTCGCTCCACATCTCCCAACTACTCCAAAGCTTAGTAGATAGCAAACAGTAACATACGTAACACATCAGCAAGACAGTGTCGTGATGATATCAGCTGTCGAAATCTGATCTCCACTTTTGTTAAAGCATGTGCTATAGAACTTCATACACTGTGTCATTAGCAGATAGAAGTAATCCCACGAATACGGTGGTAATTAAACAAAAGGCTGCTGGGCACCCTTAGCTTGAAATAAGAAGATTCAAAAAGCACGGAGCATAATTCCATACATCACGGCACCATATACTCGATTTCTGAGGAGCAGAGTAACACCTCAAGAGAACTAGATATACCCCCACATTTCGCTATAGTACTCTGGTTTCCTGTAAACAAATGGATACAGCATAAGTTACACATCCACCAGTGGCCACATAATTACTCAGATACGCCAACTTTTTTACTACGTCTAAAAGCTGGAGACAATTGGTGACGTGGTTCAAAATCGTTCTCATTGGAGCAGATGAATTCACTCTCTGGGATTTGTCATATCTAATAAAACTCTACTGTTCTTCCATATTACTGCTCCCTCACACTTATGTTTATTGTTTCTCTTCTGAATCTTTACTCTCTTCTCTTGATTTGTGTGCTACATGGAGTGTGGCAACTAGGAAAGTTACACATATGTACAAAGTTCTACTTTGAAGCCAGTCAGCTAGTCACTTCTTAAAAATGTTTTGAAAGCACCCTCAACTTTTACATAGGACTTAATTTACTTAAACAGCAATGTGGCGTCTAACTTTTGGTAAAAACAATATTACACAAGCGATGCTTCTTAAGACCAATAAGCTAATGTGAGTCAGTTAAATTCGAAACCTATTATTTACTCTCTAAAAAAAAGGATGAGAGATGATGATTTGAATAGGTGAACATTATACAGTTAAGCGCCTATTTTCACGATGTAAATCAACCTTTCTAAGCTAAGTGAATATCACTAATCAAGTAATACCTTATGTAATTATCATGGTCCTTCCCAAAGTAAAATTCATTATCTTTGTGATTAGGAGACTGGTATCCCACATTTGACATTTTCAATATTGTCAACTCAGATCAATTTTATTTTGGTTAGAAGCATCATCCGTGGTAGTATGGTCTGGATCTCAGTGAACACTAGGAAATATTAGCCATATGTGCATACATGGTTTCAGTTTATGGACGACAGATACCACAAACGCAAAGAATATATGAGAAGAAACTAATAAAGTCGCATCAAATTTAGCGCATGATTTACATGGATGCTTTCCAAATTTCGCTCAGCACAAGATAATAGTAAAAAGACACATTTCTTTACTTTAGAATAGAAAATATAACAGATAAGAAAATTGGAAAGGAAGATGAAAATTACCTGAGACTGAACCTGAAAGTATGCGCAGCTCAGCGCTATTGTCCTCTTCTCGTACTACGGTAAAATCATCTGATGTATATAGTTGAGAACCATGGTGTGAATAATCCATTGATACAGAAGGCTTGCAGTGGATCCAAACTTTAAATAATTCTGCTGAACTGTGATTAACATCACTAACAAATGTTTCCATATGACGACATTCAGACTCAAACTTAGTAAACTCTAGTGTAGGAGAGTTCCATGAAGAAACGGGAGTTTTAAAAACCCCATCCACCAAGTAGGTAATGAGTTGAACACCGATATGCGAGTGCAAGCTTGTTGACTCATTTCGTTGAACTTCTGTAACAATAACGAAAAACTAATGACGACACACTTATATGATCGAATGCGATGAACGGATTACTACACTCCACCAAGTGCTTGCATAATATGCCTGACCGCTTTTGCAAAAAAGGAAAGGAATATTTTTCGATGCATGATCTTGTTTTACCATTCATGCAAACTGGATTGACAAAAGAAATCCCTCCAGGAAATCCAATTTCAAAATAAGGACGGTTTGCTACAACAACAAAAAACTCTGTATTAAACTAAAGAAACTAAATGAACATAAAGACTTCAGGTAACGAATGGCTACATAACAGTTCGTTCTGTGATCTTATTATCACTTAAATTGAGACTAGACATCATTGACTAAAATAAATTGAGGCAACTGTATACAAACTACTAAAAATTCTCTCTTATTTGCTAGGGTCACTGATATTCACCATCAAGGAACCAATGACTTCAAATTACCCATGTACACTCCAAACTTCATATCTAGTGTCAATGAGAGAACACTATAAATCGTCTTCTTATGTACACTACTCATGGAATGAAATTTTTTATGGAAAAAATTATTACAATTATGATGGCGGCAGGGATATGTGAAAATGTTGTAAAAAACGTCAGCATTTTAGAACCCAAGCTTACAATAATTCTAAACTAATCCTAACCTATGCGTCGACAATGCCTTTTCATGGTAAACGGATATTTTATCTAACTAAAATGAACCCACTATGTGCTAAAATGACTGTGGTCGTTCTTAAAAAGAGCACTGGGGACTTAGTTTAGTCGACGAAACCTTAAAAATAGGATTTGCAACTTAAATAACGTCTTTAGTGCTGAAATAAAGCTGAAAAAGTGTTCTGAAGTAATGCCAATAAGCGCTGAATCTGGGCTGAGAGGGTCAAAACAACGCTGATTAGTGAACCCAGTAGGTTCTCAGCCACTTCTGAAAATGCCTAGAAAAAGAACAGGGGGCTGAATTAGTTCCAGTCCTGCTGAAAACTAGCATTGAGTTCTAGTCTGTGTACACAGTCAAACCATTTCAGAATTTACTTATCACAGAATTTTAGAGTTGGTTCCGAATTAGCGAGATTTAATTCAGAATTATTGTAAGCTTGGGATATACATTTATGTATATATAAAATATCACTGGATGGTTATTCTCCATTCTTGCACACTAAGACGGTTGAAGATCTACACTAGTGTAATGGAAATACATTACGGTGCCATGCACTAAACATTACCTTGACTATCCTAGTCAAAGACTTATCACCGAAAGTTAAATGATTAAGTCCTATCGCTCAGCCGTGATTTAGATTAGCAACCGTTTAATTATTGTTTGTTCCCATAAAGAACTTAGTACAAAGTGCAACGATTTAGGTTGCAGAACTTTATGAAGCACACAGAGGTAAAAAAGAGTGAGGAAGGCTTAAATGAACTATAATCAGCAGAAAAGTAAGGGAGAAAGAATAGTAATGAGGAAAGACACGGGGATCTGGGAGATTACAGACTTAATGTTTCCTTTTCATTTAACATTATTTTGAACCATATCGCCAACTATCTCCAACTATTGGTCCTTATCATGCTGAGGACTCCAATCCGGCAGTCTATTCCCACAACACGTGGCGAAACGACTATAACGTCAGGCATTGATCAAAAATTTTAGTCTAACCAACCCTGAGTCTTTCCGAACCTCATGATATGTTAGCTACCCGTCTACACCAAGTGAACCAATAGTAGTATAGTAATTTCTATATTAAAAAGACATGAGGGAATGGCAACGTCTTTCCTACCCAGAAGAATTCCCTAAAATTTGGGACAAAACCAGCAGACTTGTCGCAATTCTATAGAGGACCGAAATTACAATATACTCAATATACGAATGAATGACCACATCAACCGGGAAGAAAAGGATTCAGAAATTCCGATGATTGGTACACCAAACAGAAGAATCACTAGAGTGACCCTCTGAACTCGAAACTATAGCAGCCCAAAACAAACCCGCCTGATAAATCACTACTGATTAATCAGGCACAGCCGAAACAGAAGTGCGTAATTTGGCAAAGACGATTATATATAAGTAATGCAACGTTAATAGGTAGTTACATATGATGACTTCCTTGTATTAGATGTAAAAAAAAAAGTCTCCAGCTTCTCATGGGTGTCCTCATAGTTAGGTTAAATCAATTTCTCTGCAAATATTAGTCAAGATAACTAAATCATCATGTTTCTAGGCTCATTCCCCGCTCTGGCCGTATTAGTGACCACGTTATGAATATAGTCCAGGGATATATCCCTGTCCTGTGACAGTTGTCTACACGTTTTCTCCTTTCTAATAAGCCTGTGATCTAGGCAGCACTTAAACACGAGATATGGATGAAATGTGGTAAGTAATTCGTGTGCAGTATCCGTAACTCCGCCTACATACCACGGGATTATCGAAACGGCCGCTCAGGGTCATCGCGCTGTATATTAGGGGCAGAAATTAAACATCACGTACAAGGTCATTTATGGAGTGAGACGCTCAAAGTTCATTTTCGTCCATGTTAGTCGGCCATGTTGGATTGCAGTTCTGTAGCTGTTCGTTTACACATTGGTTTTTCCGTTTATCCAGCAGTTATTCACAACTTATCTTGATGCACATTGTTCACAAATGTTGCATTTCACTTCATTATTGTTTCCGTTTCTGTTAAAATTAGTTATTTCGTTTGTTTCGAAAGTTTTTACCACCAGGTCAGTGCATTCTTTTCATTGTAATTGTTTCATACGTTGCATTCATGCATGGTTTCAGTGTTTTAGTTGTTTTTTCAGGTATTATTGAATTAGTACTGTGTAGAAATCTTGGAGATTATGCACGTGAACATGTTTGGGAGGCAGAAGCCATTGTTTGCAGTTCATTTTTGGTTGCCGTTATTGCTGCTGGCTCAGTTGGCTACTTAATATGTAGCAATCTGGAAAAAAATGTCTCTCACGTTCATGTTTACAGTATGCAACAATCTACGAGTGAATCTGGTAAGAGAGCATGATCAGGGTTGATATTAGCAAAGTTTTCGAAGAACAAATTAAACCTAGAGAATTTAGAACCTGGTTTGAAGTTTAAAAAGCTTTGAAGCTTTTCGACAAGGTGTCTGTTGTCAGCTAAAAAATCAGATATATTGTGAGAATCAAAATCAAGCAAAGATGAGCCACATGTGAAGTATGAATGTGTGGTGTTTGTATGTACTTGTAGTGTACATTGTACCTTTGAACTTTTGTTTGAATGAATGCAACCTGACATGTTTAACTTGACTTCCACTTCCGCTTGGTACTCCGGTTCCTCCTGTACGGTTACTGTCTCGCTCTCTAGCTGTACTTTCACCTAGTACACTCTACGAGCCGACAACCGTCTCACCTCCAGATAAGTGTGTACTTTTTATTTCTTATCAAATTGGGCTGAAATTATCCCGCATGCTCAAGGTCATTGACGGAGTGAGACGCTCAGAGGTCATTTTCGTCCATGTTAGTCGGTTATGTTGGATTGCAGTTCCGTAGCCGTTCGTTTACACATTGGTTTTACGTTCTGTTGGCATTTATAGGTGATTCCCATGTACTGATAGCATTCTTTTGTAAAATAGTACTAATCTTCACACGAAAATAGCCACATTTTGACGTAGTCTTCATTGAATGACACTCTGTCGAAAGCTGCAGCTTATACAAGAAATAAACTATTTGTGTAGATGACATTATCCCCCAACTACCCCATCTTCTTCATTGTAGAGATGTTTTGACGCATTCAGCATGAAACACTAATCATTACAACCAATATGCTAAGTGTGTCGCAGTCAGATTACATGACGCGGACACCAACATAACTAGCCAGTAAATGAGAATTCCTATCAATCCAGAAAACATATAACAAAATTTTATTGAAAATTATTGACAAAAAAAATTTGCCGAGCGAAATTTCAACCAACATGCCGGATAAGTCCAGCCTCAAATTGCATATCTCTTTGTGTAAATATAATTCCGGTCCAGTTGCACTTGCCATTTCGAGTCTTCTAACTTTGATTCCGTTCTTTAGTACTTGCACGTAGGCAGAGTACTAATTAAGGTCATAAACGGTGAAGGAGTTTGTAAGAGTGGTCATTGTCAGGTAGAAGTACACCCTAAGTCTAACTCTTACAAGTGGTGAACCCGAGTTTTCACCGTTTGCCTACTTAGTAGCCTAAAGTGTAAATAGTCCTTTTTCATATTGGTAATTTGTTTTTCATTCGGAGTTATAAATTTTATTTGCCTTGTTTTTACTCATATTTTTTGTTATCATATTTGTTGTCGTTTTATTAATATATCGTCCCGTGTGCAAAATGACTGACACCAGTCCCGCCTCAGAAATGGCTATTACCTTGCAACTCCCCACCTTCTGGACTCAGCATCCTGCCCGATGGTTCGAACACATCGAGGCTATGTTCGCACTTCGTAATATACACTCACAGGAGACTAAGGTGAACCTAGTTATAGTAAGTCTTCCTGAGCACGTCATGGAAGATGTATCTGATGTCCTTGCGGACCGATCCCCGGGCTTGTACGAGCGTCTCAAGCAGGCGCTTATTAAGCGCGTGGCACTTACCGAACAACAGAAAGTGCAGGAGCTATTCCGAGATGTTCACCTAGGTGATAGAAAGCCCACCCAACTGTTACGTCAAATGAGGCAGTTGGTGGCCGACTTCAAAATAGATGATGCCTTCTTGAAACAGCTGTGGTTACAACGGTTACCCCAGACGATTCAGACTATTTTAGCCCCAATCAACCATTCCCCCTTATCTGAGCTAGCTGAGGCAGCCGATAGAGTAGTAGAGACTACTACATCAAACACGAATATCTCGGCTGCCGTTACCGCTAGTTCCACGCAGACTAGGACCTCCTCTGCCGTGGGGTCATCCAACGTTGATGTGGTGGCTCACCTCAATAAGCTGTACGAAGAGATAGGAAAGTTAAAACTCGATAGGAGATCCAGAGGTCGTTCACATAGCCGCACCAGCTCGATTCGTGGCAGATCTTCGTCACGAGCTGGCAGCAGATGTCGTAGGCCTAAAAATTCCCAGCCTGGAGTGTGCTGGTATCACCGGCGTTATGGTGATAAGGCCCAAAAGTGCACTCGCCCGTGCACCTTTGATGGCCAGTAATCGGGAAACCTGTAAGCCAGCACGTATTGGCGACTAACGTCGCTGGCGAACCACTTCCATGTCGCCTCTTCTATGTTACCGACCGTACCACTGGGACACGCTTCCTAGTTGACACTGGGGCGGAAGTTAGCGTGATCCCACCAACATCTGAAGAGCGCAAGCGGCCACTTTCCTTACAGCTTCGCGCCGCAAACGGTTCGCCAATCACAACGTATGGCAAAAAGTTCCTGGACCTTAACATAGGCCTACGTAGGTCATTTCGCTGGGTTTTCCTTGTAGCAGATGTAACTACCGGTATTATTGGCATGGATCTCATGCAACACTATCAGCTACTGGTTGATACTGGCAAACACAAACTGATCGATTCAGCTACAAGCCTTTCGATCTCCGGTGTTGTGACACACACACCTGCATTAAGCCCAGTATACTCAACCCCTGCCTCTAACGGCCCTTACGCTGAAGTTCTTCAGTCCTTTGCCAATCTGTTCAAACCGGTTTCTAAACTTCCTTGTGTGACGTCTACTGTCACTCATCATATCGTGACCACTGGTCCACCGGTCTTCGCTAAACCACGGCGATTGTCCCCAGAAAAACTACAAGCCGTGAAGGCTGAATTCGAACATATGTTAGATATGGGGATAATCCGTCCTTCCAGCAGCCCGTGGTCTTCCCCTTACACGTGGTACCAAAGTCTAACGGGATAGATTGGAGGCCTTGTGGTGACTACCGCAGGCTTAACGCACAGACCGTACCTGATCGTTACCCCGTACCACATATTCATGACCTTACGTCGTCTCTCAAGGGTGCCACGGTATTCAGTAAACTGGACTTAACCAGGGCCTATAACCAGATTCCAGTTCACCCGGATGATATTCCTAAAACGGCAGTGACCACCCCTTTTGGTCTTTTCGAATTTCTTCGAATGCCGTTTGGACTCCGCAACGCCGCACAAACATTCCGGCGGTTTATTCACGATGTTTTGCGAGGATTAGATTGCGCACATGCTTACCTCGACGATATTCTCGTGGCTAGCCCAGACGAAGCTAGCCACCGTACGCATCTACAGATGGTTTTCGAGCGGCTAACAGCCCATGGTTTGACACTAAACATGTCCAAATGTCAGATTGGCGTCCATTCATTGACCTTCCTGGGACATGTCATTAATGAGCAGGGAATTTGCCCGCTACCTGAGAAGGTACAGGCAATACGCGACTTCCCGGAACCTGCGTCAATGAAATCTTTACGCACATTTCTCGGCATGGTGAGCTATTATCGACGGTTCGTTCCCCAATGTGCACATATTTTACTGCCACTCACAGACCTACTAAAGGGTAGGAACAAAACGTTCAGCATGACATCAGAGGCTCGAGAAGCCTTCCAGAATATAAAGTCGGCAATTGCAGACGCCACCATGCTAGTCCACCTTGACGTCCATCTTCCACTTAGCATCTCAGTTGACGCATCTAACACAGCCATTGGAGCTGTTCTACAGCAACTGGTACATACTTCATGGATGCCAGTTGCCTTTTTCTCCCGGAAGTTGTCCGCCGCTGAAGCGAGGTATAGCACCTTTGGCAGAGAACTCCTCGCCATATACGCGGCTATCAAACATTTTCGCCACTTTGTTGAAGGTCGGAAATTCACAGTATTTACCGATCACAAGCCACTGACGTATGCCCTCCACACTACTACGGATAGATATTCCCCACGCGAACTGCGTCACTTGGATTATATCTCTCAATTCACTTCGGATATTAGACATATTTCGGGGGTTGACAATGCTGTGGCAGACGCCTTGTCTCGGATATGTACCATGTCGGCGCCTCCAACCATTGACTTGAAACAAATGGCGCAACGTCAGCTTACAGAGTTAGATCTTGATAAGCTGTCGTCAAATACCTCCTTACATATCAAGCGTATACCGCTCGTTAATAGCCAGGGTACCATCCTCTGCGATCTGTCCACCGGTGCCCCGAAACCCATCGTTCCACCTTCATTGCGCCGTACAGTTTTTGATAGCCTACACAACCTTTCCCATCCAGGTATCCGGGCAACGGACAAACTAGTGTCAGCTAGATTTGTCTGGCCTGGTATCAATCGAGACGTGCGTATCTGGGCACGCGCCTGTGTGCCGTGTCAACGAGCTAAGGTACACAAACACAACATCACCCCAGTGGGTTCCTTCTCCACACCCGATGCTCGCTTTAGCCACGTTCATCTAGACATAGTGGGTCCTCTACCACCATCAAATGGCCACTGTTATTTGTTGACATGTGTCGACCGGTTCACTCGTTGGCCAGAAGCTATTCCCATCCCCGATACGACTGCGGAAACCATTTGCCGAGTGTTCATGGAACGCTGGGTAGCTCAATTCGGATGTCCATCTACGGTGACTACAGACCGTGGACAGCAGTTTGAATCAACCCACTTCAAGAAGCTCTTAGAGCTACTGGGGTGCAAACGCATCCGAACAACCGCGTACCATCCAGCAGCAAATGGACTTGTGGAGCGTTTTCACCGTCAACTGAAAGCTTCGTTAATGGCTACAGAGAATACTAAGTGGACTGAGTCTCTTCCCCTAGTGCTACTTAGTATCCGTTCCACACTCAAAGCAGACTTACAGTGCACTTCCGCAGAGTTGGTGTTCGGTACCACCCTCGTCTACCGGGTGAAATTATCTCACCTGAAAGTGGTGAACCAGGTGCTACGGATGTACAGGGTTATGCTCAGAACCTCAAGCGCCTTATGCAACGACTGCAACCAACTCCCACTCGCACACAAAACAAGAGAGTGCAAGTAGACGCTAGACTCGATGGCTGTACACACGTTTTTGTGCGTTGCGACACCGTCCGTAGACCCTTACAACCTCCTTACGATGGACCATTCAAGGTCGTCAGTAGAAAAGAAAATTTTTTGTTATTGATCGATTTGGCCGGCAAGACACCGTAAGTGTAGACAGACTTAAAGCGGCCTACATTGAAGACTCGGTACCCCTCACGCCTACGCAACCAGCAACTACGCCCGCACTCACACCCCAGCCAAGTCCGATGGTCAAAAATCCTGCTAAACCTAGCAGTTCCTCGGATGAGACAAGTAAGGCAACAGTTACACGCGCCGGTCGGCGTGTGCACTGGCCTAAGCGATACTGCGAATTCGTTAACTAAACACTTTTACGTATAAGAGTAGTTCATACTCTCATTTTTTTTCTTTCTTTGTCGCAGTTTACATTCATTTTTCATGGTATTTACCCTTTTGATTTAGTTTGTGGGCAGTAGTCGCTTTTACAGTTACTAACCTTGTTAGATTTCTTTCTCTTTACAGAGTGTTCTAGCATTTTATTTTCGGCCTTACACTCGAACAGCTAACTACATCAATCAACTCTATCGTCGTATGATGCCTCCCATCACTTGTGGAATTACCACGCGAAATAACAAAATATAGACCAATAAAAAATAATAAAGTATAAGAAATAAAAAGATAAAATGTAAAACCAAAAAAAAGTCTTAAAATAAAATTTTAAAAAAATATAATAAGCCAAACTTGTACTATATAAGTCAACGAACCCTTACATATTATTGCCCATGACTGCGTCACTTCCCTGCTGTACACTTTAATCTGCTCAATCTATTGTTTTTTACAGACTTTATTATGTTCACTCGGGTTGTGCCATGATGACACTTATTTATTTTGTGACCCGCATTTGTAATTACTTCGCATGACTTTAATTATACAGCTTGCAACATTTTTTTTAAAATGGCGATTGTACCTACTCATAACTATTGGTTTTGCACACACTTCTCTGTACATTCCATCAGTT
Source organism: Trichobilharzia szidati (assembly GCA_944472155.2). Classification (NCBI taxonomy): domain Eukaryota; kingdom Metazoa; phylum Platyhelminthes; class Trematoda; order Strigeidida; family Schistosomatidae; genus Trichobilharzia; species Trichobilharzia szidati. The sequence goes on along the minus strand of OX235273.1, from coordinate 110,454,348 downwards.
TTCACAGCGTTAGCAATTTGGGTGAGGATGTGTTCTATGACGTGTTAGTTTTTCCGCGCCTCAGGTTTTCTCGTCTTTCATTGGCTGGAACAGTGGTGGCTAATTTGATATTTAATTTGTCCTTGTTAGGTGATGTCGTTGCAGGTTTGTGTGCTTGAGGTATGCGTTGTTTACAAGCATATTTGATGAAAATAAATGTAAAATTTGAGTATTCTAACGTTTTCTTTTACTTATTTGTGCATGTACAAGGCTTGGATTATCATACACTCGGTTTGTTGGCCTATCGGTTGCTGGCGATGTCAAGGAACCCGTGAGTTCTTTGGCTTTTCTCGATTTTAGGTTATACGTGCAGCATTTTATCGGTGGATATTGCTCAGTGATGTATTTCAATGTTGCTTTTTCTACGGAATTATATTGAAACAGTCGTGAGACAGATGGATACTAATTGACAAAGCCTTTTTAGTTTATTGCAGGTAGCCAATGCGAGTGAGAGCATTATTTATCCTGTAATATTGTGTGCATAATTCTATTTTCGTTTACTCTTCCACCTTTTGTAGTTAATAATGTGCTGCATAAGTGTCAACGATGGACATGGTCTCGCAACTCGTGCGCATCTGAAAGTGGGAGAAGTAATCGCACAAATGGACCATTTTCTTAATATGTAAACAAACTAATGTTGTATTATAATAAATATGAACTTTTCATATAAATCTTGTTGTCTTTCAATTCATGTATTCGCTTTGTGAGCACGGCATGCTAGACCGGTGCTCCCTAGGACTTGAACTCGTTACTATACTTAAGTGTAATTCTGTAGGAACACTATCGACCGATATGCGTGGTGAATTATAAGTAGTTTAGTGGCCCTTAAGTCTCTGTCTACAGTTACGTGAAAACGTCTCATAGTCATACGCAAGTCTGTAGGGAACAATGACAACAATGACCAACCTTCTTTTGGCCAGAGAAAGTTGGGCAAGCTCAGCTGATGCTAATATACCGGTGGATGCCATATTCATCGACCTTAGCAAGGCGTTTGACAGGGTTTCTCATTCAGGTCTTCTAGTAAAGTTAGGTAGTATGGGAATCAATAAAGTGGTTGCCGACTGGATTCAAGACTTTCTAAAGGACAGAAGACAAAGAGTACGAGTTAACGGGGTTTTATCAACATGGGAATCGGTTAAGAGTGGCGTTCCTCAGGGTACAATTCTAGGCCCACTTCTTTTCCTGATTTATGTTAATGAGATTCCATCGGTAGTTAGGTCATCCTGCTTACTGTTTGCTGACGACATCAAGATATGGAGGGCTTTACACGATGACAGTGATCAACTTGCTTTGCAGGAAGATTTAAACTTGTTAAGTGATTGGTGTAAGCACTGGGCCTTGGAGATTAACTTAAGCAAGAGTGTAGTTATGCATATATCTCATAGTCACGTGCACAATTACTCAATGAATGGCATTACTCTTCCAGTGGTCACTGAGTACAGGGACTTGGGAGTGGTTGTGCAGCATGACTTGAAAACAGCAACAAACTGTAGAGCTGCAGCCACTAAAGGTTTTCGAATATTATGGGCCATACGCAAAGCGAATTTTGACGCTGAAATATTTCGTATATTATATCCGACTTATACCAGACCTCATTTGGAATATGGGATCCAGGCAGCGAGCCCGTGTTTCAAATACGAAATAGACTTATTAGAAAGGGTGCAAAGAGTAGGAACTAAGCTAATAAAAGGTTTCTCAACCCTCTCATATGAAGAGAGGTTAAGTCGACTGGGTTATTTCCACTGTCATACAGACGACTTAGGGGTGACCTAATACTAGCATACTGTATCCTAAGAAATGATTTTGGAGCAAATTTATCTAATTTATTTCTTCCTTCTAGCACCAACCAATTGCGAGGACATCACCTCAAGGTTCAAAAACCACGGTCGAATCGTCTGCGTTTGGAGATCCGTTTTTCGCATCGGATTGTGAACCATTGGAACTCCTTACCGGAACACGTCGTATCAGCGCCATCCGTTGATTCATTCAAGGCGAGATTGGACCTCCTGTGTGTAACAAATCGAAAGGATTAACACAGGCATATAGCCTACTATCCTAAATAAATTGTAAACTGTAAACTGTAACAATAGGTAGAACTTAGGCACTGCATTGCAGTTCCAGTTCGTATACGGTTAGGTGTATTCCAAATCAGTGTATTACTAATATTTAAATTAAAGCGTTATGGCAGGCCCTATGATAACGGGTGTTAACGTATACTGTAAAATTAAGTTTACACATAACGAATAAATAAGTAGGTTGATCTGTAGCAGTCGTAGTAACATTTCGCTTACGTTTAATTATGCAGTCAAATAAATCATCAAGTATCATTGATAAGTCTGACATCTGCATCGTCATGCAAAAAAACTTAGTTTCACTCAGATAGAATAAGAAAAGTATTGTAAGCAGGATGTTAAATCTATTTAATGAAAAAAAGCAAATGTCTTTACACAATTGTTTTTCGTAATTATTTCGCCCATGTTGAATTGATGTGACCAAGTTGACTGACATTACCGGATATCTGTAAATAAGTGAACAAAGTGTATGTTTTTAAATCGCTGAAGTAAGGAAGAAGTAATGTTAAAGTTAAACGCTTTAAATTTCCATACCTTTACTGAAAAAGGTTCATTTTCCTTTTTCATTCTTTGGTGATGACAGCATTCTTCTGTATTTTTTAATGTCACACAGAGATTGTTCGTCTAATACAGTATAGCAGCAAGCAAATAATAAGTGTTAACTAGTAAACCATTCACAATGAACACTGTACAGAAAACTTCATCACATCTTCATTTTAACCAACTTTTCCTTCACGCACAGAAGCATGCAGTCACTACATACACTCAAGCATTGTAACCTGAACATCACAAAATCCCTATAGATAACTTCTTTCATAATAAATGATTTAAACATATGAGCCATAAGTGCATCTTCCATATCCTTCATAGCCAGAAGTAATTCATTAAGGATCTCAGAATATCTTAGTGATCTGAACACGAACGATTGTTAAGACTGGGATAACTTATGTAACAGGTGCAGTAGTTGTAGGACACACCTGCTAGCTACTAATCGACAGAAAATTGATACTAATTTTAAGTAGTCTGACATTTCAGGAGGACCACCTGCACTATTCTTCGTAACCCCATGCACACTGATATACACATAATCTGATGCCATTTTTGACAATGAACAATTAAAGCCTTCTGACATTCCAAGTGCAAATGTCAATTAAAGTAGTATCATATCTTCGCCTAAGCAATTTTAAATGGGAACTTCATCAAAGTAGATATAATCACCAGGAAATGCAGCAGCCTGTCTCATTCATTGCATGATCTCTTCCATGTGCTATGGAATATTTCAGTCATCACAGATGATAAAAGAAGTGTCTGACATCCTCAAAACACACATCTAACTTATGTCTCTAGGCTATTTCTCTTTCAAATGCACGATTCTCATAGAATAACTGGGATGACAACAGCCGTTGCCTGCAGTCAACTTACAACATTAAGATGTGAAACAACTCACAAAAGACAATGCCTCAATGCTCTAAAACCCTAATAATGGACTTTTTATGCGATATTTCTTCAAAATGATGACTTTTTTATTCGTAATTCGTCTAGGCTGTCATGACAATTTTACGCATTACTACGAACACAATACAGAAAAATATTGCATTTTTCGGCTACAGAAGCCTAAAACTAGTCAAATAGAATCTATTTTCACAATACTGAGCGATTAGAACGTCTCTATAGGCGTGAACGCGATAACCCATGCAATGCGCGAAAACACCTTGTCATAGAACATAGCCTCACTCTAGCAATTTTCCTTGTTTTATTTCATTTTGGCGTATCACTTCCATGTTACACTAGTTCCCTCGCATTTATTCCGCTTAAGTTTTTGTTAACACCCTATGCTGATTTTTAAATCTTAACCTCTTCTTCTATTCTTTTCTGTTGCTTTTACTTTATTCCTCCTAATACGCTGGTATATTGATTGCCTTTGGTGTTACTACTAGTTTTAGTTGATGAGGAAGGATGGAGCATTAGTCTAAGAGGAAACTTAGACATAATGAGCCACCTTCCGGCTATAACAACGTGGGTAACGGAGGTAAACCATCATACCTCCACATAACCAGTCCGTAAAAGTATGTCGTAAAAAAACTAAATAAATAAATAAAAAAATGTAAAAAAGATAAGTATAAATAAACGCTGTTAAAAAAAAGTTTGAAAAAAAAATCGCACCAAGGCACCAGCGTTATTCCTTCTTATATTCCATCTTACTCCAGCGATCATGTACATAGTGCTCATAAATTGCCTTAATTTTTTTTCCTTCATTCTTTCCTTTCTCAATATATATTTTAAAAAAAAGAAAAACAGCTATTTTATTACTATCTTCACATTTTCTTGTCCATTCACCGTTATTGTACGCCACCTTGTTACTTTTATATATCGAAGCTTGCTGTTATCCCACCAACCTTCTAAGGGGGGGATAACCTGTAGTGTACATTGTACCTTTGAACTTTTGTTTGAATGAATGCAACCTGACATGTTTAACTTGACTTCCACTTCCGCTTGGTACTCCGGTTCCTCCTGTACGGTTACTGTCTCGCTCTCTAGCTGTACTTTCACCTAGTACACTCTACGAGCCGACAACCGTCTCACCTCCAGATAAGTGTGTACTTTTTATTTCTTATCAAATTGCATATCTCTTTGTGTAAATATAATTCCGGTCCAGTTGCACTTGCCATTTCGAGTCTTCTAACTTTGATTCCGTTCTTTAGTACTTGCACGTAGGCAGAGTACTAATTAAGGTCATAAACGGTGAAGGAGTTTGTAAGAGTGGTTATTGTCAGGTAGAAGTACACCCTAAGTCTAACTCTTACATACTTTTGGAAGCAATAGGAAATCCCTAAATGTTTGTTAATGCCTAGTGTACTAGATCCAAACGCACGAACCAGGACTGCCTGTAGTAAACGTGGTGTTAACAGCCATTTTATTTGTTTCAAAACGATTTGAAAAGCGGATAACATACGATGATCTGGTGAGTGTTCGGTAAGAATTTAACTAGCAAGAATAACGTTTCGGATTTTGGTCTACAATCGGTGGTTTTTTCGAAGTTACAACAAGCTGAGAAGCTAATTATTATTCGGGGTGAAAAAATTGGCCGGATACAAATTGCTTATTTCAGTTCAAATAATGAAATTCCTATTTTTCGGATGCTTGTGATTTCTCCGTGGTTATAAACACGGTTGCCCATGATGTATAAGAAAACTTTAAATAAATTTTCCTTGAACCAATGGTCTTCTGTTTCTTGGCGAAGCATCTATTTAGACGATTTGGTAGCAAAGTAAATGTTCTGTAATTGAGAATTGTAGTCCTTGTGTTTCGGATTTATATTGCGCATCTAATTGCTATAACCCTATGGATAAAGCTTTTTCATCATTATCATATATAGAAACCATAAGTACACTGCCTTCGATAAGTTTATTTTTACTTTTTAAGTGACAGCAAATAGTGAGTCATTTTAGGCGATAGTATAAAACGCTTTCGTGAAGAGATTAGGATATGTTTATTTTTTCGACCAGGAGACGATAATTTTACCCAGAAAGCTCTCAGGATGTCCGCTTTTACTTTGTAATTTAAAGATAACGTTGAGTTGCTCACTTAGGTAGTAGCAACAGGAGATTACATTCAGGGGGAACTACTTTAAGGTAGCTTTAGATAATGCGTCATAGAAGTAAGCAGTGTATGTTTATTGTGTCTAAATATATTAAACGTTGTAAAGCTGGTCTAATCGTATTTCTCACATATGAGTTAGTTCTTTAAATAATGAGTGTACCGTACTAGCGTTTACCTTGATTTGCATACCTAGCTCATAAACATTATGCATGCGTGTGGTATACACTTAAGGCTAAGTCGCTGTTTGATGAATTGGTCCGAGATACTTAACGTCAGGCTTGTTTTCTGTACCACTCATCAATTTTGCAACGGTCATAGGAATTAACAGCCTCATCTAACTTTCTTTTACATCGGAAACTGAAATTGACAGTTTGACATTTGGAAGGATTTAGTTTAAAGGCATTTTCTGACTACTGATAGAGAGCTGTTTATCTTAATACAGTGTAGATGCGAATTAAGTACTTCTACTGTGTTTATAGGCGAATTATTTGAGATCGTTAAAAGATTTAAGTGAAGGTTGAAGATTAAGTAAGAGTAACTTTTCCATAGCTTTTAGAAAAGGGGAAGTAATAGTAATAAGTCTACATTTAAAACGTGTTCCATTAGACGACTTAGGTACAAGTACAGTCTTAAAGTCCTTCCAAACTTAGGCTCCACTTTGTCTGATTCATACGGGGCAACTAGATAGCATCACCAGTCATCACACAGTATGTACCACTCACAGAATAGAATACAAAAATTTTTTCATGATGATTAAGACCAGCATACTCGGAATAGACTTCGTCACAAGCCAATGTCATTTTAGGACACTGAAAACGAAGTAAAATGATAAGTCGCGTCATCCTGGAGAGAATAAAGTGTGCGCTGAGTACAGAACTCATTCAGCTGGAACAAGCTGGATTCAGGAAATGCAAATCATCTAGTGGTAAAACTGCTAATCTACAAATCGTCATCGAACGAAGCATAGAATGACAGTCAAACCTCTACCTTAACCTCACCGAGGACAGCAGAAAATAGATGTGTTGTTAAATCTCCATGTTCCACCCGGAACCCAACGGAATAACAGTAAATAATACTGAGACAATCCCTTCTTATATACACGTGTATGCTTCATTACTGCTATGAATGCTCTTGTCTGAAGGCGCACCTGGCAACCTATGTGCAAGTTTCCATTATAAAAGGTAGTAGTGCGTGAAAATGTTGAGCGTTGAGCGATTGATACTGTGGCGGAGAAGTATGATGCGACTAATAGTATAGCTGCATAATTCTCAGGTCCCAACATCACTGTTGTCTGCGTGATAACGGTGTGTATTTTGGAGGCCTAAGATTAAAGGATGAATATAGGTGCTGCTAGAAGAAAAAGTATTGTCTACATCTAAGTGGTACCCAGTGCTTCTATCCTTCAGCCCACTGCCTTCGTATTCAACTTCTTGCCTAGATGCCGCTCCGTGGGTCCTTTACAGATTTGTGAGGAATCTTACTGACCATAGGGTTCTACTTTGCTAGGTCCTTGGATATCTTGTCTTACTAAACCACTATATCCATAGGGGACTGAATTTAGAACAAGGCTGAATGTAAAATAGCTTGCACCGAATATTTCCTCCTATCTTTATCTCCCCAAAAAATAATTTCTAGGAAGACTATTTGTCTGATTATCAACCTCCTAGGAAAGAACAATACTGCTTCCAGGAAACCCCCAAACCCTTCATAACCGACAAAAACGGAAATCTGGGCAAAGTCCAGGGCAACGAGAAACACACTAACGCCATTTCCATGGATTTCATCAAATGCTTTCTATGAAGTGTCACATACAAGGCTAACCACAACAGCGCAAAGTTTTAGGGTCAAGGGAAACCTGCCTAACTAGACGAAAGAATTCCTCATATGTGGGATACGCAATCTGCACCAACTCGAAACTGTCTTCCTGGACAACTGCTGCGAGGAGAGCTCAACAAGATTAAGAAATTAATCCAAGTCCAACAAAGTCCGACTTCATCCTCGTTAAGATCCGAAACCACATGTGTAGGCGCGCCAAACTATACCACAGATTAAGTCACTTTTCATCACTCATTACATTCAGGCACACCTATGATTCGTACAAATCTAATCAGTTGTCTGCATTCATGAAACAAAGGCGAATATCCTACTCGTAACAGCGTAAAACTAGTGAAATCGCTGAATAATAACGACATGCAAAGCCCCCCACAACTGATTACTAGATGGAGAAACTCCAGAAAGACCTGTGGGAGGTTTGCAGGTTATTCAACTCACGCTTTCCCACCCGTTTTACTAAAGAAGCTATAGTAAGTAATTCTAATGACGTGAAACCACCAAATTCATTTTCAATTAGTGCAACATTCACAGTGCGAAAACTTTCACCCGCTACAGAGAGCGACTTTATTGCATATCCCCTCAATGACGCTTGTCGCTTTGTTGCTATTGGTTTCAAGTGACCTTGGTTTTTGGGGAAGATTTAACTGATGTAATATTGTGACTTCATAGACATAACCCAGGCTCATACGTGAAAGAAAGTTATTATCCTATAATAAGGAAAAATTGCTCAGAAGGTAAGGAGGACGTTATTTTTCATTTTAATTTGTGTATATACTACTGTGCACCGAGTTGCATTGAGTTCTTAGTGGAACTGTATGTAACTGCATTTACATAAAGTGAAACATTAGGAATGCTCCTGTTTCTAGAATAAAAAACATAATTATTATTATCATTAAGTTTAGTAATGAAGAATGGAATTTCTTCAACGTCAACGTTATTTAATTGAAGTTGTAATCTGTGTAGGCCCATGGAGGAATAAATTTGGCATGGAGAACTCCTGTGTAAACCGAAAGTGCTTTTAGTTTACTAAATCTTACTGACTTCCTGTATAAATTTGATATTTGTCAAGTGTTTATTTAAAATCTGCTGGAGTATTCAGTAAAGTAAAAGTTGTAGTGCATAATTCCAAGACTTGTTGTAGTCATTGGCATTGCCAGGGTACCACTTGCTCGTTTTATGCAGCCGAAATATACAAATCTCGCTTTATTGAGGAAACACTATAGTGCCTGCAAAAGTATTGCGTCAGTTAATGAGTTTCATAAATTCTGTAGAATGTTTTCTATTCAGTGATTACTGTTTGCGAATTATCCGAGAAAACATTTCCAATTGGGATGTAACACAAGGCTGAATTCTTAAACTGTCATCCTTATATCATTTCAATCCAATCAGACATATATCAGTAGGATAGTCTATAAATGACTTTAGAGACTTATCATCATCATCAACTTACAGTTTGCTGATGATACTGTACACCTAGACTATGAGAAGTTACCCCTGATACTGGAAATTATGAAAAGAATACCGGTGTTTGATTATAGGTGTCTGTGTTCTATCTCATGAGATAGGCTGTATAATATGGCGATCGCTGTTGAGGTTACGCATAAAGTGTTAGGTGAGGAGGGTAAGTTAGTCTTCGAGGTAAGGAAGCTGAATAGGTTGAGATGGCTATGACACGTGATGGCATACCAAGTAGTTGGCTCTTGGGACGTGCTCCCAGAAGAAATGGTGTCAGTGCCCCAAACTGGAGAAATGTTAAGGAAATCGTAGACACTTATTAGAGAAATGGTAATACGAACTAAAATCCTTCTATCCTCAATCAAATTTGTATGTGGGGCTGCTACATTGAATAATCAAGCCGCTCCATTTTTGAATTTATTTCAAGGTCATGTTTATGAAGTTATGAGGCCACAGATAAATCACAAATCAAATGCCTTGGATATCAAGAATGAACTTTTTGACTTACTTAAACAACGAAAGACCCTAACAGTAAGTAATTAGGATACAACTACGTAGATTTGTAATTCAAGGACACTCTTTCAACATTAGAACGCCAGATATACCTTTTTGAGGGAAGTTATCTTGATGATACTGCACCCTACGGAAATATTATTAAAGGTTGGGATCGATATTTGATGTCTAACACATCAAACTCAACGGTCACCGGTAATTCGGGGTTTTCACTCTCCAGAAATGTTGGCGACAAACGTGCTAGAAAATTTAGAGACTCCGATCGCCTTTTTTCCAGGTCATCAGTTACAGCAGTTTCAGTAAGTTCAGTACATGAAGTGTAATTTTCTGTTTAGTCCTTAAGTTCTCAGAACGAAAGTGAAACAGGTAAGCTTTTAAAATATATGAGTACATAATGGAATATATATATATATATATATATATATGTAAATTTGAATTAGTTTTTCAAATCTAGATTTTAATCTGATTTGGAATATTAGTGGGGTACTATTTTGCAGATGTGTTTAACCCAGAGGAAATAGTCCTTATAATAATTATAAGACCAAATCGTTTGCCTCCAACTGCGCTGGTTATTAGCCGATCCACCGTTTATTTTGAATGTGACACTGGATTTTATTGTTTGTGTACGCACATAGAAAACTGGTCGACTAAATCACTTCGCATTTTTCACAAAATTGTATCATTTCGAGTTGCTGTATTTCTTTGAATCACATGGAAATGAAGAAAAGGAACCGAAACAAATTTAAATATATGGCTAAAAGAGTAGAGAAGGATTAAAGAGGATTATCAGGATCAAGATGATGACAGGTGGTGGTGTCTGCTATATTTCCTACAACGTTGAGTTGCAACTATTCATTTCCACGTATCACACCATTAGTCAAAGTATTTTGTGGGTTGTTTTCTGAAATAGACGATGAGTCCTTCACAGTTAGACCACGAAGTTCAGCAACAAATAAAAAACAGTTCCATTCCTCCCAATTGGTTCTACAACCGAATGAATATGATGTTAGGCTTTCTCTGGATGGGTATTGGTATGCTCATACTTATGTTTAGTTGTCTCCTCCCTTAGTATGCCCTTTAGGTTCTCTTCAAATAGCTGGTCCTCGAAGCTCTCCATCTGTTCACTCGTACACAAACACAAGCAGGTGTTCTAACATAGGCGGGAATTCTGCACCAATTCTTGCCATCGATTAATTTTAGCTAAGTAGTTTCTGTTGAATTTTGGTTGGATTCTGATTGTCGTCAGGTAACATGATGTGTATTTTTGTGTTTCAAGTTAATGCTGTCCAGGAACAATTGTCTATCTAATCAGAATATTAGGGAACGATCACTTTTCTGAGTTCACTTACATAGGACCCAATAGATCCCCCTAATATGCTTTTCGTTTTGTTCAGCTGTCTGAGTACTAAATTCACCTGCTAAAATGACTATAGATAGATGTCTTGCTTTTAACAGTAAAATGAAAGCCACCATTTCCTTCTATGCGTAAACAGAAATTGAGGAAAGACATCGGCAGATGTTTTTATTATTATATTTATTGTTCCCTTGGGTTCCTAGTGGAACATAGGGAACACGTCTCCACTTGCTTCTGTCTTCTGCTGTACTTTCACTTGCATCCATATTAGTCCATACTGTTTCAACTCCTCTTCACACGATCTCCATGTCACCCTTAGATGTCCCACTCGCCGCTTTCCTCTCGGGTTCCATTCGAGGGCCTGACGTGCGATGTCACCCAGCGGTCTCCTCAGCGAGTGTCCGATCCATCTCCACTTTCTCCTGCATATTTCTTGAGCGATTGGTTCTTGTTTTGTTTGTTCCCATAGTTTCTTGTTTGTGATTCTTTCTGACCACCTGATCTTGAGTATAGAGTGAAGACAGTTGTTGATAAAGGTCTGCAACAGGCTGTTGGAAATATTCTTTGTGACCCGCCAAGTTTCTGATCCGTATGGAAGAACTGACTTGACGTTTGTATTGAAAATCCGAATTTTGTTGTTGATGCAGACTGAGTGACGAAGATTTCCAGATTGGTTTCAGGTTGATGAATGTGTTTCTCGCCTTCCCGATTCTCGATTTGACATCCTCGTCCGTTTCTCCTGTAGTTGAAACAATGCTCCCTAGATAAGTGAAGTGAATGAAGTAACCTCTTTCAAATCCCTCCCGTTGATGGTGATTAGCGCTGGATGTTGTTGTTGGTTGGTTGGTTATTTTCATAACCTCCGTCTTGTTTGTCTATGTTCACCTGGAGTCCTGTCTTCTCTGGCTGCTTCTTCGACCAGTTTGTGGGTTTTCGCTTGTAAGCCTTCGATTTTGTGTGACATCAAACATAAATCATCCGCGAAATCTACGTCTTCTAAGTTCTTTACGTCGGTCCAGAATATCCCAGTCTTCCCACCTAGATTACTAGCTCGCCGGTTTTCTAGCCGGTCCCAAGCCTGGATAAAGAGGGAGGGTTGGGGCGTGGTGCTAGCAACTCCACCCCCAAAACTTAACCAAATTGCTACAGAAACTTCATCGGCAGATATGATTGATTATTTTTGTTGCACCGTTCGACCAGAAAAGACGCGACTGTCTATTGGGTTTCATTTCGGCAGTGGAATTTTGGCTTTGGGACTCAGTGTTCTTTCTACAACAGCCATACGAGTGGCCTATGTCCGATCAGTAGCACTACTTCATCCTAACTCGTACCTTACCGTAGAGTAAGCAGCTTATCCTACGAAAGTGATTCTGCTTTTATGATTTAATCGCTATCTAACTGATTTTCCTGGCTTAGTAGGGTGTGCACAAACATTCTTCCCAGTCAGCAACACCTGTTGCGTCATTTCAGTTTGCAAGTACAAATACTGAGTCATGATTGCATTTATTAATCAGTAATACTCTGGAGTCCAGACATCGGATAGCCGCTTCGCTGATTTAAGGGCGAGTTCATCAAATGTTTACTCGAGTCTATTCAGCTCAGTGAGTAAAGCCTTTTAAAGACTGTGGGCTCCAAGTTATTTGTAGATTGGCTGAAGGTTTCATCACCATTAGCCTCGCGCATTTATGCAGGGGTAGATGCATATTTATGCATACCAACGAATGTTTGGCATTTGATTGGGCGGGTGTAATGCACAGCAGTCCACTCCGTCCTCCTTCACGGCTGTGAGACACGGCCATTGAAGTGTCTTTGATCATTGGTGCCTGCGTTCTGTCTCCCGTGTGAAGTAGTATAATGGAGGGAGTAAAACTGAGGTTACGCGTCGAGTGCTTGGTAAGGAGGGGAAATCAATCGACGAAACTGTGAAGTTACATTGACTGAGATGGTTAGAACATGTGTTACGTACGGCCTAAGCATCGCCTTCCTCGACGGTCAATATTGGCTGACATAGGGTCAGGCTGGAAAACAGCTAGCGGTGGCCAATCCAGAACATGGCACCAGTCAATGAAATCCACAACAGTTAGTTTAAGCCACGTAGGAAGGTGTAGATTTCCTGGTTGGGGTCCTCGGGATGGTAAACACCAATGGCTGGAGATAATTAGTAATATGGCTCAAAATTGTTCTCAATGGCACTCATTGTGACTTATAATACCCAATGAAACTATATTGTTCATCGTTATTACTATTCCTTTTGTTTCATACCCCTGTCTACCGTCTCTTATGCATTTCTTCTACTTTCTTCTCTTGCTTTGTGTGCTACATGGAGTGTGGCGACTTGAACTGCTGCACATTGATGCAAAGTTCTGTGTCGAAAACAGACAGACACATATTCAAAGTGTTCACAGGTTGTTACAAGAAAAGTCAGTTTTCACCTCTGGTAAATGGTGGTGTAATCTGTGTGCGATAGGATTCTCTCAGACTATGCATGTGGTCCTGGTTTCAATCCCCGACAGACGCACTCGTAAACCTCGCTAAGCCGGTCGTAAGGTCACTGAAAAGGGAAGGTTGGGTGTGAGGCTATTATCAACCCCACCCCGTAGAAATTAATCCACTGCTACGGAAAACTAAAGCTCTCGTTTGAAGCCCTGTGTTCCACTCAGAACGTGAAGGAATGAAATAATATAAAATGAAACTATGTGCAGCTAAATTTGCTTTGATGTCAGTGACAATATCCATGTATGTTCGTAGTCAGTACTAACCTAGAGAACAAAGTTGTGGAAAAGCATTGTAGGCTTGCTGGATGTCCTAATTTGCCTTTTTAGATTAAAGATCAAAAGTGCACTTCATGAATCTTCGGTGTTTTAACCGACCTCTCTACTCTTAAGACACTTAAATAACTACTAAATCATTACAGTATTGAGTTTTCTCTTCTAGAATTTAATTCTGCTGTTTAAACGACGAGTTAGGTAGAATTAAGCGAATAACTACACTTGGGTATGTTATATACATCTTAGAAGATAAAACACTCAATTTTTGTGGATATTGAAACCCGTTCTCATAGTTCCTAATGGTATTTTGACTTGAAGAACTCTTTGAAGTCAGCAACACGAGATATATACATATATGATACGACTAGATTTTAAATTTTAAGTTTGATGTTAAATTTTATCCTACCGTTTGTGTTATTGACACTGTTCTTTTACCTTTACAGGAATTCCTACCACTGTACCTTCAGCCAATTCAGTTGTGACTACACACTATAATCAGTCATCGCCTAATTTCTTGTCTAATGGATTTCCGAACAATCAATTTTCACAAATAGGCAAGAACTTCACCTACAGTAATTCTTCACAGTCAGGGAAGAAGAAGAAATCAAGACAGCGCTGAAAACTGTTTTTATTGCAAAGTGTTTATAATTTCATTTTTTCGGTGGGGGTTGGGGTGGGAGGCTTTGTGTATTGTGTATAAATAAATCTTGATATTTTAAGATAATATGAATTTATTTGATTTTCGAATGAGAAGGAAAATTCGCAATTCTAAAGGCTAAGCTGAGGAGGTTCGTTTGGCGATTTCACCTCAAGTTGTAAATTTCCATAAGCATAGTACACTTAGTGTGTTAGTGAAACAGACAATATAGGCGTTCCTCCTTAATTTTCATCAAAGATACAGAGTGACTAGTAAAGTAACTCTTGTTGTATTCACATGAGAGGCACATCTTGTTGTCTATGATTACACTACATACATTATGCCTAGTCTTTGTGGAATGGTCTTTAGCGAAATTCTTCCACATGTCAAATTGTTAATTTTAATATCAGTCGAAAACGAGATTTACTTGATTCCATATTAGTTTGTTTATTAGATGTATCACACAGTGAAATAGTATTATTTACCGGATGACGAGGTTTTCAACAAAATTTATCGTTCATAATCATTTCCTCATTTATAATCACACGACTTCGAAACTTGAGTTTTATGGTTTTCTTTGTCCTCTCCTATTTGTCGTCGGTGGGGTAGTAGAATTTTCCAGATGTCCGGCTGGACAGGTGTTGAATCATTCCTATTGCACGTGTTTGCAGTTGATTCGGTAAACAAAGCTTCCGTTATCAATCTCTCCCTCCATTCACCCTGTTAAATTAAATTCTGAAACTGTCATCTCATCTCATCCCATCCTATTATATGGTTCGTTGTGTGCAAATGCAAGTGGTGAGTGCTGTAGCTGAACTATTCTCTAGATTTCTTATCTTATTCGGGTCAACAAATCTAGATTTTGCCAGGTTTTTTTATGCTTGGCTAGTCTGACCGCACCTGTTCTACTACTGACCTGACAACCATTGTAGGATATTGGATGAACTAAATTGTTTTGTTTTAAAGGCTCCACAGGATCCTTTAACCGACAATGCTTGTTTGTAATTGAGTTTGTGGGTTTCGATATCAGCCACTTTTTTTCCTGCCTTGTCAAGAATTCTGCATAAGGTTTCCGAGTTTCCTTCTTTGTGTGGAATTACTACTGATGATTTAGATTCCTTATTGTTGGTGTTGTCTTGTGCATGTTTGATAATGCTGGACTCAGACTGTGGAAGGGTATAGTTGGTGAGGGTTGGTGGAAGACTGCCGTTCCTTCTGGAACATGTGCGTATACTCTGATCACGCCCTGGTTCGCGCACATTTATGCTCACGACTAAATGGACATAAAAAATTGTTGGAAGCGAATTAGTTACGTCCCTATTTAAGGAAGAAATAGCGAAACGTGTATCTGAGGTCGACAGCAGGACTTCCCCTGAGGTAACCTGGCACAACATACAGTTAGCTGTAGACACAGCTGTTAATAAACTGAAACCAAAAGTTAGTAAGAGCCATTGGATTTGTACCACCTCATCCGAACTGATTGACGCAAGAAGGCTGATTCTGGCGAGCTCCGACTTTGATAAGGACGAAAGCTACTCAAACGCAAACTAACAAGAAGCCTTCGTAACGACCGTGAACAGTGATGGGCGACAATAGCGAAAGAGATGGGAAAGGCATCGGCGATTGGTAACACCAGACAACTATTTAGGCTTATCAGGGAAACAGGTGGTAAAATGTAAATGATAAGTGAAACAATCTCTGAGAAAAATGGCACCATAATTAGCTCCCAGGATAGACGACTGGAACGCTGGAAAGAACACTTTGAGGAGCAATTCAATTGGCCTACAGCCACACTCAACTTACCGAACATCCAACACCTCCCTGAATGGGATATAGACACAGGTCCTCCGTCCCTAACTGAGGTTACTAAGGCTGCCACTAGTCTGAAACGAAGCAAAGCAGCAGACCTGATGGAATGACTCCAGAGGTATTTAAATACGGTGGAGACAGTTCACTGTCTGCGTTAACTGAGGTGCTAGGCAGCGTCTGGTAATCAGAGGAAGTCCCATCGGGTTGGTGTAAGTCACTGATTATCTCGATATACAAGAAGGGAGACATGTCTTCCTGTGATAATCACAGGGGGATTAGCTTGACTAATATGGTATCTAAAGTCCTAGGCTCGATAATGATGCGTAGACTAAGTGGTGCTCTGGAGGCACAAACACGAGAGAACCAGGCAGGCTTTAGACCAGGAAGACGGTGTATTGATCATATCTTCACCCTTCGACAGATTCTGGAACATAGGCATACTTACCGTTGGCGTCCAACAATCGTTATATTTCTTGACCTAAAGGTGGCATTCGATTCTGTCGACCGAGAGGTACTCTGGCGATGTTTGGCTGTAAAAGGAATGCCGAGAAAATACATTGCACTGATCAAGGCACTCTACTCGAACTCATACAGCCAGGTGAGAGCTTATGGTGAGTTGTCATCTGAACTGGTGACAACTAGTGGTGTCCCACTATCCTAATTTCTATTCAATTTCATCATAGATGTACTAATGGAATCAACCCTAAGTGAATTCAGCGACTCAGGGATTGACTTGTTACCAGGTAGTAATCCTGTTGATTTAGAATATGCAGATGATATAGTCCTGCCACCTGGGTGAAGACGCTGACTAAATGCAGTTTTTTGAACACCTTGCCAGGCAACAATCTTCGAATGTTTGGCATGCGATTCGCTCCCATCAATTGTGAGATGATACTACTAGACTGGACTAAGTCGATTCCTCGTTTAGAAATGAAGGAGTGAAGTGGTAGAGCACGTTGACCGCTTCACTTATTTGAGTGGGAAGTTGCATCAGCCAACGCCAGCGGGTTGATCACTGACGAAATCTCACCACGGATATAGGTGGTTCGTTTGGCATATGCTAACTGACGCCATCTCTGGATTAGACGTGATATCCGACTGACTGTTGACCAAAGGGCGTCTGTACTGCTCAGCAGTCCACTCCGTACTCCTTCACGGCTGTGAGTGTGACATGGCCATTGAAAGTGTAAGACATGAAAAGCCTGGCTAGCTGTCTCCGATCATTGGTACCTGCGTTCTATCTCCCGCGTGAAGTGGTATAATAGGGTGAGCAATATCGAGGTTAGGCGTCGAGTTTTAAGTAAAGAGGGGAAAGTGATCGAAGAGGTTGTGAAGTTATATCGATTGAGATGGTAAGGACATGTGTTACGTACGGCCTGGGTATCCATCACCTTCCTCGACAGGCAATGTTAGCTGACATAGGATGGAGCAGGTTGGAAAGAAGCTAGTGGTGGTTAAGGTAAAACATGGCTTGATCAGTCACTGAAATCCACAACAGTTATTTTGAGTCACGTAGGGAGGCGCAGACTTCCTGGTTGGGGTTCTCAGGACGGTAAAAACCAATGACACCTGGAGACAATCGGTCATATGGCTCAAAGTCCTCGTTCTCAATGTCTAACGCAGATACATTCACTATTTGTGACTTATAATATCCAATATAGCTATATTCTCCTTCGATATTACTATTCTTTTTGCCGCATATATCAGTTTACTGTCCCTACTTTGCATTTCTGTTTACTTTCTCCTCTTGCTTCGTGCCCTCTATGGAGTATGGTGAATCGAACTGCTGCACATCTGTGCAAAGTAGTATGTCGAAACCAGCCAGGCGAACTGAAAATGCGATAAAGTATCTTGCAGTAAGGAATAAATGTTGTCATAAGATCTTCGAAACGATGAGGTTAAGTACCTTGTCCATAAAATTTACTAATTCAGCAGGTGAATCGCCAGCTACCTATGCCTAACGCATGTTACTAAGCTCTTTGTGGCAATGAAACCAAATGTCTAAAATATGTTATAGAACTGATTTTTTAACCTTCATATATGATATATTTTATTGATCCACGTTTGTTGCTAGGGTTAATAACCAGGGTTCGAACCCGCTGGGGTGAAAGTTGGATATCTAGTTCAATGAGCCACAAAAGGAATTTTCTCTTTTCCTTAAACGCTGGTAGTCTAACTTAGCTGTAATCATATTTCACCCAGAAACTAATACCTCACTCAGTGTAATGCACAGTCGTAACCGCTTTACCTCTGATGGCATACTATTGCAACTGACTGCTAAGCCAATAGGGTCAGACTAAGATGGAGGAAGAACATAACCTTGGCAGAAATGCTCTAGTCTTTAGATAATTGACTTCGTGATGCAGAGCACGAATTCCAGTTCAAATTAAACTGTCAGATCTCTTGGATGTGCTTCCAGTTTGTATAACGACTATTGCTTTAAACATAAATTTTATACAAACATTTGTAATGTCACTTTAATTTCGTCAGTGTGGAGAATTGTTTGTTAATTCACTAATTCCAACAAAGTACCGATGAGGCTTTCAGAAAAGTAACACCATTTCATAAGAAACAAGATTAAAAGCTGGTAAGCGATCTTATAGGAAACTTGGAACTGAGGTTCAGCGGGTACTGGAAAGATACACCTCTGTAACTTGTAGATAAGTAATAATGTCACCAAAGGATGGTGGTGGTTCAATGGTAGAGAATGCCTGTCAACACACACACACACATGCTCTGGTTTCGGCTCCTGGGGGACAAACTCTTAAACGTCACTTAACCTAATGAATCCGAAAAATGAAGGGTGGTTGGGTGTGAAGCTAGCCACTCCATCTCGTGAAAAAAACAACACACCAACACTGCCACTGAAAATTCAACAGACTTGAAGCCCTATATACCACTCGGATCACATTGGAACTGTCAGAGGGAGTTTCTTATTCTCTCAAACACTGCTTAGTAGAGACTAGTCCTTCTTTATCCTTTCTAAAAACACAAGTAGCCAAAAAGTCAACAGTCACTACGACAAAGCGTCCAATATGGCGGAAATTCCAATCAGTGGCAAAAATATTTAACAACAATAACTTAAAATATTTTCTTCTGCCCCCCGCCGTCCTACCCGACGATACCCCCAAAGGAAGTTAACAGAGGGAAAACAATTCTTTTAGATGCAAAAAAATTTACTACACATTACCAACTGTTTTTTTGTTGTTGAATATGAACGAAATAGTGATTTAATTGGAAAGTAAAAGATAACACAAGACAATTGGAACCCGATAAGAGAGAGAGGTGAAAACCGCAAGGGAGTGGAGGAGTGGCGCGCACGGACGCACGCTAACAGATGATACATCCGGGAAAAATGTGGCAAAAAACAAAACAACAACAGAAATGTGTATTTGTGGTATATGGAAGAGGGCGAGAGAGAGAGATAGGGAGAAAGAAAGAAGATTTAGAGAAATAGGCAGCAGTCTGGAAAACGAGCGGAGTACAGACAGAGTGGAACACATATGAAGATAAAAATAAATTGACCTATAGAATTTATAAAACAAAAAAGGTCATTATTTCTGAGCAGTGATATTCTTTCCTTTCCTATGAACACAGATTCATTCATTTAGCCATCCAGTGAAACAAAGAAAAGGTTAGTGGAGAAAAAAGACTTTACATACGAAAGTGGGGGGGGGGATAGTTGAGTTTCAGATACTTGTAACAACTAAAAGTAATAGAAATAGGAATAATAATAATAGTAACAACAAGAAATTTATACGTCCTGTTTTTTTTGAATTTATTGAAAATTGAACATTGTTTTAATGTGTTTGTTTGTGTATATAAAAAAGCGCTTCAAACGAATTTTTTTTTTAGATAATAAATGGTTGAAATGGTGGAAAACAATCTAAGAGAAGTGTGTATGTAGAAACATATAGATGGATGGATGGATAGATGTATATGTATATGTATATAGAGAAAGTGAAATACAACAAAAGAACCACTTTTTGCATTTTTTTCAGTATAAGACACATTCTTCTTTCATGTGTGCGTAACAACAACAGCCCTCTCGTAACACACATCACAGTAAATCCGTGCAGCTGCCGGTTTTTATCTTATTTTACTTTATTTTGATGAACATTATTGTTCAGTAGTAGAAAAAAACAGAACAAAACAAAAAATAACAGAAGAACAAGGCAAAAGGGGGAGCAGTGGTAATGGTGATGGTATTATTGGTGACAAAAACACACACGTGAGAAGAAGAATGATAAGAAAGTGTTGTGTATTTTCCTTTTAAAGCAGGCGAATTATGCCATCCCATAGCCTTCACTACATTCACGTATAGCCATTAACAGTCTTGATCTTAACTGTTCATAGCTTTCGTAGGCCGGTAATACAAGTGTATTAAAGCTATAAATGGAAAAGAAAAAAACGATTCAACAAAAAGAAATCTAATCGAAAAATGTGATTAAATTTCAGTTAGAGAAAAAAATTGTAACAGGAAAGCAGGATGACTACTATGGTATACTGCATTATATTTATTTTTAAAAATTATTTTTGATTACAACTTGATTTCACACCGTACTATTTGGTAGAGGTATGGAATTTTCAACATGTAATATCGGTAGCCCAAATTTTGCAGGCCGACAGTGATATCAGGTGTGCGTCGGCAGGGGGTCGAACCCCGGACCATGTGCATGGTCGGCGAGAGTCCTAACCACTGTGCCACCGACTCTTCAGTGTAGGAAACAGTATAGGACCACGCGTATAAACACACATCATTGACTGATATGTAAGTAACCTAATCGACACAGGATTAATACACTAACTGCACAATCAGCCATCTAATATGGTACACACAGATCATCGCATTTTCTTAGGGGCTCTTTTTCAAGTCAACAAAAATGAGACTCGATGTGAGTATTATTGCCATAGGCAGATTTATTATAGCCATTACATGTCAGTAAAATATGCTTCAGGTATCTGTAGACTTTCATCAACAGCTACCTTTGCTCCATATACTAAAGGATCAGATGACTGGTCAGAAAGGATTAAAAACAAGGAAATTTAACAACTAACCAACCAATAGCCTCCGTCGACAAACAAATATGCGGAAATGGACTACTCACTATCCGTAAACAAGAAGCCACTTTACATAAACGACAACAATTCATGGGCGATATACCAAGCGAGATAATTACGAAGAAATTAAGAAAATCACTTCAAAGAACTTTTAATGCTGGCGAACTACACGTCCTATTCTCTACACGACCGATGGTGCTACCTCGACTGAAAGATGAAGTAGCTAGACTAGCCACTTCAAATTGTATCTACCAATTCAAATGCGCTTGTGGAGCCAGATATATTGGCCGTTGCTCTAGGAACTTGATTTTTCGTGCCCGCTCGAGAACATCTCCCACTATGGCTGAGTAAAGGTGTAGTTAAAATTATTAACAGCTCAATATTAGACCATCTGGTGCAAACCGGTCACAAAGCCAGCGTAGAAGAATCCTTCTCGATAATATACCGGGTGCCTAACAAGTTACCAAAATCGTCGAAGCACTCCATGCTCCAAACAGCAGCGGCTATTGCAATTCGCCTCAAACAACCAGTGCTCTGTGTTCAAAAGAAGCAAGTCCAGCTCCTACTACTTCCCAGGCCGACTTTCAGTAGAGACTATAAACTCATGAATTTGTATTATTATCTTTCATAATTCTTCTGACATTCAGTTTATTTTATGTTGATGCTGTTCAGCTGTAATTTATCAGTATTATTGATTCGATGTTATTTAAACATTAATGTCGTTCATAAGACTAATTCATTCATTCATTATAATGTATGTATGATTGTAGAACCTGATGATGAATTTATCGAAAAGAGTACTCTTTGTTCCGTGTCCATTCTTTTGAAAATATGCAGAAGAAAATAAAAGACGGATTCGACATACAATGAAAATATTGTTCAGTGAGATCAAACGCCACGTCGTCAAGTAGAACACCAGCAGGAAACAATAAGTCCCGATGACTACATTGAGTTGTGTGAAGAGACGAAAGCTTATGCGCAATTGTGGAATCAGCGAAAAAAGACTGCACACAACACAGTAAAAGGGCGATGATGTGCTTCTAAAGCCTTATGTTCCATTTAGAATTTAAGGGAACAATAATCTGAGCAACTATTCCAGGCTGCCGAAAACTCGATATTAGAGATAATAAGTTAATTATGGAGAAGCCCTGCTCAACGTGTGTTTCATTCTTGTCGACATTCATCAGCAAGACGTACCGCCAACAACCTTGGGAAAAGCCATGTATTAGGTTGCTGTGACACCTCTACAAGGCTATTTAGTTCACAACTCAATTCATGTACACAAATTAGTCGCCAGTTGATGTCAAATCCATATGCGATCAGAGTTAGTAAGACTTTAAAAAAATCTTCATAACTACTAATGAAGCGAAGTCAGCTTAAGAGAGTCAGGCAAAAACTAAAGAGCACTTCTAAACGGTAAAACATCAGTCAAATACTGGGTTCAAACCCCACTCGAGAACGTTATTTTTATCGTTAAGAAGAAATTGGTTCAATTAACACACACTACAGGAAGAAAGATTTCCTATGCATATTATTTTGTGACAAAAAGTAAAATATAAAACAAACGAGAAACACTCACCAAGTATGCGCAGACGGTAAATGACTAGTACTTGATATAGCTGCTCGACTTATCTGGAATTTCGTCGCGCCATGCATTCCTTCCAAGTTTGTAAATCCACCCAGTGGGACTTTACTAGTCCCAGTAACAAACTGAAGAAAACGTGCTAAATCCTCTTGATCAAATGATTCCAGTGCTTGCCAAAACCATTCAATCTGTGGTGAATTCGGTTGATACTTGGAGTAAACTGTATTCGCCTTCAAGTCAGATATGTCAATATTAGGCAGACCACTGATTAAAAGTTCTAATTCTTGTTCATTAAAGATACTAATCATACGTTTTGGAATGATATCATAGAAACCGCTTAAGAAAGCATCCAACTGTTGACGTATAGCACCAGTCATGCGTTCTTGACACACAAGACGAACATACTCCTTTTTGTTACTTTCAGTAACTGGTACATTTCGACCATTTTCAATAAGATCTCGGGTGTCAGTCTTTCCGAATTCATTTATCTGTGAAAGAAAAACAAGAATAATTTGAAGGCAAAATTAGGACCCATGTACGAAACTGTATAGTAACATCCAAAGAATAGAGGTGAGGTGAACACATTTTTCGCCACTCTTTTGTGTTCCGAGTGCCACATAGGGCTTCGGGCCTTTTCTCCTTTTCCCAGACTTGCTAGGTGAGCTTTAAGGACTGCATCGGTAGCCAAAAATCGAACTTCGAATCACCTGAATGCTTCGCGAGCATCCATCCTAACCCTGAACCACACCGACGCTAGACTAGATTATAACAGTGTTTTTCATCTTTTAAACCAAAATTCACTGATTGAGAGAGTTAGTGTGAATAAATTAACTAAAAACCAGCTAAGCCATAAGAAAATGACGCAAATCCACGTGTTTGACCAGACTGAGTGATTCTTTTGTCTCTAGACGACTACAGAGTTCACCTGACTGACAAGTCAGTAATTCCCTGCTTCAGCACTATCGTAAATTATTGATTACTGCTTAGAAGAAGATGAAGACAAAAACATACGACTCTAGGAGGTTTAGGACGGTAGGCCTATGGTGATGACGGTTTCTACTCATCGGTGAAACGTGCGTAAAATAATAACAATTAGTAGAATTACTAATACTAAAGACGTTTTCACTGCTATCTCTACCATTGTCTCTCTATGAAAAGATTTAATGTTGATGACACCTAGACAATTGTCAAGTGATTCGGACCACGTGAAAAGCTAACACTCGTGAAGCAAAATAAGCAAAAAACAACTACTAGAATAAATATAACTTAAACTAAGAAAATATTTATCATGTCACCTTTACTTGCTGATATGATTTAATACGAAACCTTTTGTTGTTGTTTTTTCGACTAGGTTTTCTAGTCCGACGTGTATGAAAATTTGAAAAGACCTTCAAAATAAAGACGATATGGTACGCGTTGAATTCCACTATTGATCTGATATCTAAATATTCACAATCATGTTCACTGGTTCGCCACTAAAGATCAGATAGTAGGTCAGAAAGGATTACGAACAAGAAAGTCAGCACAGTGCGACGAACCCACCAACCAACCA
This sequence comes from Trichobilharzia szidati, assembly GCA_944472155.2. Classification (NCBI taxonomy): domain Eukaryota; kingdom Metazoa; phylum Platyhelminthes; class Trematoda; order Strigeidida; family Schistosomatidae; genus Trichobilharzia; species Trichobilharzia szidati. The sequence goes on along the minus strand of OX235273.1, from coordinate 110,430,070 downwards.
AGAACCGATTGCCCAACAAATAGGTAAAAAGAAATGGAGATGGGTCGGTCACATATTGAGGAAACCATCGAGTGTGACATGCCACGCAAGGCAGATATCCTCGAGTGAAAGCCAAATGGGAAACGACGAGTTGGGGGGATCGTCTAAAGGTAACACAGAGGGGATTGTGTGTGTGTGTGTGTGCAGGAAATGAAGGCTTATGAGCAATTATGCAACCAGCTAAGAAGGACCTCAGAGAACAGGAAAAAAAATGGAGATGCACTGCTGAAGCCGTATATTCCACTCGGAGTCCAAGGGAAACAATAGATAGTTTGGTTCATTCATGTCAGTAAAAAGTGTGGGAATTGTGGAATAGAGCAAAATAAATTTGGCTCAGTAAAATTTAGTGGATAACAACAAGAGGAGACGATCACACAAGTAACAAGTGATGCGCTTAATTCTTGAAGTACAAAAAATTAAAAAAAAAACTGATATTTTGTTTTTGTATTTACTAACCAACATGAAAAATACAACAAACTGGCTGACTGAAATATACAAAAAAGTACCGTTCGACTGCTGTTTTCGCTTTTATTTACTGTATCTATGCATCCGATGAAAAAGAAACAACAGACCACATACGACAGTTGAATATAATGAAACAAGTTAGTGCTTCAATCAATATACAGTTCAGGAACATGAGGCGCGCATCATCATCATTAAAAGCACTGCCAACAGACTACTGCAGACTTCCATCAGTACTCGCCTTAGCTCAACTCAGCTCAATACTGATGAGCCACGAGCCTTCGGACTTGAAAGTTCGATCCATAGGACAGTCAGTGGAGGAGCAGCGTCATAAGCTACGTTCCTATGATTTATCGTGACCAAAACAAATTCTGCAGCCCATGTATACCATCATAGGTTTAGAATCAAGGTTTTCCAGTTCCGCCAGGCGTAGGTAGACCTGCATATCCATCAGTCTGGTTTTAAGCCCTCTCACTATGGTAACGAACATCACACCCAGCATTCACCAGGACTTCATACAATAAGCGTTATTCAAGTCGAGCAAATATTTCAACCAACATACAATTGAAATGATACGAACAATCCGACAAATGAAGCTAAAGTTATTAGACGCACACACACACACACACACACATAACCAAAGGAACCTGACACTTTTTACAAAATCTATTTTCTGAACAATCTACACAAAAGAATATTTTAAATTAATAATCATACATAAATCAATAAACAAGTGGTGACAACGCACACACGCACACACACATACACACAAATACTTACCTCAGTACTAAAGGTTAGTTCATAACCCAGATCAGATACATTGTGACTTAGAAGAAATTCTAAACCTTTGAAGAATTCATAATCTTCACTTTCTAGATCAGAACACCTATGCAGGAGAGAGAGAGAGAATAAAAACGAAAGCTGAATAAGAATAAGGGATATTCTATAAGTACAATATTATTTAACGAAAATCAGATACTACCAACTACTTGATTTTTAGGAAGCATATATGGGATATGAATTACACAGTGCTACGTTAGACTGACAACTTTATCTACTACCAGTTGACAAGAAGCAATGCTTATATCTACGAATCATCTGTTAAAAGTCCATTACTTCAGTGGATCAGTAGTCATACCTACTTTTATTCATTCCTTGAGCACTTACTTCGTGGAAGTAGCCTGAAGCTTAGAAGTTTCAAATAGTCATAGTGGTTGTTGTTAGCTTCAGATCCAACCCCCCTTTTTTCCAGAACTTACTTTATTGGTTGATAAACTAGACAAGGTTTTGGAGTGTATCACGGACAAAGTGTGTGTGTCTAGTTGGCAAGTATGCAACTAAGATGGGGTCACAGACGCGCTACTGTCGGGCCAAGTGGATAACGGCTTAGGCATTTAAAATATTGTGTTCTGAGTTTTAGTTTCAGTGGGGAAACCATCACTCGTTGAGAATGCAAATGCATTCAATTGACAAATCCGAAACAGGACCAAATGAGCGTTGTGGATTACGCTATTAGCTAACATCAACAAAATAACAGTAGATGTCACTTAGCCTAATTCATACATATATAGTGAACATAAAGAGAAAATCAGACTGATCAATGTTATGCCAATTAGTCATTAGCCTTAAATTTTATTTTCAAGTGTGACGCCCATCTAGAACAAATGCGAATTTAAAAAAAATCATACTGAGTATTTTCCACTAACCCAACAAAGATATAATAAATAGTGAGTAAGACAATTGCACCAACGTCAAAATTTCTTACAGTTAGCTATTTGGAGTTAATTAAGAAAAAGTCGTACAGTAAGGTGTTGCATTACTCAGCATTCTGTGTCAATAGACTTCACTATCACCACAGACATAAGGCAACCGGAATGAAGTCAAGTTAAGCTAGGGCATTGTGTGTAGTTCAGCTTCTCGAAACAAATTTCCAATGTACCAGTTTTTATGAGTCATACTTATTGTTTACAGGATTTCACATCATGAGCTGACATTGGTTAGAGAACCACTGGAAAACCAGCTGGGAGCACTGAGCAGCTGTGTCGTCCTAGTTTGGGACTCTTCATCAGTACGCACCCACCACAGGGGTTCGAACTCAGGACCTTCTGGTTACAAGGCGAGCTCGTAGACCATTAAGCCACTGGGACCCGATCCAATGACCCATGAATTCTAACTTCTGCCAATTCGAACCCCGGTGGGGGTACAGTTTTAAAAATAATATAAATAGGCGGAGAGAGAGAGAAGGTGATCATTGAATCTTCATTCATCGAATTTATACCTAACAAGAGCAACAGCAATGACTATAGACCAATACCAGAGATACGGAAAATATTACCGCCGATGAAATCAAAGGGTGAGAAATAATGGAATTATATACACAAAGTTTGAAAGTTCTGTGAGTACCTTGATATGATTGTGGTCGAAACGTCATCAGTAAATAAATAATACTGTATCAAACTGTATCACAGTGTGTTTTACATCAAATAACCTTATTCTATGATGGAAGTATACTACTCTACCACAATGCCCAAATTCTATCCTTATGTCAATATAAGCACTCATTGGTCGATCATGATCCGACATACTTCAGTGGTAACGTCTCTGAATGAATGCAGAGCTGGATGGAAATCAGCTCATTCCAGGTCATAGAGATACAGTCTGTTGACGTATGCGAAATCTAGATAATTGAGGGCTTCTTTACCGACTAGTCTTGAAACACACAGGACACATCAATTCGGATCAAAAATTTAGATGTGTAATCTTCAAATCTGTGAAACACATAAGTTGATGTGTCCAATTTCTACATTATACAAAGCAAAATTTATGTGATAGAATGAATAAACCAAAACCAAAAAAACTTACTTAACAGGTACACCTAAAATATGCTTATAAAATGCTCGTGTAAAGTAGCACTCCAATAATTTATTATCATTTATTGCTTTAGCAATAAAACGTCCAACAAATTTGAAATATGACAGATGATTACTGTTAATATATGAACTTGGATTAATTGTATACGTGACACGATCAGCTGGTGAAACACGGAATAGACAATAGTTTGGATTGAATATCTCTCGACTCATTAATAAAAACCATTCACGCAGTGGACCACCAGCATCTTGACCTTCTTCATCTAAACATAATAAATAGTGATAAATCAATCGATCGTTTAATCATTAAATTCATTTGAAAATAGGACAATAAAAAAGGGGTCTTTCGACATAGAACTTTGCACATATGTGCGGCAGTTCAAGTCGCCACAATCTATGTACAAAGAATAATAAAAAAGGGGACTTTTTGTGGTATCTGGCAGTTGTTATTCCCTTAGGTTCCAAGTGGAACATATGGGGGGGGGGCTTCCAGAAGCATGCTGCCATTTCACCCAGTTATCTGTAGTCTCTTTATTGCTGGTCCCAAGACTGTTCGTGAGGACTTATTTCCTTTTCACACACACACACTATCTTCTCCATATCGTCCTAAAACTCACGCCAAACTCGTCGTCCCTCACACTCGAGGGTATGCCTCACGTGTGATGTCATTCAACGGTCCTCCCTCAGAGTGTGTCCAAGCAATCACCATTTTCTACGGTATATGTGTCAGACGGTAAATTATTGATTAGTTTCATTGAATTTCAAGAGTTCTTTCAGGCCATTTGATCTTCAGAAAGAAGAGAAGGCAGTTGCTGATGGACATCTGTAGCTTGAAGCATACAGAAGTACTAACTTGGCATTAGTGTTGAAATTCCTCATCTTGTTTCTTTATGCTGACTGAAGCAGATTTCAACACTTCAGATTAATAAAGATCTGTCCAGCTGGTTTTGACAACATCATTATCCGTGCAACCTGTAGTTGAAACCATGCTGCGCAAGTAAGTAAAAGAAGCGACTTCCTATAGATTTCTAAAGGTGATAGTGATTGGTACTTGTTGTTGTTTGTTAGGTACCTTCATCGCTTCTGTCTTATCTGTGTTCACTCGAAGTCTTGTCTTCGCTGCTGCTTCTTCTAACACCTCATTTGTTTTTCTCCTCTGGATCTTCGACTTTGTGTGACATTAGACATAAATCATCCGCGAAGTTCGAATTTTCCAGAGTCTCCTTCTTGGCTCGACGTATTCCTGTCTCCTAAAGGCCTGCTGCATGATCCAGTCCACCACAATCAGGAATATCATAGGCGTTAGTAGGCTGAGACATAATTATTGTGTGTGTATGAGGACCGAAAATACTATACAGTTGCTCGGGTACCCCTGTTTTCATAGTAGTATTACTGTTCCGGATAGATGAGCCTCAACACACAGAAAAGGAAACAAATCAAATACCTACTGACCAACTCTTGGAATTAATCTGATCCTCGCGTCAGTGATCAGCTGCAGGACAAGGTTGCCTGCAGTTCTAGTGACCAGTTGTAACCAGTGGAGTCCAACCGGTTGTGAGTGAGGACAAATACTCGCAAGCAGTGACACTGACTGGTGGTTATCACGAATAGACAGAGGTTAAAATTCACAGGCCATTGAGTTGGGTCGCAGTGGTTGAATGGTCTACGAACCTGCCCTGTGACCAGTACGCCCTGAGTTTCAACCCCAGTGGGTGCATACTGCCAATGAGACCCAAAACAAGGACGAAACACCTGTGCAGTACTCCCTGATTTTCAATGGTTCTGTAACTGATATCAGTCAGTCAGTGGTGAAACTTGAAGCAAATAATCAAATCCCTACAAAGTAACGCAGGAAAATATATATATATACATATAATAGTCAAAAATGGCTTACTTTGGAAACGAATAACAAATTTATGCTTCCATTCATTTACAGATTTTCTATGAAGTCTAGCATAACTATCTTCAAATATACGTTCCCTTGACACGGTTATCGGTTCATCATCAAGACGACTGCTAGACGATGAACGATTCGATAGTGATTGAAGTTGTTGTCGGAAGAAACGACGTTTCACATCAAAATCAAGTACACGAGGATAAGCTAAGAATACAGCGAACGGTGATTCACCAATATTTGCTCCATACTGACGAAGTACTTGACTTAATCCACGACGATACTTGTCTGCAAATTGTATAATAGGATTACGAGATTGTGAATTTTGTGATGTAAGCGTACAACTGGTTGTAGAGCCTTCGATTGTTAACTCTTCATCCTCTCCAGTTGTACCACTCGGCGACAGAGGACCGCCTAAATCGAAATACAAGTGTCCAAGATGATCAGTAGTTGATGATCGGTTTGAATCAAATTCTGATTGAGACGACGAATCAACACAGATATGTAATAAAGGTACCATGTCAATAAAACTTGATGCACCAGTGGAACAGGAATTGCTTCGATTCGATCGATTATTTGTTGGACGTTGACGTAGCAGGATAGTGTCTTTGAGCAAGTGAACATGAGCTAAACAAAATACTTCGAGTAGAGGCTGTAATAAGAGAACAGCATTTTGATCATTTAAAGCTTGTAGTCGTTCAAAAGCTTGACATAAATAATTCCAGAATTCATTGACACCAGGTACAGTGCTTAGAAGATCATTTGATGACACAGAGATTAAATTTGTTCCAACTAATGAGCTATCACCAGCTGCAATGCGTAACATTAAGCCTAAAACACCACGAAGACGACATTGATCATTGTTAGGATATGTGAAAGGTTCTGATGAAGTTAACTGGAGATCGGTGAACTTAGCAGCCGCTTGTTGACGAGCTTCACCTGATACAACAACCATTTGACCTGGAGAACCAAAACGATCAGGTAATATGTCGTAGGAAGAAATGCGACTTATGTCTGGTGGATAACGAGATGTAGATGGTCTACTTTGATACTGCTTTGAAGTTGATTGTAGAGGTAGTTCGTCTTTCAAGCGATTATCGACTTCAAGTATAAGACTCTACAAAAATAGATGACAAACAGTAGCATTAGAAGGGAAAAGAAAAGAGAAAAAAGGAGGAGGAATCAAAAATCCAGAGCACAAAATAACACATTCTAGTTCATCAGTACTCTATTACTACTACTCTAAGAGTGAAAACTGCACTAAATCGACGAAAAAACTAATAACGAACTTCACGTCGAAATCTATATTACAAGAATGATTTCATAACCTAGCCCCCGCCCCACCCAAAGCCCTAAACTTGTACATCGAAATTCTTTAGCGAAATACACGTGGTGAACAATATCTCACATCAACTGTTTTTTTTCTAAAACACATACAAAAGTCCTGTGTGGCATTTGCCAATTTACGTCATCTTTAGTGCAGACGAGGCGCATCTCACTATCCATCAAAGGACGCATCTACTGAACATCAATTCGTTCTGTCTTTCATTATGGCTGTGAAGTATAGTCGTTAAGAGCGAAGGATGTGAAAATACTAGCTGTATTTGAGTTCTATCTCTAGTGTTAAGAGCAACATTCAGGTTATGCATGGACTGCTAGGTAAGGAAAAGAAATCAATTGATCACGTTATTAAGCTGCATTAACTGAGATGACCAGGACATTTTATTTGCATGCTCAGTCATCTCTTTCCACAGATAGCAATGTTAAGTGATTCCATTATGGATAAAATTGTATGTGTGTGCCTTGATATGATCATGAGCAGTAATAAATTGTGCTCGAAACATCCTCAGCAAATATATTACTGTATAACATTGTGTGATTTTATCAAAATAAAATTTTATCCATAGTGGAGTGTTACACTCTAAAACCACAGTGCCCAAGTTTTATCCTTATATCAATGTTAAATGATGCAGAATCAGCTTGGAAAGAGATTGTGGTTGTCAAACGAAAATCTAGCATCCAACTATCATGTCTTGGACAGCTGTTTTCAACCACATAGAGGGAGGTGTACAGCGGTTTGGCTGGTTGGTGTGTGTGCTAAGAACCAAAGGCTTAAGGTTACTGGCGGAATGGCTCAAAATTTCCATCAATGGCGTAGATACATTCACTTGCTGATCTCCAAAAACAAATAAAACCCTTATATCTCTTCTTATGTCACTATTCCCCTCATCCTTTGTGCTACAGAGTTTGGCAACTTGAAGTGCTGCAATTTTGTACAACGTTCTATGTTGAAACTTAGTAGGTAGTAGTACAAAATTAATAGAAATTCTATCTATCAAGGCAAAGGATTAAACAAGAACAAAAAAAGAACCTCAGAACAAATGAACTCAATGCATTGGACAACACACAAAAAAATAATACCTGTAATTGAATAGATATTTTTGATATCAATTGACCAGCTGTGTTACATAACAAACGTAGAATTGTCTCTTTCATAAGGTGATTCGACTGAGCAAGATCAGTTAATAATTGTGATGTTATAGCACGTGCACTTTCAGTAAACTTTGGAGCTAACACCAACTGGCATATAGCTTCAATAACATGTGGTCTTAAAGGATCCATAAGATCATTCGGTGGACTGGCAATAGTTGAAGTAGTAGAATGTGTTGATACAACAGATGACTGAGTTTCTGGGACAGGTGTAGCTGGTGAGGTGTTTGTGACAGATGATGAAGTTGTTGGTTGGTCTACAGGATTGTCAGTGGGGTCCTAGATTTTGAAAAGAGAGAAGATTATTATCACTATGTGTATTTAGATACTGTTTAATCTGTTGTGGGTATTAACAAAGTTTTGAATGTGCATTCCTTATTGTTTATATATACCCAATGAAAATTCCCTTATTACAATTTGGCCAACTGGATTTTGTTGCGAATATCATCATCATCATCCACTGTGACGCGTATATGTCACTTCGTTTTTGGTTTTCGAATTGAAGACAGAACTTTCAGTTTGAGCTCTGAGGTTTCACTAGTACTGGTGCTAGCTACACTCCCTATCTTCCCTCTTTATCGGGCATATTATCGGCTAAGCTTGGTATAGGTGTAAGTTGGAGGCCGGGGATTCAATGCGGAAAACGTGCGTGATTGGTGAGCATTCTATCCCTGTACGCTGAAGCACCAAACGCCGACTCGTTGAGACAGAAGTTTAACCACAATTTCTTAGGAGAAGGTGGACAAGAGAAAAGGCAGAGTAATAAAGGAAATGGTGACTCATAGTTATACTGCTGTTACTGAGACCTATTTTTATGTTAACCAACAACCATCGGCAGTGCCATCATGCAATTGGTAATAGGAAACCGTTGTATGATAGGCTTAATCAAACCAACTAGCTGCTCAAACCTCAGAATGTGGAATGGAGTTCAAAACCAGGTGGGTGGACTCAGTAGTTGGAAGTCACGTGAATAGATCAATGAATCTTAACCCCACTTCAAATCTACTAAGAAACCTGCAATATCATCCAACAGAGATTCTTTATATAAAAAATGAAGCAAGTTAGTAAAAGCCAGTTGTTGTTCGTAAGGGAATCGGAAACTCCTGGTTATTTTGTAGACACAAATGTTATGTTATCGTTTTCATGAGGTTACACAGATTTGCATCGATAGTTTGTATGACAAACCACGAATGACACCACCACCACAAGGGAAGTGGAAAAGAAAATTAGATTTTCAAGTGTTGGTTTGTAGGGATTTGATTGGTTACAGGATTTTCATCATGAGCTGACATTAGTTAGAGAACCACTGGAAAACCAGCTGGGAGTACTGGACAGCTGTTTCACCCCAGTTTGGGACTCTTCATCAGTACGCAATCACTGGGATTCGAACCCAGGACCTTCTGGGTTTAGATTAGATTTCTAAGTAATATTGCTCATCGAAACCTTTTGAGAATTCTGCTTTGTCTCTGATTTTAATTAACACCATCTTACAAGTCAAATTATTACTTATCAAAATAATCGTAAAAAGTTCAGCCAAAAGCAATTATTCGTGTACAGTACAGTATGAATGAGACAATCGGCTACCATACAACGTTGAATAAAGTAGTTCTTGCCCGAACACCACTGGGCTCGGTTGATATGTGCATTAGTGACGGGTAGGGAATACGCGGTGTTGTCGGCTTCATCTGGTAGAATGTTCACCAACCACGCACATAGTCGAGGTGCAGTTGCCGGTAGGGGCACTCGCTTAGTTTATTAACCCAGGAACCCAGGAGAAAAACGACACTTCCACGTGAAGCTAGCAACCCCTATTAAAATTACACCATAGATACAAAAACTTCAAATCTTGAAGCCCTATGTGATTAAAATAATGCAGCCGGTTAACCAAACGTAATAATTTACGAATCGCGCTTGTATGATATTAGCGGACTTAACATTAAAACAAAGTAACTACGTTGTTTGGAACTTTTTAAAATTCTCTGTTGGGTGATTTCGGTGGATGAAATGCTCTATCATTATTTGCTTATCGATTCGTAGTACAGACGTTTCGATAATGCGCCGTGAAGACACATCCTGGATTCCCCTGCTAGTCAAGTTTCCAAATATAATAGTCAATACTTGTTGCGTAAAGACACTTATTAGCAACCTAGTGGATTACATTTCGGTGTTTAAACGACAGATGATAGATTGAAGTGTCACTGGAAAACGAATACTTAATAGGATGCAGGTGAATCCTGCCGACAACTTCCAAACAGGACGATAAGTGCACCCTGGATCCCACCACTAAACAGGCAACACTAGTGATGAAAACAGAACGAAAAAGTCCCATATAAAAGCACTGAAGACTGTGCGTATGCAAAGAAAAACCCAAGCAAAAAATAGACAAATTCGCATACCTGTTGATTTGAACTGTCAGTCAGTGTGTTGACAGTAGTGGTGGGCGTGATTAAATTATTTGGATGCGTTGAAGCCCGTGCAACAGATATATCGGAATGTGATCGGCTAAGCAGAAAATCTTTCACAATACCCGCAAGAATTATGACCAGGCGTTCTTGATTCACTGGCCGGTCGTGTAACATTTGATGACAGAGTAATTCAGATAGCGCAATGAAACAATTTGGTGTCGACTTTGAGGCGTTTTGCTTAGCAGCATCGTGTGCTTCTTTGACAGATTCACTTTCTGTATTCTCTGTTATAACAAATACGATTTGTTAAAAGTAGATAGAAGAGACAGACAAATGAGGAAAAATTGCAAAAAAATTGTAAGGAAAGAAAAACGAAACACTATCTGAGTAATAATTAAACCAGGCTAAATTTAGGTAAAAAGTGTTACATGAATGTGTCAACAATTCAGCAGTACAATACTCGCCAAGCATTCACACGTGGTGGTCCAAGGGGGGTTAGATCGCCTCACTGCTTAACCTCTCTCAGTCGGTAGTAAAACATGCAAGAAAAGGAAGATTGGCTGGCACGACTGGCGGCCGGTCACAATTTCCCATTCGAACACTTCAGGTAATTGCATATGCTACAAGGGAGTTTCAGGTTATTCAGAATCTTAATTTAGGGCTCTATACTACCTAACTGTGGAGAAAATGAATCACTCGTTAATATTGCAAACAGGGTTCCACCGATATGAATAGTTAAAACGTAATACCATCAATATCATTTGCATTAATATAAAGAAAATAATAATCTGTACTGTACGCTAAACCAATTGCGAGAAAATTGAAAGACTGAAAGACTATCATGTAACCGAAAGTTTAGTCTTTTCGGGTGCCTTTGTTTCCAGATTTTCACATTGCATTATTTGACGGTGACCAATTATTTCCTTGGTCTCGGTGGATCAGAGGTAGAACACTCACCAACGACGTAAGTGCTTTGCTGTTCAATTCCCGGCGATTGACGCACCCCTGAACCTCGCTTAGCTGATGTTAAGGCCGGTGAAGTGGGAGGGTTGGGTGTAAGACTAGCAACCTCATCCTGTAAAAAAGAAACAGCATTGTGCGTCGGCGGCACAGTGGTTAGGACTCTCGCCAACCATGCGCACATGGTCTAGGGTTCGATCCCTTGCCGACACACACCTAATATCAATGGTAGGCCTACAAAATTTGGGCTACCGATATCCATGCTGAAAATTCCATACTTGTACCAAAAGTACGGTTTGGAATCCAGCTATAATCAAAAAAGTATTTAAAAAATTAAAACATCAAAGCTCCCGCTTGAAGGTCAATGTTTCATTCGGAACCCAAAAAGAATAAAAAGGCTATTTCGTTGATACTGATTCGTCAAATTATGACGTACAAGTAGCACGAAGATAAGTTAAACTTCGAACGCCAACAATTACCAACGGAGTGCGTCCACACCAATGGCCTTGAGTGGCCCAATGGATTTTATTCACGTGAGTTGAAGCCTTTATTCCGTTTGATTCGTGTCAAATGTCTGCTCTAACAGAGTTACGTTTGAAATTTTGGTGAAGACCAAGTCTCCCAGTATTGCTCTTAGATGTGGGACGATTTGAGAAGGATTAAAAATTCGGATTAGAGCCCTATTAATGGATCGCAATAGGATGTTATTTGTAGTCATTTAGATGAATGTATGTATAGAAATGTGGTGTAACTTTTCTATTGATACTCCTGTGCTAAACTGGAAGTTGTTTTTATTACATATAAAAGAAAGGTATCCTCTGTAATACTTTTATATTGTTTTAATGCATTTTTTTCATAAATACATGTGGTTGACATCCAAAAAGTAATCTTTCATGTGATTGGTGCATCCAAGGTCATTCGCTGATTGGCGGGCGCTTGAAGTTTATTTAACTATGCAATTATAAGCTATGTACAGTGTTGTTATTGCCAAATAAACAAGAGGAACACCACAATATATAACTTACCAGTGGTAAATGATGTTTCCATGGCAGTTAACTGAGATGATGAATGATACGGATTTACAGATATTTTCACTGAAGAAGATGTAGGCTCTTGAGGTGAATCATTCGACTGTTTGTCAGAAATTGACAGAGGTCGTTTTCTTGACGATATTCGTGTTCGACGGATTGAAGGACGTGTTGGTGTAGACCCAGTGGTACTGTTAGTAGGAGATGTTGTATTGGATTGAGAAAGTCGACTGAATATATCCCAGAAAGATGTAGTAGGAACTAAAGGGTGCATTTTTTTCATTTTAAAAGAAAAGTTTGGAAATGGGAAAAAAATTTGCGTTAGTGACAGGAAAAACCAATGAGAGCAAAAAAAAGACTTATTGAATAAGACACTGAAACGAGGTATATATTCATATTTACACAACGAATTTACTTTCTATACACGACATTCGAATACCGCATAGTTGAGAAAAACATCGGTACAAGGGAATGCAAAGAAAATGAATGAATCCCTGTTATTAAAACTTCATGAACCAGGGGTGTGATTTTCATCGAGGTTTCAAGGAGTCGTGAAATACTAATTTATTGATTCATTCTAATCAGGATAATCCCTCTGACGACATTCCAGGAAATAGTGATGCACTACTACTAACAAGTGCTAACTTAAGACAACTATTCTTCATCCTATAGTGTAACGTGATGTGCTGACCACCCACCCTTGTCCAACTAGTCCCACCCGTAATATTAGGATCATGAAACAGTGAACGAATTCAGAAGCATGTGTTCACCACTAAAGCCATGGATCTCACGGAACAAAATTATAAATGACACAATTCATGTAGGAATAGAACTTGAGCCCTATGAAATATCATAAATTTCAGATAGGTGCTATTATGACCGCTTTTAAACATAGCATTGGAGTCAGGAGTCAGACAAGGGTGCTTATTATCACCAATGATATTCCTAATTGTGGTCGACCGAATTATGCGTCAGACAGTGGGAAACGAGAAGACAGGGATATCCTGGACCGACGTGAAGAACCTAGAAGACCTGGATTTCGCGCGTGGATGATTTATGTTTGATGTCACACAAAATCGAAGACTTACAAGCAAAAACCGACAAACTGGTCGAAGAACCAGCAAAGACAGGACTCCAGGTGAACATAGACAAGACGGAGGTTATGAAAATAACCAACCAACAACAATAACAGCAGCAGAAACATCCAGCGCCAATCACCATCAACGGGAGGGATTTGAAAGAGGTTACTTCTTTCACTTATCTAGGGAGCATTGCCTCAATTACAGGAGGAACGGACGAAGATGTCAAATCGAGAATCAGGAAGGCGAGAAACACATCCATCAACCTCAAACCAATCTGGAAATCTTCGTCACTCAACATCAACAACAAAATTCCGATTTTCAATACAAACGTCAAGTGAGTCAGTTCTTCTATACGGACCGGAAACTTGGCGGGTCACAAAGAATATTTCCAACAGCCTGTTGCAGACCTTTATCAACAATTGTCTTCGCTCTATCCTCAAGATCAGATGGCCGGGAAGCATCACCAACAAGAAACTGTGGGAACAAACAAAACAAGAACCAATCGCCCAACAAATATGCAGGAGAAAGTGGAGATGGATTGGACACTCGCTGAGGAGGCCGTTGAGTGACATCGCACGTCAGGCCCTGGAGGGAAGCGGTGAGAAGGACGTCCAAGGGTGACATGGAGGAGATCGTGTGAAGAGGAGTTGAAACAGTATGGACTAACATGGATGCAAGTGAAAGTGCAGCAGAAAACAGAAGCAAGTGGAGATGTGTTCCCTATGTTCCACAAGGAACCCAAAGGAACAATAATTATAATAATAATAAGATTAATAATTCACAGGTCAAAATTTTCATTTCCTCCTAGAAATCGCATGATGAATCCTCAGGAGGCATTAATCTGATATTCATGGTTGTCAGAAGGACACACATCATAACCAATTCATTGATATACAATAAATAATAATATTGAATGAAAATTACTTACTATCTGTGTTCTGTGAAGTCCCCACACGAGATGATGATGATGACGATGACAATGGCAGTGATTTCACATCACTTGTTGTTTCTGATATCTGGGATGCTTCAGCTGGATAGAAATGCGATGGGAATGATTGAGTTAATTCATTCAGTGTTTCTAAGAGAACACCGGCAACAGAAACTGCTGCTTGTGGATGAATAATATATCGAACGGGATTGGTTGAATTCGAGGAGCCTACAGCAGTATGAGTCTCATTCTGTGACTGACTAGATGATGATACTGTTGGATTTTGAGAAATAGGATGAAAAATTCTAACCCAACAACCTAAAGCAGCTTCAAAACCAGCATTAAACAAGGTATTATTCTTAGCATTTGATCCAGATTTATAAGAATAATCGAATTCCCCTTCCTTTGTTGTAATTAAAGAAGACGATTGATTCATACCACTTGAACTGGTTATCATTTCGTAATTGTCTGTAGAATGAGTCAATCGTGAATGCGACGACAATGGCTTTTCACACAATCCATTAAATAATGATATAAGTGTATTGACAATCCAATTTCGTGTATTAGTATGACACGCGAGATTACGCAGAACCTAGACAGTGAAATGTTAGAAATTTGATGTAAAAAAGAGACTATGATATAATTAGTACAAATAATGCAGTAATATACGTGTACATCCTAATACTAAGTGGTATATGCAAGATAGTGAAGAGAAATATGTTCCATAGATCGAATCCACAACTTACACAGTTCAAAATGAAATTTAACCGAAATTAAATGGTGATCAACCCAATTAAACAAGCATATGAGTGCATAACAATTACATACTAGTGGTTGACTGAGATGAGCAGTTGTGCACACTACTCACACATCAGTCAGTAGTAGTGACTGTCAATCACAGAACAATGTGATCTGGACACCGAACAACAGTTTCACGGATTTGCCCGTGGTTGATCCAACTTAGAGACAGCTGAATCAATTCAAACCGCTTGATTTGCGACTACCTACCTACCTATATGGGCAAAATGTAAAGCCCATGAACACCAAATTCGCAATTTACACAGCAGCTCAAGGTGAGATTGGCTTTTACCAATAAACTTACAAATTGCTAGGATGAATATAAGTTTCACAAGATTAAAAAGATTAGCAGTAGTTAGTATCAAAAAAATTATTTCTTTGAACTCAGTTAATCGAGACAAATTTTTCATATACCAAGTTATGAGCTAGCTATACACAGTCCCCTTCAGGCTGATGTACATGGAGCAGGATCTGATTTTTTTAACGATTGTTTAACCGTATAACAAGGCAAGGTTTAAATCAACAGTCACAGACTTTGTGGGCTGATGCAAGCTTTTAGTTTGAGCGCCCCATGTCAGCTAACGTTGCCCGGTGTGGAAGTCATGAGTGTGACAACCAACCATCACACAATGGATGCCGCTTCGCCACCTCATCATCTGACCTTCCCTCCATATCTAATACTTTGCGGCGACAATCTTCACATCACCATTATGCTATATCACTTAACCATGAGATACAGAACGTAAATACATGTCATCAAAGACAGTTAAACTCTTCAAATCTTCAACTTTTGATGTCCATGTCTCACAGCTATGAAGAAGGATAGAGCGAACTGTGGTCGATAGTCAAATATCACGTCTACAATAGAGATGATATAAGTCGGCAAATGATGTACGAGTTTGTTTTTTATTCGCGCCAAGATTTCGTCCAAAATCAGTCCATCAGGGTTGATGAATTCTCCGAAATAACTGACGCAGTCAACACACTCAACCAATTTACTTACTCCCTGCCTTTAAACTAGGCGTTAGTGCGCACCAATCTTGCAGTACCATCTTAAATTCCACAGGAGAAGAAGACTCTGCAGTTCACCTAGTAAGACAAACACTGTCTGCATAAGCTAAGTCAACAAAACTATTTTTTGGTAACAAGTAAGTCTATAAGTCACTCAAGTAGACAACTAGGGACAAGCTCATTAGTACCTGTATGATGCGCTATCACTGAATGGTAGAATATTAAAGGCAGTTTATTAAAGCGTATTCAGCTATACGAAACAACATATATTACCAAAATAAGCATGCTATTTTCTTACCCTTTTGATTGTTGGTACAATATGTTTCTTATGATAAGAACATGTTGACATAGATATAAGTACAACAATTATACATGTTAATCCTTCATGATCAACTAATTCACGACCGCATATACCTGCAGCTGAACGACCAGCTAATGAATTATTTGAACCTAATGAAACTCCAACACTATCAAGATGTCGTAGAAACTGATTGATGGAATTAAATCGAACATCCCATCGGCCATGTCCACCGATTAATCCCGACGCTGTGGTAAAATTACGCCAAATATCTGTCGGATTTTTTTAGAAAAGAAGAAAAAAAGGAAACCAAAAGTTCAAGAAAAGAAAACTGAAAGTCTAAAACACAAGAGAGAGAGAGAGCAATGACACTGTTAAAACTAGGCAAGATGACTACAAACATATGCCGATGATTCAATGGTAAAATATGCACCTGCCAATCACGCTGGACGCCCAAGTTTGATTCTAACTAGCGATTAAAACAAGAACCTAAAAGTTACGGGACGGGTTTGTCGAAAACTTCGGTTTCCATTCCTGGCCGATGAACTCCCAAATACCTACTCTAGTTCACTACCTAGCAGTAGGCTAGGAAAAGCTGGGAGGTTGGGCGTTGGGTAACAATTCCAACCTTGAAGACAAGGAATATACATGCATATATATATATATCCTATGAAAACGGATTAATTTAAATAATTTAAGAAATATCACATAATAGCCACTTACGATCAGGTCTTGTATCAGTCGAATGAGACAGAAGACCATTTTGAACAGCACGGGCATAACGTTCTTCATGTTCACGACGTAGTCGGTTAGCTTCAGTGACAAGGTGTTGTGGTAGAGTTTCAAACTGTGACTCCTCCATGTCAGCCAACACTTCACGTAGCACTGAAGGCGGTAAAGAAGCTAAGAAAGCTGTATTACTATCAGTATTACTCTGTGAAGTCGCTGGTTGAGTAGGTTGTTCACTTGGATTGGCGTTAGTCGACTGAGTAGTTGGTTGTGCTGAAGACTGACGTTGTTGTTGTTGTTCTTGACGAAATTGTGCCAATACCTGAAAAACATGAAATCAGTGAATTTTGTATGTTAACAGATGAAAGGAACACAACTTTTTTACAACAATAAGAACCCTATAAAAAGATATTTCGTTCAAAAGGTTCACACACACACACACACACACACACACACAAGGTGAACCACCCCTTGATCCATGTGGTTACGTGAAGCTAATTCACTTCCCCTCGTTTCCGATAGGTAGTTGGAAGCCGGATGCCCAGGCCAACCAGCAATGAGCCTAAGCTCCATATCGAAATAGAAAAAAAAAGAATTTATATGAATTACCTCTTCTTGGATATGCGGTGGAAGACCAGTCAACCATTCTGAATTAATATGCTCCGGTAATGACATTGAATTTATCTGCTGCTGGACTTGTCTTGCATATCGATGATCAGCGATTACTTCCTGTCGCATTTCTTCAGGCAAAGCATCTAAAAAGGATGGATCCATTCCACCTTCAACTAATGATTGAATAGTTTCTTCGTCAGTCATCATTACAGGTGGTCTAGTTGGTGCAATATTTGATACTACAAGATTAGATATATTTTCTGCTGTACTAGTTGCAGGTTGAGTTTCACTCTGACCAGCTGTAGTAGTAGTAGCAGTATTCGATGATTCTTCCAAGTCTGTTGAGTAAAGAAATTGAAATAAAACAAACAATTAAATAAGCACATTTTTTAAAACTCAAAACAATATTCTGGATTCAAGAGAAAGTCATTGCATGCATTGATCAAATCGCCACATTAAGGATCATCATTGAACAAAGCTTGGAGTGGCAGTCACCTCTCTATCTCAACTTCATCGACTCTGAAAAGGCATTCGACAGCGTCGATCGAGAGGTGATTTGGAAACTACTTCGCTACTATGGAGTGCCACCGACAATTACACATCTCATCCAACAGCTGTACGACAATGCTGCATGCCAAGTAATCCACAACGGGAAACTTACGGAACCCTTCGAAGTGAAGACAGGAGTAAGACAAGCTGGCTGCCTACTATCCCCAATGATTTTCCTGGTTGCAGTAGATTGGATAATGCGACAAACAGCGGGCAATGAGGAAACAGGCATAAAATGGACTGACACATAAAACTTGGCGGATCTGGACTTCGCCCATCATAATATATGTCTCATTTCCCACAAACTGGAAGATATGCAGGTGAAAAGCAACAAGTTGGCAGAACAGGCATCAAAGACAGGACTTCAGGTGAACATAGATAAAACAGAGGTGATGAAAATTCCTGGGCAACACCACCAACAGCAACAACAAAAACTGACAATAATCAGCATAAATGGAAGGAACCTGAAAGAAACAACCTCCTTTACCTACCGACATGGGAAGCATCGTTTCAACTACAGGTGGGCGGAACTGACGAGGATATCAAAGCAAGAATCTGAAAAGCAAGACAAGCTTTCACTACTCTCAAGTCTGTGTGGAGGTCAACAACTGTTGAATGATATATCATACGCTAGCGAGCCAACCTAGGCGTAGTTCAGAGAAAGATATAGAAGACAACATGTGAAGGGGAATTAAAAGACTATTTGATTCTTTATGGAGATACGTACAAGACGGTAAAGAAGGCAATACAAAGGAGATGGGCAGCTGAAGCCTTACGTTCCACTTCGAAATGCACCAGACGATTAATAATAATGATGATGATAATTTTCTTAACTGTGAAAAGTTTAATCTCACTAAACACTCACTGAGGCTGGATACATGGTTGTCTGTTTAGGGGAATCCAACAACAATTTTCAGTGACTAAGCGCTTTTTTATTCTGACAATAACGCTATCCAAATTTACTAGGAGAGGATTACCCATTTCAAATTCTAAATGATATATATAGCTAAGTATTCCCTATATTAATATAGAGGTAATGCAAATACCTCCGTCGAAATATTAATCTGAGCATTTAAATGAATACGTAAGAATGTACGTAGAGCCAAAGATTAAATAACATGCCACTATGGAAAAAATGTATGATGACTGGAGTACATGTATATTTATCGAATCTGTTTAGTTAAACATATAGTCCATATTGCCACATATAGAGAAAACCTACTTTCCTGAAAGGAAAGTGGAAAACGTGACTTACGTTGGTCAGCAGTACTAGGTACTTCACTGTTTGATGAAATTTCAAGCGTTTCAACTGGGCTTACAACATCTGGAGTCAATGGAACCTGAGCAGTAGTTGTACGTTCTGTTGGAGAATCTCCTGTATTATCAGAATTTCCGAGAGTTACCACCACATTAGTGACCACTGGATTAGTAAATGTGACAGAAGTTTCAGTAGACTCAGTAGTGGGCTGGCTAATAGATGATGCTAGCGCGGGAGCTGCAACTGTTGGCTCACAAGGAGAGCTAGTAACTACAGGCGATTTATTAGCCACCTCGCTTTCGGCAATACGTAGCTTGAACACTTCATGACGCCTTTCCTCAAGCACTTTATAAATATGATGGCGACTGAGAAGAATAATATCCATGATTTCATGTCCAAATAACATTCGACAAAGATTAATCCATCGTCGATAGTGAGGTGGTAGGGCGTATCCTGCATATGGAATCAGTTGGGCATGATTAATCCCCCTAGAACTAACATCCATCACTCCCTGTTGAATTCTATTGAGCGGTGAAAGAAATCTAGAAAAGACAGCTGCAGCTAAAGCAGAATTAGCAGGAGAAGGTTGATCTTCTGCAAGACTTGTTAACATTGACCATACGAGTTCATTAGCTTCAGGTCCAGAACGATTATCTCGAGCATCACTGGTAACTGGGTTACGAGAGTGACTGTTAGATCCACCAGATGAGATTGCATGATCTACATCAGATTCTGTACCATACAGTCGATTTATTACGGTGTGATAACGCCATCCACCGTTACTGGAAGAAGAAGGGTGAGGCCCAGCTATCCGATGACGGGTGCCATAATGTGGTGGAACATGTTGTTGCGGTATTGGTGGTAAGTGTGCTACTACGCGATTTGAGGTTGACATAGTGTTGGTCACTATTGGTCGGCCTGTTAAACGTAAACCATTAGAACCTGCGTTACGACTAGATACTCCAACATTCACACTATGCGTTGAAGGAGCAGCACTAGCACTAGCAGCAGTAGGTACCTTAAATGATAAAAAAAATATTTACAAATGAAAATGGCATGAACAAACCATTTGCTAAAAATGCTAATTATATCACGGTTGTGTTGAAACAGTCAACTGAGTGAAAACGCACTACAAATTTGCAAATAATGAACACGACTCTGCTGACACTGGCTTCTCTATTCCGGAATTAGTTATTATCATTATGATCACCAAAGACAAATTGATTTTCAAATAATGAGGAAAATCATACACCTTCAAACCACAGAAGTGTTTTCAACGTTTCGGCAAAATGTAACTACTAGGGTTTGGTTGAATGGTAACACATTTCTTGAGTACAACTTTAGCTGTCCACTTAGAACTTAGTTTTAAATAAAGGCAATGGCACGGATGAGCATGCTATAGCCGGAATGAGGAAAACACGACAGGTGTCCTTTACACTGGTCTACAGCGCTTTGGACAACGAACACCATTCAAATTTGCAACACTAATGTCAGTGGTCCTGTATGTTTTAGAGTCTTCGTGGTTGTGTCACTAGTGTAGGTCACTAGCGGTTGCGTCAGTAAGTGAACCACTGGGAAATCTAGGAGTACCGGACATCCTTTTCGTCCTGGTTTGCGACTCTTCACAGCACGCATCCATAGGGCTTCGAACTCGATATCTTTCGGTTACGAGGCAAGCCACTGAGACCCAACCCAATGGTCCATGAATTACAACCTCTGCCAAATTCCTGCAAACCACCCTTTTTATTTCTTTACATTTTCAGTGGAAGCATAAGGCTTCAAGCTAGAGGTTTGAAGTTTCGGTAGCATTGATATTTATTCTTAGAGGATGTGACTGCTAGCCCCTGCCCAACCTTCACTCATTACCTGTTTTCTAACTGGCTTAGTGAGGTAAAATAGCGCGTCGGCTGGATATCGAACACCGAAACACCTGCGTGGTTAGTTAGCTCTCTATGGCTGTGCCACCAATGTAAATCAACCCTTGACAATTAATATGATGCCTAGTAGCAACTGACCCGATAACGGAAGTACCCGGGGCTATACCAAGAAGTCGTAGGCAGCGGGGTTCACGAAGTCAGGCAAGAGGAGAGTTACTCGCTCGTGACATTGGTTGGCGGTCTCGCTAAATATATACCACGAATTAGCAGGTGTTGGATTCATGGACCAATGGCTCAGGTCTCAGAGACTTAATGGTCTAGGAGCTTGCCTCGTAACCGGAAAGTCCTGGGATTCGAAACACGATGGATGTGTGCTAGTGAAGAGTCGCAAGCTGGGACGAAACAGATGTACGGTACTCCCAGGTTTTTTCCAATGGCTCTTTAACCAATGCCATCTCGCAATCAATCCTGTAACAATCAAATCCTTGCAAACTAACTTTTTTTTGCCCAACGAATAAACAGGGGGAGGAAAGGAGATGGATATGACATACTCTGAAGAGACTTACAAGTCACGTTACATGCTGACAATTCGACTGGTATCAGGATAGGAAGCGACAAGTTGAGTTGGAGTCTGAGGGCGACATGTATGGGGATTAGATGGAATCATATGGGATTAATTTTAATGTCGTCAGAGAACCGAGTGCTAGGGATATGCACTGCTGTCTCATTCGGAATGCATCGAATTTGCAATAGTAATAATAATAATATACTTGGAACAGTGAAATAAGATTTTGTACTAAGTTTTGCCATGTAGGTATCAATTCTAATTAATTTTTTCACTGCATTGAAGTTTCTGCATAGATTTGGTTTGTTTTCCTGAGGGAAGCGTCACTAGCTTCACGCTAAACTTTCCGTGTTTTTCCAGACTCGGGAACCGGTAGGGAACTTGACGAAGTTAATGCGTGATCAAAAGTGTCTCCGACACGCTTCACGCTTCTCTGTCAGCAGCTACCTTCGCTCTACACAGTTAAGATCAGATAGCCGGTCAGAAATGACACTTAACAAGGAAACCTAGCAACAAACCAACCAAGAGCATATCGTCTAACATGGAGATGAGGGGTTATGAGCAACAGTGGATTAAGAGAACTGCAGCAAAACAAGATAAAACAGACACGTCCTGTTATAGTGCCATATTCAACTTGAAACTTTAGGAAAAATTATTGTTAAATAATCGGAATACGGGGGGGGGGGCGATAGCAGAAGTGACTTGAGTAATTGTTTAATTACTCCAACATTTATCCAAGATTTAACCAACCTACAAAACGTTAGATATTGTGATGAAAAAACTACACCATAATACTATTACTAAAGAAATTACTAAAATGTGGTATTATAAAAAAATAATAAAGCGAACCTGAAGCAAAGGATGTTGATTAGCTATTGTAGCAGTTGGCAATATCTGAGGAGATTGAGACAGCTGATTATTTGCAGAAGAAACTACATTCCCACCAGATGAACCAAAACGACCACCAGCATTGTTTCCCGGCACATATACAGACACGTCTGGATTGATACGGAAAACAGCAGCACCTGATAATGTAGAGTTACCACTGTCCACAGCACTACGTCTAGGACCATCACCACCGGCGATAAAATTTGTAAAACTTGGGAAAAGCAAATCCCAATTGCCTGAATTACCACCTCTAGACTGGCTGATAGTTGATAAACTAGTTGTTCCAATATCTCTAAGGCCGTTAGTTGCAAGTGCACTCAAAGTGGGACCGACAACTCGACGGAGAGCTTGTTCCATAACAGTTGACACTGAATGACTTCCACGTGATCCGCGTACCTCAGGTAAAATGATGGCTATATCATCTCTTATAGTGTCCTGTATTGCTTCTGAATAATCATCAATATCTACTCCCTCATAGCTTCTAGCGTCCACAACATGAGTATCGTCATGAAGTACAATATTGCCGGTTTCATCATGCATATCTCCATCGTCATCATTATTATGATGAGATTCAGGATTTTGATTATTACGATCGTTATTAGATCGACTTGTAGTAACAGTCAAAGAAATAGTAGCAGGATCTATTCGATGACGACGACGACGTCGATGAGGACTAGACATACCAGAAGGTCGAACTCGATTAGTATTAGGTCTACGATTTCTACTGAGTACAAACGCGACCTCCTCGTCATCCTCACCACTAACATCTACATCATCACCATCATCGCCTTCTACCTCAGGATCATCATCATCTTCACCGTCTTCATCTTCTTCCTCCTCTTCGTCGACATGTTCGTCATCGTCATCCTCCTCCTCGTCTCCTTCTTCTGCCTCCAGAACATCGTCTTCCTCATCATCCTCTTCTTCTTCTTCATCATCTTGACTATTGTTCCCTTCAGCGCCTTGACCAGAACTGCCTTCATCTTCATCATCATAGACAAATATCACCGATCTAGCCTCTGGATCTGATGAGTTCGAGACGCGATGCCAAGGTTGACGAACATTATTTTCACCGTGATGATGATCTGTAGCAATTACCACCATATCAGCAGCCAAAACATCACTAAGAACACGAGACAGATTGGAACCAGTAGAAGAAGAAGCTCCACCAGCACCACCGCCACCAACAACAACAGAACCACCACTAAACGCTGTTTCAACATTCTCTACTGGATGTGAAAATTCTTCTTGATGATCTACTAACATAGTGATATCATTATCCTCTTGATCTTCATCGTCTTCTTCATCATCATCATCAGAATCAGTTTCAAAATCTCTAGAAGTGTTATTATTTCCAGGAACAGACTGAATCTCTGAATCTCTAACACCACTAATGCTTGATGCTTCAATTCTTCGCGGATTTGTTGTTGGTGATCCATGAATTACAACACTATGCTGAACATTATCATCATCATGAATACCAGTCATCATTAATTGAACAGCAGCACTATTACTTGGTACTGGTCCACTATGATCATTATCAGCAGCAGCAGCAGATGATGTCGTAGTAGAAGCTGGGTTTATCACTTGTCGACCAACAACAACAGAATTATTCCCTACTCCTGATTGTTGTTGTTGTTTAGACGACGACGACGACTGAGAATACAATTTAGTATATTCACGATAGACTAAAGTGAAATTTTCTAGTGCTCTTAACATATAACTAATTGTCGACTGTGTATTCGACAGATTACACCCAATTATGGCAATTAATTTACCAATATCTGCTGAAATTCTACGCTTATACAATAGGCGTAGTATAGGCATAACCAGTGGTTTTGGTAAGGAGAGTAGGCGTATTAAAAACATCATATGTGAACTGATTCGATCATTTTTCATTGATGAGACACTATCTGATTTGATATCATCGCATGATGATGATGATGATGGTAAAGATTTAACACCGATACGACTAAGTGATGCTTTGAATTCATTAATTATCAACCGTTGAACAGATTCACTACTAATGATAATTAAATTTTCTAATAAGGACATTGTAACCTCAGTAGTTGCAGGATCAGTTAATTGGTAACTGAATAAATAGGACAGGAATGAACATTTTGGAGAGGAGGAGAACGATGGCGACGACAACAACGAGGTGTCAGTAGTGGTCGACTTGCCAGCAACAGTGTGGTGGTGGTGGTGTTCAGCGTGTTTATGTTTGTACATTGCAATAAATTCAGCAACAGATTTATAAGTGCCAACTAAATCAATTAAATATCGCAAAGCATCTAATTTGCCGAGAACAATTAAACCGGTCTTTTGTTGTTTATTCACATCACTGCAAGGCATTGATGATTGTTGTGGATTAGCGGTTGTTGTGTTTATTGTCAAGCCAGGATGTTGACGACCATAGGTACTACTTGACGACTGACCAGTTGTCGTGGTAGTAGTAGTAGTAGTAGTACTAGAGCTACCCCAATTAACTGTTGTTGTACTAGAAGCAGGAGACAGTGTGTTTATCAATGTAGGATCCAGTGGAGCCGTCATAGAAGTGAACGAATCATCACCACGTGCATTTGTGTCCTGAAAGTAGACAGAAGTTGAATATATATAACAGTTAGAACTAATTTTCTAAACAAAATTAAAATAAGAAAGGCATTACAAATTAGTTACCACTTCCATTTTACTACCGAGTATTCAAGAAAGCACTAAACAATCATTGAAGAGGAAGCAATAGAAGATCTTTTTCAACACGGAAGAGTTGCTACACCTACGCTCTTATTTTCCCAGACGAGATTAAGCTCGTCAACCAAGATCCGAACCTGTGTTTTCCACTCGACAGAAGTCGACGAAATGGTTTTCAGAAGTGCAAATAATAACACTGATGATTATATGAACAAAGAAACATGATCGCATATTCGTTTTTCGGGATAGATGATATTTACATTACAAAAACTTTATTTTTCAAAATCAGATATCACTGTTAGTGTGTGAAGATAGATCAGTCAGAGAACAAAAAGTATGTATCTAATTAAAATATGCAGAAGAAATTAAATATGAGATTGTTTGAATATTCAATGATAGGATCGATGGAAAGAAATACTAATTCTCTACTACTCTACTCAAACATGTTGCTGCAGAATAGTCCCATTACCACAGCTGATAGAATGACAATAAAACCTATTCTGGGAGTATGTGTTGTGGGCAGGATCCAGAAGTTCAGATCATCTTACTAAGCATCTATGACAGATGGTGGTGGGGAAGTGAAAAATATGAGAAGATCAACTGTTTTCCGTTCAACCTGGCATGTTAGATGAACCGACACGATAAGTGATCACATAAGGTTAGGCGTAGAGTGTGAGGGGATAATAAGGGAAAATCAATCGATGAGGTTTGTGGGGCTGCATCGGTTGAAATAGTGGTCAGGACATGCGTTACGCATGCCGAGTCATCAACCTTGTTCGATGAGAATTCTGTCGATTGATATGAAACTATGTGAAGAGTGTTAGCACTGGTCAGAGCAAAACATAACACCAATTCACCAAGTTTCCGACTCTTGACTGTCTAGGTAGGGTCATCTCTAGGCTAAGAAAAAGAAGTAGCAGAATGCTGACGACATAACTACGTAGCATTAAAAGTAGCATACATATGTTCTTTTGTTTCTATCATACAGACTTTGGAATTCCGCTTTATTCTTCAGCTAACTGTTCTTTTCTCTGTTTCCTAATTTTTTAAAGATTCAATTCATCATCATATTATTATTATTATTATTGTTTCCTTGGGTTCCTAGTGGAACATAGGGCTTCAACTGCACGTCTCCACTTGCTTCTGTCTTCTGCTGTACTTTGCACCTGCGTCCATGTTATTCCATACTGTTTCAACTCCTCTTCACACGATCTCCTCCATGTCACCCTTGGACGTCCCACTCGCCGCTTCCCTTTCAGGTTCCACTCGAGGGCTTGACGCGAGATGTCACTCAACGGCCTCCTCAGCGAGTGTCCAATCCATCTCCACTTCCTCCTGCATATTTGTTGGGCGATTTGTTCCTGTTTCGTTTGTTCCCATAGCTTCTTGTTTGTGATTCTTTCTGGCCATCTAATCTTCAGTATAGAGCGAAGACAGTTGTTGATAAAGGTCTGCAACAGGCTGTTGGAAATATTCTTTGTGACCCACCGCCAAGTTTCTGATCCGTATAGAAGAACTGACTGACTTGACGTTTGTATTGGAAATCCGAATTTTGTTGTTGATGCTGAGTGACGAAGATTTCCAGATTGGTTTCAGGTTGATGAATGTGTTTCTCGCCTTCCCGATTCTCGATTTGACATCCTCGTCCGTTCCTCCTGTAGTTGAGACGATGTTCCCTAGATAAGTGAATGAAGTAACCTCTTTCAAATCCCTCCTGTTGATGGTGATTGGCGCTGGACGTTGTTGTTGTTGTTGTTGGTTGGTTATTTTCATAACCTCCGTCTTGTCTATGTTCACCTGGAGTCCTGTCTTTGCTGCTTCTTCGACCAGTTTGTCGGTTTTTGCTTGTAAGTCTTCGATTTTGTGTGACATCAAACATAAATCATCCGCAAGATCCAGGTCTTCTAGTTTCTTTACGTCGGTCCAGGATATTCTTGTCTTCTCGTTTCCCACTGTCTGACGCATAATCCAGTCCACCACAATTAGGAATATCATTGGTGATAATAAGCACCCTTGTCTGACTCCTGTGTTTACTCGAAACGCTTCGCTGAGTTTTCCGTTGTGGATCACTTGACATGTGCCGTTGTCGTACAGCTGTTGAATAAGGTTGATGAATATTTGCGGTACGCCGTAGTACTCGAGTAGTTTCCAAATTACTTCGCGGTCAACGCTGTCGAAGGCCTTCTCAAAGTCTATGAAGTTGAGGTAGAGATTTGATTGCCATTCCATGCTTTGTTCGATGATAATGCGTAGAGTTGCAATTTGGTCAGAACATGATTTGCCTTTCCTGAATCCAGCTTGTTCTGGTCGGAGTTCTGTATCCAGCGCGTCCTTGATTCTCTCCAGGATGATGCGACTCAGGATTTTACTTGGCGTCGACAGGAGCATGATTCCTCGCCAGTTCTTGCAGAGTCCCAGGTCGCCCTTCTTTGGTAGTTTCACCAGGTAACCTTTCCTCCAGTCAGTAGGCACCTTTCCCTCTTTCCAGATCTTTTGCAATAATGGAGTCAGCATATCTGCTGTCGTTTTTGGGTCCGCTTTTAGTGCTTCTGGGGGTATTCCATCTGGTCCAGCTGCTTTTCCAGCTTTCAGAAGCTTGATTGCATTCATGACTTCAGTTTTCGTTGGAGGATTGGTGTCAACTTGCAGTTGTGTACGCGCTGTTGTTGGTATTACTGGACGGGTTGTAGGTGGTGGTCGGTTCAAGAGTCCTTTGAAGTGGTCCGCCCATTGTTTAATCTGTCTTTCTTCTTTGGTAATTGGGTTCCCTTGGCTGTCTTTTATAGGTTTCACTTGTGTTGATCTCTTCCCGGATAGAGACTTGGTTATCTGATATAGTGTCCTCAGGTCCCTTTTGCCTGCTGCCTTCTCAGCTTCAGTAGCCAGGTTGTCGTAGAATTGTCTTTTGTCCTTCCTGGCACTCTTCTTCACTTCTTTGTCCAGTGCTGTGTAAGTTGAGTTCAGCGTCTCAAACTCTTGTCCATCTTTGCATTGAATCATTTTCTCTTTCACCTTTCTCTTCTCCTCTATTAGTTTCCAAGTGTCTGTTGAGAGCCATTCCTTGTCTTGTTTCTTCTTTCTTCCTAAAACCGTTGAGCACCTTTCGTTGAAAATTACCTTCAGAGAGTTCCAATGGTCTTCCACGGATGATTCCTCAGTGGTGCTACGTAGTCTTTCTTGCTTTGCTCTGACAGTTGCAGTGAAAATCAATTCATCATAACCTGTCTACAATTAAATTTAATTTAATACTCATCATTTGAGCAGATTCTGAAGATAGGATGGATGATCTGCTCTAAGACGTGAAAGATTTCAAACTCCACAAACCGAACGGAAGCTTATAACCTGGGGGGTGAGGGAAGCAAGATGGTTGTGTGAAGTTAGCATCCGTTTGGTTCATCACAACTCCCTGGATAACGTCCGAAAGGTAATTCAAATTAGAGTGATCCGTGATATTATCTCAGAATATGACGGAAAATCGAAATAAAAAACAGCAAACATGCTGTAATTTTCTTATTTCATTTATTTGTGAAATAACCGTCAAGTGATAAACTCTCCTTGACTGCTCTTGATCAGTATGCGAACCACTTTGTTCAGCGATCATTTTTGTTTTCATCGTAGGGAATATGCTAATATCCCGCCCTCCCAAAAAAAATGATATGCAGTTTTCATGCTAACACTCAATGACTGAGTGAGTTCCGACACATGAATTTCCATGAAATTGCCATAGTTCATGTTGCCACAGTTCATGTGGCACAAAAAGGTAGACAAAAGAGAGGAAAAGGTATGAGTCTCAAGTCATTGGTTCTTAGCACCTCAACGTCACCAACCAATGCAGTCTACATATCCCTATGTGGCTAGTTCATACCAACTATCAAAGACTTCATGCATTGATGCCAGGATTTGACTTGACCACCACGAACTCTTCCCAGCCTAACTCCTATGTCAGATAACACTGACTGTCAATGAAGGGGATGGTAAGGCATGCTCAACACGTCCTAATCATTTCAGTCCCTGTTGCTCCACAACCGCAGATATAGACGTCTTACTTCAATACTGCTCACCACATTATACCACTTAACATGGGGAGACAGGACACAAACAACAGGCCTAATGTGCATCAAAGCAACGAGTATAAATAAAAACTTACTTCAAGATATGTTCCTACTCCAGTTGTAGTAGACGATGAACGACAATCTCCTTTTGATTTCAACACTGTTGAAGACATTATCAAATCCATTAATTGTGTTAGCAAGTGTTTTTGTCGACTAGTAAGTGGAAATAATGTAGATCGTTCCGAATTAGGACCAGCTTCTTCGACAGTGTATGTTTTTGGATAGGATTTAGCTTTAAAAAAATAATGTGATTGAGATTCTCAGGTGATAAGCAAACAAAGATTCGATGAAATACATAAATTATGTGACTGATTTAGGTATTCTGTAGTGTCTACATTAAAATAGGTAACCAACACAAAGGTTGGCTATTAAACAATGAACACGCAGACCTTGAAACACAATTTAAATTAGGAGAAGCACACATGCTTGATACACATCATATTGTTGGCTGCGACTTGTGTCTAATGATCGGGCGTCTAAGATCAGAAGACAGCTGTCTAAGTAGTCACTAGGGTGTAAGTGGTCGCAGATCATATAACAAGGACTTTTTTCTGCAGCTTTGCGAAGATAATATATTTTTCAAGCAATACGACTATCACTGTAGTGCCCCTTCTGTCACTTAAGTCGGATCGTATTGCTATCAGCCACGGATGGTGCGTATACTGCCACTCTTCCTGGATCACTTCTCCGCCTTCCGATCAGGCTTTCAGTGCGTGCTAGGTTTATCGTATGATTTGGTGACCGTGAAAGTTGTTTTCAACATATCGACGTGAGTAAACTGGAATTCCCTGACACTGTTGCAAAGTTTCAGACAGACCTGCACACTACAACAACCACAGATGGTAAAGACGAACACTAGCTGTACATTTAAAACATTATGACATTGGCGAGTTAATGTGATTGCAGCTTTGAAGAACTCAATCTAAAAACTACTTATTCTCTACCAGTTTCTTTTAAGTTCTTGAAGCTTTTCAGTTCATTCTTCAGGATGACAGGTAAAATTCGTGTAAGTTCCTTAGGTGTGAAATCAAACATTACTTACGCAAGAGCAGCAAATTCTGGTCAAAATCTACGAATTGGAATCAGTGGTTACATCCGGGAATAGTTGGGAGCCATGATTAAAAGTGACAAAGTATATACATATCACACAGCTAACTGTCACCACTGTTCTCATCAATAATAAAACTAAACCGTGTCACCCGATCTCATTATTCCTCGCCAACCTTTTCATCCATGCAAGAGCTGTGAAAGACGTGAGTTACAGTGGTGTAGATCAAATGAACTTGACTATGTCCACAATATGGTTTAAATGTGTGATGAAAAACAGGCTACCCAAGTATTGCTTAACCAGTCAGAGATTAGTACTGCATAGTACTGTAGCAATATTTGCAGGAGTCTATACATGCACTCGCACTCTTTCAGGTTGACCGCATGAATTTGTCGATAAGTCCGTGTATCTATGTAGTTGTCGGGGTACTGACAGTATGATGGATTAAATTTCTAATTGTATAGTGAAAGCCATAGGCAGAACACAACAACCTAGGCAACCTCTTACACCATTATGACATTAGTCTTAATATTAAAGATTGAGTGTACAATGACAAGACCTAGTCAGTTTCGTTATACGCCTCTGAGTAGATGAGCAGCGGCTTTGTGTGTTCCATCTCAATAGGATTATTTGCATTCACTGATATCTTCATGAAAGTGATTCTGAAGTCAAACGATGTCTTTTAAGACACAACGGGAATGATCTTTCAATGAGTGATGCCATCTTACGACGCTGTGCATTGGATAGTCACTGACGTTAGCTATATGCTAACCATTGTGTGACAAGTTGCGAAATAAAGAGATAGTCAACATATGAGGCCTTGCTGAGAGGTGAAAGTAGCACTGTTAGATTGACAACTGTTGGTGCATTTGAGTATGAAAACAATTTTAGTACGTCCACCAATACCTAACCCAGAGCTGTTTAATAGATAATTACCAACCTACTATCCCCCCTTTTAAGTCCTTATAATTGCAGCCATCAAAAGCCGACCTAAATGAGTCATGCTAATATAATGACGTCAAACCCCGACCGAAAGCTGCTACCTTGACGTGGTGGTCGGGCTTGAAAACCGCAATGACCCAACAAGCTATACTGGCTGAGACTTATGTCGCTTGAGGTCCTACCATGCCAGAAAGGTTGTTTGGATAGCGGTTAGACAAAAAGCAGTTACCCAACCCAATGCTATGACTCAAAGTAAATCACAAAATATCATGCCGGATCAGTCGGGGCCCGGACTAACAACGACCGCGCTTCCCGCTGCCGTGTCACAGGGCAGAAGTGATAAATATGCTACTGAGACACAACAAATGAAAAAGAACAAACAAAAACAGGCCGCATGTGACCGGCCTCAAGCAGTTGTTCCCTGGGCTCTGCAGTCACGCAACCAGACAGCAATGACGTCAAACACAGACAAAAGACAATTAACACAAAAACGCACACAAACTCACTTTCTAAATCTGTTTTAGGTATAGATAGACTGAATGTTTCTGACATTAATTTCATAGCACGTTGACGATCCTTTGCAAACAATGGTGAGCACATATTCAACAGGTAAAACAAATCACGACATGATCTTGGACCAGCTTCAATTCCCATGAAGGCGCTAGGTATACCATACTTTGACATTTTACTCAAAATTTCTTTCATTATTCTCTCAGAAGTGGCGGAATCATCAAATACCTTGAACGTAAAAATATATACGATATAGCATTAATATATAAATATGTATATTATGTAACGGGATGTAACAGTGGATCACCAGTATGGTAGTTGTACAACCTCTCCAACTCTGGGGAGGGTTAGAAAAGGTCTGATCCAAAAATTGTACATCACGACTTAAGATCTTAACTACAAAACCGACCACATGCTGTTGTTGCCTGTGCTCTCCGACACGCAAAACTGATGCTTCTCCTGTTTCAGACATCCTAGAGAAGAAACCAACTTCTATAATGTATGTGTATCTAGGGTGTGAGTAATAAACACCTACACACACCAGCATAAGTAATTAGTCAAATGAACCGTAGAAATGTTCAAAAACTTTTGTGATTATATTTAGATCAACAGTCAGAATCGGAAGAGTATGAGTGGTATTTTATTACTCTAAAATGAGTGTGTGGAGGTCGGTTGCACTGAGAGCAGGAAACAAAAAAAAAACGAATTTTATGCAACATTGACGTCAAGTTAGCGGTACTACAAGGTTTAGAAACTTGCCATGTCACCCACCAAAAGCTTTTTTTAAGCTGCTGCAGGCTTCCATCAACAGTTTACACCTTCAACTGATACCGTAAATTTAGATGACAGGAATTGAAAAAATAGACAAAAATGAACTCTGGTAATGCATCGTACCAGCCTACGACCTACTTATTGTCTAACAAATACAGAGAGGGAAATTCACATGGATTGTACATACACTGAGCAGGCTTGCAATTGGTATACACCATGCCAGATCTTAAAGTAGAAACCAAATGGCAAGCGACAGGGTTGGACGTCCAAGAATCGCGTGGAAGAGGTCAGGTGACAAGGAAATGAAAGCTTGTAGGCGTTCGTGGTGACGACTGAAAGTGTAGTAATGAACCGGGTGCAACAGAGATCTAGCAATAAAGCTCCATATTCCGAGCGAAACGCAAGAAATGAATAATAATAATAATAATGAGTCACTCTAGATTGAACTCACTTCGGATATAAGAGCACCAACAAATGCTGAATAATCAGCTGAAAACTCCTTAGCATGCGGATAGGTGAATAATACTGTTAAGAAGTCGGATTCAGCTAACTCCCTGGCGTTTTCATAGCTTGTAAAGCATAAGCGTAGCAGCAATCTGAACATAGCATTTAAACAATCCGATGGAAGAGGTGTTTGCTGATCAGATGATGTAGGCATATTAGTTTCAGTGAACGATGACGACGACAATGAAGCATTTGATTGTGTAGTAGCAGCAGATGGTGTTCTCTTTAATGCACGGAAATGTTGTATTAATGCTTGGCATAGCTTTGAACGTTCTACAGGATTTAAACATTCAGGTACTTCTGTGTTCATTAGGCTAAGTTCATAGGGGGACACTATAAACATATTTTGACGAAAAAAGTACGAAAAGAAATAAATATGAGCAAAACTAGTAAAGCAAATTCACTCTAACTTATTCTCAAAGAATAAACGCATACAAAATAAGGTGAGAAGTTTGCAAAAAAGTGAACTAATTCAAGTTGTCACACTTTAGATAACTACATGTATAATGCTGGAGAGAGAATAAAATTCAGGTAAACTATGAACATTTAATGGATTTTGGAGATCTAAAGTCTAAATGCATTTGATCCATTGAGAACGATTCTCAGCCATACCATCGACACTCTACAGCCATTGGTTCACACAGCATCCTGACATCCCCAACCAGACAGTCTACACCTTCCCAACATGGATGGCTGAAAACTAAGTGTCAAAGACTTAAGGGACTGATATCACGTTTAGCTATGGCTAACACAGCTAACTCTTTTCCGGCCTATGTGCTAATTATCTCAGTCAATTTAGCTTCACAACTTCATTGCCTGAGTTTCCATCCTTACCTAACATTAAGTTTACCTTATTATTACTCACAACAGATCATACCATTTAACACGACAGACAATAAAAATATCTATGGTCAAAAACAGTTAGCCTTTCTACATATCTTCCAATATCAGTGACCACCTCGGACAGCCATAAAAAAGAGGACAGAGAGGACTACTACTGTGCATTAGACACGCACGTTGATCGATGGTCGGATATCACGTCTGACTCAGGCGCCACATCGTCGAAGCATCCGCATAAAGAGCCGACATGTCGACAACAGAGGCCGAGCGCTTCGGTCTAATCAATATCAGCGGGAAAATCCTTAATTATATAACATAACACACTTACTCTGATCCGTTGTTGAAGTCTCCGTATTTGTTTCTCCATCCTTTGGAATAGACGGGAACAGAAGAACAGGACGTCTATGCATACTGACAAGATTGCGTTGTGTCATTGTAGGGAATTCAACAGTATACGGTCTTCGATTAACATCATAAGAGGCGAATAAATCACCTCTATGAAAACGTTTATCGATAACTCGCATACTTTCATTAGCATAAGGATGCCAAAGTACTGCTTGATTATCGAACCAATACCAGTTATGCGAAGAAGCGTATAGTTTAATGCTTTCCTGGCGTAGACGCATAGCCTGTAAGAAAAGGCATGGGAGAAAGAGAGGGGAGAAACACAAATAAGTGTTGAAGTGAATTATCCAAAAACTGTATCTATATCACACACACAAACGGTTAGATTATACGCATAACCCGTTCAATCTCCTACCTAACTAATCTGAAGGAGAGAATACACAAATTCATTATTCCACAAGAAATTGTTTAGTGTTGTGCTGATGTATTTTTTAAATGTCAGCGGAAATAAATAGCTCTGTCGAATCAATTTCGCCCCCCCCCCCAGGAAGTAGTATTGGTTTATATATATATATATATCCTTTTAAGTTTCAAAACTACATCAAGAGCTAAAGATATCGTGTCTACAAGTACAATGAAAGCTTCACAGTTAGACGACTCACGGCTCAGACGACACAATAACATGGTAGTCAAAATATGTGAAGCATAGAATACTAAAAGACCAATAACAGATATCCTACTACTGACACCGAGGACTTCGATAAAATCAGCCCTCCCCTCCCCCAAAAAAACTGATTTTAAATACCAAAAAACAGCAGTCATTTCATGCATTTTACGTCCTAAATGAGTACAGTTTTCGTTTCCGTTAAACATCAAGTAGTTATTCCTTCGCATTTTTGGATGAGATATCCTGCATGACTTTGTGGTCATGAAAAAGTATTCGAATATCAACACATCATTCAGCCGAAGATCAGGTGGTCAACCATAAGGGATACATAATGAAGCGCTTTGGCAGTGCAGCGAACCAGCTAACAACTATATGCAAGAAGAAATGCAGAGCGATTCAGCATACGAGGAGACAATGAATGCAAGCAACTCGAGTGGAATCCAAATAGGAATTGACAAGTTTAGCTGCCAAAGGTGATGACAATAATAGCCTCGTTAAATCACTGGGCTACCATCAAAATGCATCACATCTACTGTATTTCACACTCTTTTAACAATCCAACAACCTTCATGAATCTTGACGTACTCTCAAGCACATTTTCAAAAAGAGCTACAACCTGATGCAACGGGTTTTTCGAAGAAAATGGGAGAGAAATTTCGCGAAGTAAAGAAGTCTGTTTTGAAGGAAACAATAGTGTTTAAAGTGATGCATCACCGATTAGTAATATTTCTCAAAGATCTTGAACGTAGACCTCACAAAAGCTAAAGTTGAAAATTCTGTACTGTGTTCAAAACGAACTTCTCAGAATAGGGAAACAAACGTTTATGGGCATTCGAGAAAACCAGTTGAAGGTGATGTCAGAGGACCGACTACAAAGTAATGTGCCAATGCGGTTGTATGTTCCCCTCGGAATACTAGGAGTAAATAATCAAGCAATAATATTGCTATTAATTCACCTGGACACATAAATGACGGCGTTTAATAGATTTCTCCGATCATTTCACTACTTTCTTTAATTCGATTCTCGACCGACGAACTCCTGGACCTCATTCAGCTTACTAGCAAACAGTAAGGAAGGAGGGAAGGCATGAGGCTAACAACGTCAACCTGTGTAAAGGAAGAAAATCACCTCTACGAAAACTTCGCAGCTTGAAGCGCTATGCTCCACAGGCGATGCAGACGAATGAAAAAGCCGGTTTGCATTGCTCCTATATGTACTTATCAGAAAATTTCGTACTGACAGACCTCAGACTTATTACATTACACAGTCCTCAGAAGTAGCATTCGAAACTATTCCTATCCACAACAAAAGTGATTATCCTTCATTTTCAAACTCGCTAGTCATCTCTCTAACCACTAAGAAACATTAAATACAGGCTTACTAAGCTTATTTTAATGGGGAAAAAGTTTGAAATATATAACACAATCAACAAGAACAGGTGATTACGATATTGACTGCACTCAATTCATATAGAAATACTAACTACCACAAGTTTTAAAAATTGGAAAAGAATTTCACGTGAATTATGCCTACCTGAATGCTTTTTTCATATTGATCCAATATAAGAAAAGCTAAAGTTAACGTTTTATAATAGTCTGTTTTTGATGACGAAACAGAAGATACACCTTGAGAAGAGCCAAGTTCCGCATCATTCATCTCCACGCACATGCTATGTCCATGTGAACTACCAACACCAGCATTATCACTGCCGTCGACAATCGGTTTACTAATCACTTCAGATTGACAAATAAACTCTATCAGCATACTGGGTAGTTTATAACTCCATGCTAAAGAAGCACAGACTGATGGACATCGAGTGAATAAAAGCACAAGTAAGTGTAATCCAACAGTCTGGTGCTCAGTATCACGATTAACAAACTCTGGATTCTCGGGGCTTAACAACAACACATCAGATGGTTTACTGTTGACCGTAGTTGTAGTAGGTGGAATACGAAGATATGACGCGAGACTAGAGATGACAACGGCGAATAATTCATTAATATATCGTTCATGTTCACCACTGGATAAGAATAATTCAGCGATTTGATGGAGAATCTACAATTGTAAAAAGTGATTAGAAAAGCTATATATATATATATATATATCTACAATTGTAAAAAGTGATTAGAAAAGCTATATATATATATATATATATATATATATATATATATATATATTATGTACTGGATCACAAAATTTCGAACACAATTTATAATTCACATCATCGTAGCTACTGTTGTGGTGAGAGTTGTCTACTAGACAAATTGGTAGACAGTAATTTACGTCGATGTTGACGTTCTCAAGATTGGTCGTGAGAAAATATGAACAAGACTGCTTCAAAAACCGACCACAGCAGACTTTGTGTAGGCGGATACCGTTAGAATATAAATGATCTGACATTCAAGAAACAGTCACAAAGAGATGAAAGAGATTAACTTTAAGTGAGAAACAACCAATCAGAAGACTGTGTTTGTTTGCTTAACTAAACTACAATTATGTACATGAAAATATATAAATATGTTTTGATTCCCTTAATAAACGATCTGTTGCCTGGCCCTTGTCTTCTGTTGTTACAGTAGTAGTATGTAATTCCACACCAATGCGTTTATTGGTTGTACTAAACAGTAGGCAATAGAATTATATACTGGATTCACGAAATTTCGAACACAATTCATAATTCACATCATCGTAGCAACTGTAAATACACACAACTGCGAAACTTGATTTCTACAGTTCTAGCACTTCTTTTCCATTTATCTTGAACATAGTAGAATTTCCCAGACGTTCGTGAGGCGTGTTGAATCATTTCTACAGCTGACTAGACTAGATAAATAAAGCCTCAGTTATCCATTCCACACTCACCACCCTGTTACGTCAGATTTTAAGACAGTCACTATGCCCCCCATCTTATTGTGTGAAACTGGATGTAGTGTTATACCTGAGTCTTTTTCTGACCCTACCCATTGTGCTCCACTAATCTAGTGGACATGTATCAAATTCACTGAGAATACGTGCATAAAAGAGAAGAACGAGAATTATTCAAAATGAAGATTCGAAGTTGTGTACACGGAATTAATACGATTGTGAAGAATAAATTGTGCTTCGGTGGCACAGCGGTTAGGACGCTCGCCGACCACAATGCACATGGTCCGGGGTTCAATCCCCAGCCACAGACGCACTTCTTCACCTCGCTAAGCCATTAATAAGACTGGTAAATAGGGAAGGTTGGGCATGAGGCCAGCAACCCCATCCCGAAAAATAGACTCTGCTACAGAAACTTCAAGCTTCTAGCTTGAAGAATAAATTGCATCCCCCACACTTTGTTATCCAGTGAATAATACTATTTTGAAAAAACAACAGATCGAGCGAAAAAAGATGTTCCTTTTCAATTAGTTCATCATCATCGACTCTACACTAATAAATAGTTTCTGACATCAAAATTATTTTACTAATTAATCAGTTTTAGGCATAAGCGGGAGTGAAATCAAAAGGTTAAAGGTCACCAAAACAAATAACTAATAGATGTTAGTAACAAGATATCTAAGTTTCAAAAGAGAGGTGAAAATTAATTACGGAATTCAAAATAAGCTAAGTCTTAGCGACAAGGTATTACGTAATCAAGAAATTTGTAAAATAGCAGTGATGACTAACAAGAATAGGATGACTCAGAAGAGTTACGTAAAGTATAAACAAGTTAATAGAATTAGGTAGAATTGTAAAAATTGTTAATTTTTACAGTTTTCATAATGGGAACTTGGAAAATACTGTAATAAACAAAATTATATGAAACATATAGATTTAATTCTGACGCCTTTTCGAGGATACGCGCTCCCAACTTTGAATGTTGTGTGAAAATATATCGACCAAAATAGAGAGCAGATATGTTATGCATGCCAAGACACAAGCCACCTACCTACCTACCTAAATAACCAGTATTCGCTGATAATAAGAGCTAAGTGTGGAAAAGAGGTAGAAGTGGTTGGACGTGAGGATGGCAGTAATCCATACAAATTTTCCCCTGCTCATTTGAGCTACACACACAGAGGAGGTGAAGATTGTTCCTTAAGAATCCTTGAAGTGCTAAGAATATATTAGAGGCTATACACTGTGAGTGACATGTCTGAAAAACGTTTGCTGTAGTCATAGAGATTTTGAATATTTTCTTTATTCTTCAAGTAACTATTCTTTCTCCTCTACACACCATTGATCATTGCAGTTCCATTGTGGTTTCTTTACTCAAAGATATGTGGCGAAATGAAGCGATGCACCTATGAACATTCTTACGATGAAACTTCAGTTCAGTGTGACTCGACATAAACAAGATACAATACAGCTGTTTCGTTCTAGTCTGCGACTCTTCAGTGATACGCATCCACCGGGGTTGGAACCCAGGACCTTCTGGTTACAAGATGAGCTTGTGGACCCTTGAGCCACTGGGACCCGACCACTGGTCTACGAGATCGCCAAGTAACTAGAAGGTCCTGGGTTCGAACCCCTGCGGCTGCGTACCACTGAAAAGTTCTAAACTAGGACATAACAGCTGCCCAATACTTCCAGGTTTTGCAATAGTTCTCTAACTTATGTCAGCTCATGATGAAATCCTCCAACCAATCACACAAAATTCATACAAAACCAATACTTGAAGATACAATATAGTTTGAAAAATAATAATAACTACCCCTTTAAAATGATCCAATTAAAACACTTACCTGATCTGAATGATGACGTTTAGCTATAGCATAACACGTTTTGAAGACATTTTGTTTCAGTGATTCTCGAGCTTCATTGTACACCTTTTCGTTAAACGGTTCAAGCATAACAAGGGGAAATTTATAGGCAGAAGGTCGCTTTAAATCTTTCAAGTTGAGACTACTATTTGTAGGCAAGGTAACTTCACTACCCGTGATGGTGGGATCGTCTGTATTCATGAGTGTTTCCAAACGATCAATGGTACTTAGCTAAAGGTAAAATGGTATAAAAGATAACATTAAAAATAATAATAATACGCTTGAAAACCACTCTGTTGGAAGGTAGAGCAAAGTTAAATTACCGAATAACCAACGAGTATCCAGTGAAATCAAAGTCACAATAATCTACATGATGAGTCTTCGCAGATTAAAGTTTTAATTCCTACATCTTGTCTAAGCCTGAAAATGCTCCTTAGTACACAAGAATTAATTGCATTGCCTTCAACGATGAATTTCTACAAATATACACCCACCACCAGGTCGCTCCTGGTGGTGGGTGTATATGACCACTTGTTCACTTCCATTCCCAGACAAGCGCCATATTACTGCCAACAGGCGACTGGGATATCTCTAGCAAAAGCAAAAGGTGGAGTCCGAACTTCTGGAGCTTACAACCGAACTGGTGGATATTCAAGTCTACACCTAGGCAAGCTGGAAAACCCTAACTCTAAACATATGATGTACATGAGCTCCGGAATCCAGTTGGATAGAATGCCGTATGGACCTGAACCTGAGGCATGGGAATCTTTACCCCCGAACGCTACTTCACTGTGTTTTGGATGATATATCAAGCCAAAGACTCTGTGTGTGGTGCCTTAAGACAACCACGAGCTTTGGCATGACGGGCTAGGCAGTAACCCAGCCGTCTCACAAACTGTGATGTTATGCGTACCGCATCCTTTTGTGATTATAATGTACCAAATTTGTTTTGTTTTTTTAAATAAAATTAATAAATAAATCTGCATCTTATAGAAATCATCACATTACACAAAACAATCAGCTTAGAGAGAAAAAGCAACCGCGCTCCAAAAAGTGATAGAGAAAATTTTGGTTATGACTTAAAGAATTGACAAAGTTGAAACACATTGACCTAAACTTCTGACTATTAATGAACACATTACAAATTTGAAATGGAGCTTAGTTACTGTGGAACGGGGATTTGTACACAGGGAGGTGTGGACAGTCTCGAAAACCTAAGAGGCAATGTTTAGAAACTGTTGGTGATATGACTCAAAATCCACTAAGCCGTTATCAATTCGCTTGTTACTATTTATCCTCGCCAACGAAAACATTTCTGCTTACTATATTCCTTTTGAATCTCTTTTGTCTACCTTTGTGTGCTACATGGGGGTAATGCAGCTTGGACTGGTACACCCTTGTGCTGATTTCTATTTTTAGACTCAGTAGGTCGGGAGGGTACGGGAAGGGTTTTAGGGCGCCATTTGCATTTGCAAGCAAGGCAGTCATTTACTAAATGCTAAAACTAATGTCTGCTACCTCATACAAGGTAAAACGATCTTATGGCATACCATATTTGTCAAAAGCAGGAAAATACTTGTATGACATTCTTCGGGAAGTATCCTAACATGCTTCTGGAAAAA
This sequence comes from Trichobilharzia szidati, assembly GCA_944472155.2. Lineage (NCBI taxonomy): Eukaryota > Metazoa > Platyhelminthes > Trematoda > Strigeidida > Schistosomatidae > Trichobilharzia > Trichobilharzia szidati. Next base: position 110,388,550 of record OX235273.1, on the reverse strand, counting down.
ACACTGTGCATACGCCACGTTAACTGAAAAACACATTGCTGCAGACTGGCAGAAGTTGAAATTGATGGGCTAATGCATCGAGTCCCAGTGGCTGAGTGATCTATGAGATCGCCTCGCAATCGGAAGAATTTAGTTTGAACGCTGGTATTCCCAACCAGGGACAAAACAGCTGTTCAATACTCTCTGGTTCTCCAGTGGTTCATTAACTTACGTCAACTCGTGGTCATTCTGGTATGTTGCTCATGTGTATCATGCTGGTTATAAGTCTACGCGGTTAGAAACGACAATTAGAGACTTCCGGGGATAAGGCAATGAACCAAACATTTCAACGAACACACATCTACATCTCATACCTATATCCAAACCTTGATACCCTGTTTACCATTGTAGTACAGCTTTATTTTTGCATGTTAGCTAAGTCCATAATCAACTTTAACAGTATTAACATTACTACGTTTTAGTACATGTTCCCTGTGCCACGATGACGTCTTATTACTGGAATCAATGAATTAATTCAAAATTATACATAATTGTCTTTTTTCTAATGATAAATGTATAGGAGAAAGACTATAACTTACATTATCAATAAATTCGGTTAGATGTTCATACACGTTAGACTGAATTCCTGTAGTATCCATACTGGTCTCCGATGACGTGGACTGACTCCCAACACCAACTTCCCCTGCTGTGCCACCACCACCTATCCGATGCCGTTGACTTCTACGAGGTGGTCGAACTCTTCTCAAACCAGCAGCTATAGGTGGAATCGCATTGCGCATTAAGTCCTCTGGAGGAGTCGCTATCATAAGATTTACTGCATCGTTTGTATTCCATCCCGTTTGCTTGATGGGAAAAGACAGTGAAAAACATAACAATAATAGTGGCAATAAATTGGCAAAAAACACAATCATTTATTGATGGACACCAGTAGGATGAATACATATACACATATAGCTGAATTAGTGCCGATGCAATTATGGTAGAGACTTGGAATACTGCTTTAAGCCCCCAAACTTTCAGTAGATGAGTTCCAGGTTCCAGTCTAGTCTCACCTCACCTACTTAACAGTCTGGGCAACTGGATAGTTTCGTAAGCCCTTACACACACACACACACAGATAAGTGTGTGGCATGTAGGTTGGCCCACATGAAAGACCAATTCCCAGAAACCCAGTCTAATAAATATATCCTATATTATGACAATTAAACACTGAATGCTTACTTCCAAAGCAACCATAGCCAAATCATAATCAAAGCCCATCTCTTCCATCAAACGTAAAGCGTCAGGATCGCGTACACCCTCCTCAACACCATCAATATTATTACTGTCACCATCAGCTAGATATGATTCTTGAGAATCCATAACTTGTGAAGGATTATTATCCACTGAAGACTCTACAGACGAAGCAACTGTCATTTGAATTGCTGCTTGTGACTGGTCTGGCCTTTGGAGTACAGTACGAGGTACAATGAGTGGATTTGCAGTAAGGCCAGTCGTAGTAGACGCTGGAGATTGCTGAAATAAGTAAACCAAAAAAAGCCGAAAAGAAAAAAGAAACATCCATGTCATATGAATGCCTTTTTGTAAATGAAAAGTTGTCTAACAATTACAACATTCTCAAGAGTTAGTTTATAGGAATCCGACTTGTTCCAATTTTGATCACAAAGTGACTTCAGTTTAGGAAGCCGCTAGAAAACCAGGGAGTACTGGATGGCTGCCTCATCGTAATTCGACCCTTTTCTTTCAGCAATACGCACTTATGAACCCACCAGAGGTTGAACCCAGTACCATCAGATTATCAGATGAGGTCGTATACCACTCAGTCACTAGGATGTAATCATCCAATGGTTATGAATTCTAACTTCTATCAATTTGAAGATTTAGAGAGACCAATAACAACAACAGTCCCCCCAGAAGTTGTGAAAGCAGGCTATTCAGATTAAGATACCCAGCTCGCTGACAATTTAGCTACTTGAGTCCGAAATCAATATACAACGAATTCTAACTGTCAATTTGTGAAATAGAACTACCATTAACCAATACCTTCAAAGAGCATACACTAATGTTGGTTGTAAAAATAATCTATATTGAAATTAATCCGATTCCCTACAATATCCCACAATTTCAATATCAACCTCCACCACACCGAAGGATATAAGATAGACACCCTGAAGTTGTAGCGAGATGATGCTCTGGTCAGTAGAGTCCACCATGTCAAGTTGAAGCGGATACTCATCAACGCCATTGACTGTCGGTAGAGATACATCACGAATTGGCAAAGTTAGAACCCATAAGTCATTTATATCCGGCACAAATGACTGAATGATCAACGGGTTTTGGTCTCCTGACAAAAAGTTCCTTTTCCTTCTGGGATAGTGGATGCGCATTGTTTTAGAATGCCAAACTAAGATGAAACAGCTCTGCAGTACTCCCACGTTTTCAGTGATCTCCAACTGATGTCGGTTCGTGACGAAACTCACATAGAAGTATAAACTGACTGTTAACACAGTTAGTTGTTCAGCCAGAGGTTTACTATTGCCAAATTCCGGCAATAACGTCTTACAAATCAAAGGTATTATGTTTCATTGCGTTCCACTTTGTTTAAGACACTACACCTGTTCACCTGTTTAGGTGTAGTTTACGCATACAGAATTCCTACTACTCCATAATAGTAGGAAGATATCCCAAAAAGAAAACATCTTAACATATTACATCATGTAAATTACAGTTTCAATCATCACTATACACATTAAACAAGTTTAGAGGTTACAGTGGTATGACCTGAGATAGACAAAACAAAAAACACAAGTTCACTTACCTCTAAAGATGTGTCAGAGACATCCATGGGTAATTCATTCCGTTGTTCAGTGTTAGGTGGAACATTTGCCTCTGAATCGGTTGTTTGAGATGACTGAATAGGTTGTGCGGTGGAAGACATCTCATCTTCAAGAACACTAGCTAGTGGTTGATTACCAGAGTCAGTGTTGTTCGACTACAGAAACAGAAATAAGAGAAGAAAAAGGGTCACTTGAATTCGCAAACCTGCAGCAGTTGGAATTCATGAGTCACCGGATTCCATCCCAGTAATTAAATGGCAATCTGAAGGTATTGGATGCCTTCAGCTAAAGAGAGCAAAACTAGAACGGAACACAGCACTGTCTGGCTAATTCTCTATGTTTCTCTAACGGATATTAATGCGTCATCAAACAGGTGTGAAAATTCCAAGCGGTAGTTGGATCGAGATCTTTGTATTCTGTAGTTGTCATTATTCACTCTTCAACTGTCTTTCATCCACTTCTTTTCAGTTTATTGGTGAGTCGTCTTTGTGCTTCGTAATTGCATTAATTCAACCATAAAATTTGGTAGATATTGCCAGAAACAACATAATTTGAAGGAACACTATGGAACGTTCACTGGACAACTGCACCGTTTTAACTGACTAGTGAACACTCTCGCCCATGAGACTCCACAAGCAATCGAGTCAATGATCGTAAGGCTACCAGATGAGCACGCTAACATTCAGTCATTAAAAGATTAGAATCCAACAGCCTGTGTATTTCAACCTCATGATATGACGCTACAACTTTCTACTGATGTCATATACCACTGCTGGTTATGAAGTGAAGCACATAACAGACATATATTACGAAACACAATCACAACTTACTTTTAAATATAATTGAAAATAATTATCCCGGAGGCTAAAAATCACCGCAAAATCGATGGGGAAGAAGGAAAGCTGTTAATGACGAAAACTTGTGTTTTACGCCTTCTAGAAACAGTCCCCTCCCATCTGAAGGCTAAAAATAGCCGGTTGTCACAACTGTTAGATTTTAAATAGCTTATATGTGACATTAAACCCTGAAACCATTTTCGAACATAGGCTGTTACAACACTTTACTACATACAGCTAAAATTTACTTAATTTTCATTTCAATTATTTTATGCCCATAAAAAGAATGCTGCTAACTGACCACAATGAGTTTCAACATAAAACTTTGCACAGGAGTGCAACAGTTCAGCTCGCAACTCCTTACGTAGCCCACAAAGATAGAAAAACAGAAACGGCACATAAGAACTGTTATAAGCAGAAATGTAAGACAGAAAGAGTAGTTACATGGAAGAAGATGACGAATGCTTGGATTTCTATATGACTGGAAATGAGCAGCAGTTATTGTGTAAGTGTTTCTATATTACTACCTGGCTGACGAAATCCTAGTAGATGGAACGGGATTCAAACCTGTGACTGACTCCATGGAGGAAAGCCAACATATCCTACTCATGCTACCTCCATATCACTTTCGGACCCACATTCTACTCCTCGCTTCCCGGTCGACGACCCGGAGCGTGTTGTCATTCAATGGGTCTTCTCATTGTATGCTCAACAATATAAATTCAAAATACATGATACAAAAATTGAATGAGAGTCATTTTCTTAGAAGAAAAACAAAAGTACTAGTGCAGACTTACATCAGATGGACGAACAGCACTGGTGGAAGGAGAGTCAGTATCCATGGCAACTTTCTCATTGTTAAATATACACGGAACTACTGTGACCAACATGCTGAGTAAATGTTCAACAGCCTTTCGACTGAGTAAATCCTGAATAAAAATAATTATAAAAACAAATGATAACATCAGCATGTAATGCGATTTACCGAAGCAATCAAGATTTAACGTCTTGTAAAAAGACTATATATATAATACTTTGATAGAACACTAGGCAGTAACAAATATCATGTGTTTAGTCCTTGGCATTGCTGTAGACTGAATTCCACCAGTCATGTTTGCAGTCTGGCCACCATGTTAGGTGGTTTGCGGTTACAGTGTACTTCAAATGTTAGTTGTTAGATGGTTGAAAGTAACCGGCAGGATGAGATTCGGACTTAGCTTTCGTGCTTGTTGGCAATCGTCAGCGGGGAGCACCTGCAATCTTGAAGGAAGTCAAGTTCATTCTGAGATTTGAAGCTGGGTCAACCAGTGGTGTGGTCGGAGATGTTACCACTGAACTATTTCGGGTCAAGATTAACCTCCTCCTCCTATAGGTCTGTAATGGCTACTTTGATTGGATATTAGGAAGTAACTGAAGTCATGCATCTAGCCCTTGGTGTTGGTGCAGTCTTAATTTTATTAGTTACAGGATTTCATCATGAGCTGACATTGGCTAGAGAATCATTGGAAAACCTGGGAGTAGTGGATAGCTGTTTCGTCTTAGTCTGGGACTCTTCATCAGTATGCACCCACCAACGGGACTCGAACCCGGGACCTTCTGTTTACAAGGCAAGCTAGTTCGTAGACCATTAAGCCATTGGAACCCGATCCAATGGCCCATGAATTCTAACTTCTGCCAATTCACGACATAGCGCGACCACTAGCCAATGTCTTCGGCGAGTATATGTCCTCACACCTGACCTGCTGCACCCTACTCAATTTTATTAGCCGAGATTACATATATAAGATGCCAGTACCAGTTGTCTGGAAAATAACTCAATTCGTCAGCATCGTCGGCACGATAGAAAAACACACTACGGTAATAACAGAATCAACTCGAAATTGCAAAAGGAACTGTGTGATTTAAATCTCCTAGTAGAGAGAGTATCAACGGAAATCAAATAATCCGCCATTTTTGAAAGTTCTCTTAGTAGATATCAGACATACATTGATTCAACCTTTTTTTCATAGAAATTCATACAACACAGGCAAGAAATAATACAAGCATTAAAAAAGAGTAAATCACCTGTAGATCTGTACGAGAGCATAACTGTGCAAGTGCTGGTAGCATGCATTGATGAACACGCGTAGTAATTTTTGAAACATTAACATTATTGGCATCAATATCATTTGCTCGTGAAGCCTCTGAATTAAATCCAGCACAAAATTTTGTACTACTCATATGATCGGCACAGACAAGCCATTCTTCTAAGACCATCGACAATGGTTCTGCAGTAATATAGTGGAATAAAAGAAAAGGATTGAAAAATATAATTTTCTTCAAGTATTGGTTTGAAGGGATTTGATTGGCTTTAAGCTGCCTGATCACGAAATGACACTAGTTAGAGAAACTACTACAAACTATCATGGGGTACTGAAAAGCCGTTTCTTCGTAGGTGGCGACTTTTCACCACCAGTAAACAAACACCTAGAACCGCCAGGTCGTCACAAGGCGAGCACGTCAATTATTCAGTTACTGGGACAGATTACAATGCCCCATGAATTCTAACTTATGCCAATCCGTGATATTATATGTAGCCATCGTGAGACACTGTCAATGGCAAATATTTGCCCTCACACCCGACTCGTCACTAGAAATCCAGGCAACTACAACTTGTCACAACTCAGTCACTAGCGAGCATCGAATCGCCTTCGAAGTACTCTTTGCAGGTCAGAACAACTGTTCACTACCCCCTAATTTTCACTGCTTCTCCAAGTTATGCCAGTTCACAATCAAACTTGAAATTTAGATGATTATTTTTCAAAACACGGATAACAGAAATGAAAGGGAATCTTGTGATCAATGAAACACTAGTCAAATGTTAGTCAATATGTCATGTTGACTGCTAGGATGGGAGGAAATTGTCCTAATTGAAAAAAACTACACAATTTGACTAGTGTAGAAACTTAATTACAAGCCTAGTTAGTCTAGACGTCTCGACAATCAAAAAGGCCTAGATAAGGTGATAACTGTATACAATATACTTAGGTCAATGAATAAAGGCCTGACTGTAAGAGGCATGTCGCTAATTCATTCAAAATACAGAGAATTATGAGCGAACTAGAATTCGGACACATATATATTTCAATGTACTGAGTTGCCAAGCAATAATGTCAGTTAATTTCAGTCCAAATTAAGCATGGTTTTTCACTTGTATTAACGACTGTCTAGATGAATGTGCCGAAGCTTTAAACGGGTAAACACACTGACAAACAAATCATAAAGCTGATCATATCAAAATTTTTTAAAAACCAACTAACTTCGAATCGACGGATCATCCAAATCAAAACTAATCAGTTGACGGAATAATCTGTAATAAAACGTAAAGAAGCGACACATAAGACATATGTAGTAACACGACAGGAAATTGAAAGCATTGCAATTTTAGTAGTATTGTGGTGAGAGCTGGCTGCTAGCCAAAGTTGGTAGATAGTAATTGACGTCAATGTTTATGCCCCAATATTGGTGGTGAGAAAATGAGAACAAAGGCTTTGCGTAGGCGAATACAGTTAACATATGGATGATCTGACAGCCACAAAGAGATGCACGGTTAACTTTCTGTGAGAAACAACCAATCAAAAGGCTGTATTTTCTACTAATAATAATTTACAATAATGTACATCAAAATCTATAAATATGTGTTGATTTTCGTTAATAAACGATCTGTTGCCTGGCCCTTGTCTTCTGTTGTTACAGTATAGTACAAATGGAAATTCCTCTCAAAACTTTAAACGGACACATTACAATCGCTAAGAAACTTGAGTGATCACATTATCCCTCTTTAGGTGAATTGCCCAGTGGTAGTGAAAATGAGAATATGTCTCATGCTCATTGCCAAACCTCTGGACACGCATAACTAATCTAGGAAGGTACAAAAATTGCGATTCAAACTTATGGTAACTCGGGTGAACCAAGATCTGAAACTAACAGACAGCATACGAACTTGTTCCGCAAACTGTGAAGCATGCAAATGCATCTAGTGACGTAAATCTGATGATAATAAACAGAAGTGTGAGGGAAAAACAATAGTAATATGGAAGAATAATAGAATTGTTATTTGATATTATAAATCACAAATAGTGAATGTATCTGCTCTAGCCGTTGAGAACGAGGATTTTGAGCCATATCACCAATTCTCTCCAGCCATTGGTGTTTACAGTCCCGAGGACCCCAACCAGGAAGTCTGCACCTCCCTACGTGGTTGGCTTAAACTAACTGTTGTGGATTTCATTGACTGATCAAGCCATGTTTCGGTTTGACCATCACTGGCTCCTTTCCAAACTGATCCTATGTCAGCTAACATTGCCCATTGAGGAAGGCGATGCTTAGGCCGTACGTAACACATGTCCTAACAATCTCAATCGATGTAACTTCACAACCTCTTCGATCAATTTCCCTTCCTCACTTAAAACTCGACGCTTAACCTCGATATTGCTCACCCTATTATACCACTTCACACGGGAGATAGAACGCAGGCACCAATGATCGGAGACAGCTAGCCAGGCTTTTCATGTCTTACACTTTCAATGGCCATGTCTCACTCACAGCCGTGAAGGAGTACGGAGTGGACTGCTGAGCAGTACACACGCCCTTTGGTCAACAGTCAGCTGGATACCACGTCTAATCCAGAGATGGTGTCTGTTAGCATATGCCAAACGAACCATCTATATCCGTGGTGAGATTTCGTCAGTGATCAACCAGCTGGCGTTGGCTGATGCAACTTCCACTCAAATAAGTGAAGTGGTCAACACGCTGCTACAACTTCACTCCCTATTTCTAAGCAAGGAATCGACTTAGTCCAGTCTAGTAGCATCATCTCACATTTGACAGGAGCGAATCGCATGCTAAGCATTCAAAGATAGCTACCACTAGACATATGACGACCAGTATTCTCCAGAACATATGGAATTTCTCACGCTAACATTCAAGCAATAGCAGAATTGGTAAACGATCAATGTATCCAGCTAAATATGAATCGAAAGCTTACACAATTCACTGGAAATTATTTAGAAAATGAAGTGCAATTGCAGAAGTTTGTATTGTCCCACCAACACCTACCGAACACTCATACCCCAGTGTACTTCATGCACATTTGAAGAATCCCTTCAGTTCTTAGGAAGCATCATGGATGCACATGAAAGTAAACACTAGCAATCTTCATCAAACTGGAAATAACCTCGACATTCAATCACGTAATATCTGATACTTTATTATTGCGAGGTAACTTTGGTAGTTACAAATATCAGGGACCTCCATGATACTGACTTCCAAGAGAACACCAACAATTGGTCCCACACAAAACAAGGAACCTCTTTAGGCGATACAGGCTATTGCTGTAGTAGAATAAAAGCCCTGATATACACATATAAGCAAGTATTAACGCTGAAGTTAATGAAGTGAGGATAACACACCAAAACTCATTTGTTGTTACAAGTCAAAAGCTCTATATTTACTTAACTAACACTTAGAAGTTATATCTCATGTCTGTTAATTTATAATGACGCAGAAATAACTTACCCAAAATAAAGATTTATTCCATTCAGCTTATAGAAGGCATTAATCATCCCCAAGTCAGAATCTCTTTGACTAGAATCATGTAACAATAGATTAGTCAACTGAATCGATGCATAACGAATAGCATAATTTAATGATGCGGCGGCTTTATGACTACGACTCGTTGACGCCGGTTCCCAGGTGTATGCATGCGAAAGAATATCGGCTACTTGAATTAAAGCCGGCAATCTCATCTCAGGGTGGATTGAATCATTTGAAAATAGTGAAGTTCGCCGACGTCTATAGTTGACCTGTGGACGATTTGAAAAGAATCTGCCTAAAGCGGTGAATAATTCTGTAACAGAGTTCACAAGAAACGCTGTCACGTGTAATATCCGATTGAGTGGCTTGACAAGGTCTAAAAACGTAAATAGTTTTTTTCAAAAGAAAGAAAAAGATAAAATTAAAATACATCCAAATTTGCTAAGAAAAATTGTGCAATAATGATGAAACATTTGTGTATGTAACTTCAATGATCAAAGAAAAAGAAAAAATAACCAACCTGGATGTTTGTATATAAACGTTGATTGATAGTCGGTAGTAGGCAAAACCGACTGTTTGATCAGTGAATACATATGCAAGGCTTCAACAAACCGAGGCATTGGTTCGATGGGTGGTTTGTTCAACATGCTAGGATTTGGATGTTGCTGAGGTTTATACATTTGAGATGTTTTTGTTTCACTTGGCAACAAATCAGATTCATTAATATCTTTATCACCAAACAGAACTTTTAAAATGATGGCAGCTTCCCAAGATACTCCTAAATATAGGTGCCTAGAAATCATTCAACAAAAAGAGAAAACAGATACTCATATTACATAGTATGAATGTTCTTCAAAATACCTACAGATTACAATGATATGTGATCATGTATTGATTTGATAAATAAATATTTGTGGGTAACTGTAGTATAAGTTATAGAAGGGGTCAACTACTGAAATATATAACACATACTGTAATAGATTACACAAATAAGTAAACAGACGGGCATAGAAATGAACCGAATGGCTATTGGTTACACATCACAATCCTAGTACATTTTAACTGATGAAGCGATCCCACTGAAAGGATAAGTATGACAACTTAGCTGTATACATTAACAAACCTAAAAAGAAATAGGCATCGCATTAATTCGTAATTCATTCACATATACGTATTACTTTTAATGAGTCAGTGGTTCAGTGATAGACTGTTTACCCACCATGCATGTGATCCGGGATTCAATTCCAGGCTCGCGCACTCGTGAACTTCACTTAGTCGGTAATAAGCCCGGTAAATAGGAAACGTTGGATGGGAGACTAACAACTCCACACCGTAAAAACACCACTGCTACAGAAACAGCAAAGCTTAGGCTTGAAGCGCTATGTTTCTCTCCAAATCCAAAGAAATGAAAAAAACTTGCTTTTGAAGATTTCAAAAACGCACTGTTTCGTCCTGGCTCATGGCTCTTCATCATTACACACATATGGTTTCATTTGGAATCGGACTCAGGAGGTCCAAGTGACCTGGCAGACCTGTTGAACTTTACGGGTTCATCTCCTGGTCGACAGAACTTTAATCCCTGCCTAGTTTACTAGTTTGCCGGTAAAGCCGGAAAAGAGGGACGGTTGAGAGAGGCGTTAGCAATTCCCCCCCACCCTATAAAAGCAACATCTGCGCTAACGAAAATTCAAAGCTTGAAGGCCTATCTTTCTCTCAGGATGCGAAAGAACAAAGAAAAAGAAGGGGTGATGGAGAAAATTCAGAGCTACCGATGGGGAGGGGGGCGCGACAGACGCAGCTTCACATGAATTTCGGAAGAATTCGTTGGATACCTGGTGACCTTTTAAACGACCTTTTGTTTATAGTTTGTCATTATTTTGTGTAGAAATGAAACTTTGTCGAAAATAAAGGGTCTTTATGATAAATCAAATATGATGAATGGTTGTCGGTATTCAGATGTCAGTTTCAGTGGGAGCTTGTGTGTGTACATATATATGAGTAATTCATTTTTTTACCTGAGTAGCAATCACTCAGGCAAACAATAACAACACTGGTGAGATCGATAAATCAATCAATTAGTACCAGTCCAGCGTAGTTTATCTTATCGATCAAAATTAACTAGTCAGTTTAACTAGGCTGACACAATCAATTTGACATTAAGAGCATATTTTAACAACGAAGACTTGTTATTTGTGATAAATTCATTGCCTAATATGCAAATTATTTAGTTGTGTAAATCTTTTAATGTCAATTTATTCATGTCAATTTCACTCAATTGATGAGTTGAAATCAATTTTTAGTTTAAAAAACTAAAGTGGGTGGGAAATTTATTACAAGTCAGTTGATTCTGATATTTTTTTTAAAAATGATTCAAAATGCACTTTACTTCAATTGTGAACACTCATCACACACAGAAAACAATGAATCAATATTTACTATAGTTGATGCATACAAGACAGAATTACAGAAAAAACTTGTCAACTGGTAATAAGTCAGTAGCATAGTTTGAAGTTCAATACAAAATCACGCTTTCTTGGATTTCTCGAGTTCCTTTCTAGTAGGACATAGGGTTTCAAACTTGGATTTTTCAGTAGAAGTTGGATGCTGCCAACCTAACGCTCAACCTTTCCACTTTTCCAGGATGCATACCGCCTAGACATAGAGAGGACTCGAGCTAAGCACTTGTGTGTGTGCGTCGGTGCCATAGCGATAGGATGCTCGATAACCACGCCACAGGTGGTCCAGGGTTCGATCCCCGTCCAGAGACGCATTCCTTTACCTCGCTAAGCCAATATTAGGACTGGTGAAGAGGAAAGGTTGGGTATGGCGCTAGCGACCCCATCCCGTAAAAATAGATACCACTGCTACCGAAACTCTAAAGCTCTAGACTGAAGCCCTATGTTCGAATGGGAACGTAAAGGAATAAAAAAAACGCACGGGTTACGATTACAACGGCCGGGAATCCAACCGGAACCTCCATTATGGCTGGCTGGCAAGCAGATTGTGAATCTGAATTCTTGTAAGAGGATGATTTTTGTACGCAACCAGTAAATATGCTCAGGTGAGGCGAAGTTTTGTCGCGAAATAAAAATCATACATGACCAGACCATTTCCTACAAGATTCTTTATCTTACTTTGAAGTTACAGTAGTGATAAGGTTTTTACTTAGGAAAATTGGATGTTCGAGAGACAAGATACACTGAGGCATCAAGTGGGATGAAGCAACGCCTTGGGCATCTAAGGGTGACGTGAAGATCATATGAAGGGAGAAATGAAAGCGTGTGGACAATCGTGAAGACAGTTGAGTGGGATGGTAGGGAACCGATCGCCACTGAAGCCCTATTTGTCACTCATGTGGCAAGGAAACAATAATAATAATAATACAAAGAAATAACCTTTATCCTCTCTTTAGAAACTTACCCTAATGTGTATAAACAATTCTGTTGTAACCATACAGAAGCTAACGATGTGTGGAACACAGGTTTAATATGCTGTATCATTTGTACTAGAATGCAGATTACAGAAGCTAATATCACCAACTCGTGGAGCATTTCGTGTTCCCCAGATAGATATTCACGTAGAAGTATGGAAGTCATCGGATAATTGGAGGTGTGTAGTGAACACAATTTCTCCATTGACGACTCTAAACACTGATGAACAAAATTTTAAAAGCAAAATATTGATGAAATAGTGTGTGAAGTGATAGGAGAGCAATAAAAACACGACAAGTGAGTACTACTCGTAACAATTGCATTAAATTGATAACCTGGGTCCCGTAGCTCAGCTGGTGTAGAACACTAAGATTAGTAACTCGGGGTAAACATGGTTTGATTTATACGGCGACTCAGTTTATCGTTTTTACCCTTCCATTATGTAGATAACTGACTGCTTATCCAAGATTATCTTATAAAATTTCACTATCGAATATGTATTTGCAATAATCTCAGTCAGCCAATCGCACTTAACATGCACTTGCAATCCCATCTCATTGGAAACGAGAGCTGGTTGTACTGGCTCAGTGTGCCTAGAACAGGGTTCGAACACCCATGAAGCACATGTTGGTTGGAAGTCGACTAATTTTCTTTTCACCATAAATCTAAGTCCATTCTTCAAAACCACATGATGATTTGTCAAATTCCGCAATAAAGAAAATATCTCACCATCTCAAAGATAAACTCTGAGAATCGATCGCTTGATGGTCACCGAAGTAAGTGTCTACTTCAAACTAATTTGTTCAAAATTTATCAAACAGAGGTGATGAAATCAACAGATGCTTGAAGTGTTGTGCATTGTAATACTGTTACAACTCCTTTATTTAAATCAATTTTAGATTTTCCCGTCGATTGATTGGAGCGAAGTGCTTGGTCTCAGGTTGACATGTCGGCTTCTTGCGCTGATGCTTCGACGATTTCTGGGCATGTAATTAGAAGTTAATTGATGGATGGTGACTAGTAGCTGGCGAGTCTCAAATAGGACGAAATGCGCATCCTGGATTGCACTGGTAGTCACCATCCTCCAATTAAACTTGTTATAACTCCGTTGGCAATTTGTTATAACTGAACTGAATAAACGGTCGCTACTTTGTTATGCCTGCGCCTGTTAATTACTGTAACGGTAAAGAACTCGACTGATACGCTAATACATCTATTTGTCCGTTGTGCCTTCCCATTCACTGAGCCACGCAAACATCAAAAGACAAAGGCTGGTCTGTGGCTGTGGGATACTGTACTACATTATATGGTTTAAGAAACACCACATTATACATTTTCTTAACCATAATAAAGTCGGCTCACTACCGTGAGAATGTATTGTTCTTATTGGCTGGTGATCACACAAAGATCACGGTGAGGCGAAAGAAGATGAATTGGTCACACGCTAAATCACAATATGCGTGGGAAATGATACATCGACATAGTAACCCATCACATGAGAAATCACACGATTCGTGAGAGGGGATGGTATACTATTTTATGCTGGGTCCAGTCAAATACACAGTAATTTGATGTTAGGCTTTGGAGTACAGTAAAATAGCAACGTCTTTTGAACTTACACATCCCGTGTCTCTTGGGTCCTATGAACAGCATATTGAGAAAACTTATCCCTTCACTCCTCACACACACACACACATCGTTCGAATCGGCATCATTAACTCAGAATGTATTCACTACTAATGTATCTATGGTTAACTTGCCCGGCATATCATATTGACGTTGATTAGTTAACTAGCTGGAAATTATATTCGATTGTGAGTTACACTTGATTTGTAATGTCACTGGCTAACTGTTCAGGCGTGATTCGATCCTGAGATTAATTGACCGTAGGTGGGGTGCTCAAAGCGATAAGCCACTAACTTCTCTCCTATTGAATATGAAAAGTTAATCTACAAAAAGATTTTCGAAAGGGTTAATTAAAGGTTAAGTGACATAATATCAGATTTTTTTCAAAAAGAAAACTGCACACTTACTTGAAATAACGGTTTTGTCACCTCATTTAAATCTACAGAATTTGCCAAATCTTCAAAAATTTTGCACAACGAAGCACAAGTTGCAGAAACTGGAAAATCGTACGGTAGGCCAGGCATACGCAGTAGATCACAGAGGACTTGTAGGCCACCTTGACTAACAAACTGTGGACACATTGTCTGTGTAGTGTGTGATACGAATACTAACGGCTTCTCAAGAAATTTACACTAGAATTAAAATAACAGCAATAAAATTCTTTTTGAAGCATACGCGCAGACCACATTGTGAATATACATAGGCTAAATAGTAGTATGCTAGCAATTGAATAAGGACAGTGGTTTACATGACTACATGAGATTTCCAATATTAACAGTATGCAGAAGAGAAGAATCTGATTTTTCTTCTGACTCATATAAAGAGTAGCAAATCTCGGTTGATTTTTATTGTTTAGTTATTCACACCTAATATGTAAAGGTATCTACTCTACAGTTTCACCTAACAAAGGGATACATATGTTAAAGAGGAGTTCTGACAAGTATTCAAAATGTGCTTGTTACTAAGTACTAAATAAAAGAAATGAAGACCTAGCATGAATATGACTGACTTTACTGCATTAAGGTGAAACTACTTTGATATTGTGTATTCCCGAAGAGAAACAACCATCACAACATGAAAATCAGTTTGTCTGATGATAATTGGGCACATCTCTAAGTAAGAAATGCTGAATTTATGTAGATTTCATACATAAAGTGAAGGCATAGCAAAAGAATAACATACGCTAAACACTGTAGACTATGCCTTTAACTTTTAGTTTACTTGTAAGTAACTTATATGAAGAACAATGGCTTGTTGGTTCAGGCATTCAACTATAGGTTAGTTGATAGCACGCCTGAACTCCGCACGCTACACACCGACTTCTGGACAGTTAACTAGCATTGCTGATCTACAAGGCAGAATACATGGAACACTGGATTCCGTTTCAGTGGCTGAATAGCCAACTAGCTCTGCTCAGCTCGTAACCACCTCAAGGTGATGGGTTCAACTGATAATACAGTTAAAGCTGTTAGTAGATGAAGAGTCCCAAACTAGCGATCACCTCGCTCGACGGACAATGTTGGCTGTCATAAGATCAGGCTGGAAAAGAGCTATTCTAGTTGGGGTCTTAGGGGAAGGTATAAGCCAGTGGCTGGAGACATTCGGTGATATGGTTTAAAATCCTTGTTTTCAATGGCTGGCGCGGATGCATTCACTCTTAACGATTTATAATATCCAATAAAATTCTATTGTTCTTCCATATTACTATTATTTTCGCCTCATTATCCTATTTATCTCTCCCTCTCTTGATTCTCTTTTTACTGTCCTCTCTTGCTTCGTGTACTACATGGAGTGTGGCAAATCGAACTGATTCACATGTTGAAACTCAAACTAGGACCAGAAACAGCGGTCTAAAGGCAATTACTGGTAACAATGATACCTTATAAGCATATATAAAGCATAACTCCAAATTAACTAGCCTGGGAGTATGCTGCGTGTAAGTAAGTCATCACGTAATCATTGGGCAAATCAATTTTAGTTATTTAGAACATTTCAAAGGAACAACACTTTCAGCAGGATAGATAACTGTAACATAAAATTAAGTAATATACACCTTTTCCTTAAAAAAAACCTGGAATACTCACCATATTTAGCATATAGTCTGATAAAAACATGTTTGGTGATACAGGGAGACATTCTGTACGACTTTTGTTAGAGGTGTCTTCTGTGACTGACACTCTTCTACAATCGACAGACGTTTCTAAACTGACCATGGGTATCACGCTATCGGAGGCAATGCTTCCAGCTTGTACAGTAGCAGAACGAGTATTCGTTTGCCTATCTTGATTAACATCACTATCACTGTTGTAGTCATCATCGTCATCTTCACCGCCGGACAGCATAACTGCATCATCTTCGGCCGCAGCAAGAGAACGCTGGATACTACTCAAACTTAAAGGAGCATCTGTGCTAGGCGGCTGACTAGTACTCGCTGAAGACCTCTGTTCCGAATGTTGTGGTTCACTGGCATCAGCTGTTGACATAGGCCAACAGGAGCCATCAGCACTTCGTGTGGAATCTGACACTAAGCTTAAATGACTAGGACCACCACATGACATACTTTCAGATATTAATGTTGCTGGTGTTTTGCCAAGATTCACAACATGACGTAGACACTGAAAGAAAATAAGCAAATAAAACAAAATGGGATTCAATCAAATGAAATGTTATCCAATAGCTGTGTTTAATTCGTTATCAGTTTTTTCACTCGTACACGTGAAACGAACAAAAGCTATTCAGTGGAAATATGAATAGCATAGTAAAGTGACAGTACCTGTGATGATAAACTCTGATTACCTTAAGAAAAAGCTTCGAAAATATCTGTATGACCAGCTGGATATAACTATTTCCACCAAATGGGAACAACACATCTTGAATTCACTCTGTTTACAGCAGTCCCTTCCAGCAGGATCTACGATGGCCTACAAGCTTTCCTTTTTTTTCTTCACACGACCTCTTCTATATCGTTCGCGAACCCACACCCAAATCGCCATTTCCTATGCACTTTGCCCTTCAAGGTCTAGAGAGTGACTTAACTGAATGGTCTCTTCAGAGCATGCCCAATCTATCTCCATTTCTTCCTTGGTTGGTTGGTTGCCAGAATTCTTTGTTACTCATCCTTTTTGACCACCTGACCACCAGTATGCAGCGGAATGAACTAATTAAGAGAATCTGTAGCTGGTTGTTGGAAGTGTTTTTGATGACGGGCACGTCACATCTCTGAAGCAATAGATATTCACATTTACTATATATTTGTTATATATTTTTCCTTCACGTTCCCCAGTGGAACATAGGGCTTCAAGCTAGTGACTTGAAGTTTCTGTGGCAGTGTTTATTTTACAGGATGGGGTTGCTAGCCTCATGCCTAACCTTTCCTCTACCCCAGCATTATTTCTGGCTTAGCGAGGTAAAGGAGTGCGTCGGCCGGGGATCGAACCCCGGACCATGTGCATGGTCGGCGAGCGTACTAACCGCTATGCCACCGACGCCGACATCTACTACAAAGTAGTAAATGCCTGTCTTGTTGTCCTCATACTAATTGCCTTTGACATCCTCATAAGTGCTAGCCGTATTTCAAACGACGTTGCACTAGTCAGATAAGTGAAAGACATGACTTCATTCATATTTCCCCTGTTGATGCTAATTGATGCTTATCTCCCCATGTACGGTCTGTTGCATGATCCATTCCACTACAATCAGAAAGGTCATCGTCAGTGATAGTATGCAGCCTTTTCTTACTCATGTCCACATTTCAAAGGCTTTGCTAAACCTTCTGTTGTGAATCGATTGATATGTGATGTCATCACTTAGCTGTTAATAAGATATTGGGCACTGTGTGGTGTTGAAGTAGCTTCCAAATTATTTCACCACTAACCGTATCGAAAGCCTTTTCAGAGACAATGAAGTCGAGGTAGAATTGACTGCCATTCTATACTCTGGTCTATCATGATGTACAGTGTTGCAATTTGATCTGCAGACTTTTTGATTCCCTTAAATCTAGCTTGTCCTGGGAGGCGTTTCGTCTTGACAGCATCTTATAGTTTTTCCCGGATGATACTAACTGATATTTCGCTTGGGGATGGACAGCAGCATTATTCCGCGCCAAATTTTGCAACAAATCCAATCGGTAATCCCCTTTCCTCATATACCTTCTGTATAAGTAGATATTATTCGTGCTTAATCAATCAACAATGCTCAGAGGATATGACAGATGGTAATTAGAGGTTTTTGTTCCCCCCAATTTAAAGCAACTACACCCAACAGAATCGGCTCACCACAAAAACTCACAGACAATTATGAAATGAATATAAAGGATCAGATTACTTGTTAGAAAAGTCAATTCAAGTTTATACATACATATATATATGAGACAAATATTTAAACTATCACTTACCGAAATTGCATATTTAGAAACAACAGGTTTCAATTCTGCATGCGATCGAAGTAATTCATGAACAGCATTACTCATTTGACTAGCTGTCAAACTGTTTGACAAATTCTGTCCCATGCTGCAATGCATATCATACGGTATTTGTGACATAAAATCGCGAACACGCTTAGTTTTCATTGTTGACAAATATTCTGGTGAAACTAAAGTGTTCAGATAACGACCAATTACACCACTTGATAGAATTGCTTCAATACCACGAGAATTCAATGCCAAAGTATTTAATAGTGCCGGTAATTGTACAAGAAAATCACGATTTTGCGGCAGTGGTTGTTCCGTTAGAGCTTTCAAAATATCTGTTGTAATATTTTTATCCTAGAGGTTGAGAGGAAAAAAAGACTTTAGATACTTGTATCAACAACAAATCACTAGCAAGCACTTTTTTGTTTAATGATACAATCAAACAGAAGTACAGTTGAAATCTTGAAAATTCACTTCAGAACCAGTTAACAAGTGACAGTCATGGATAGCCGCTTATTTAATACGTAGGTTACGAGACAAAAAAACAATCTAGTCACCAAAGAATACTCACAGTGACGTATCTTAGGCATAAAGAATCCAGGTACGAGTTAAATTTCTTTTGCATCAAGTAGATTATAAGTAAGAATACGATGTGCATGGCCTAATAACAATGTGCGATCTCATAAACAGCTTGGTACTGCCGACTATGGGAGCACTTGCGTATTCCTATCAAAATGCTCTCATGAGGCCAAGCGTTCATAGCCTCTGACACGTAAGTCCTACTCACAAGTGAAATGGTGAATCTAAACCTCGGGCACTTCCAACCAGATTGGTGGACAAGCAAGTCTGACTAAGGGAGCTATAAAACCCTGATTTCAAACACATGGTGTACATAGGCTCCAGAATCTGAACACATCGAATGGTGTAGTATAAGCTAGCTTTGGACACAGGAAACTACGAGAAAGTAAGCAGTTCTACTGCCGTGTACATTGGAATTAAAAGTCAAAGGCTTGGAAACGGCTTCATAAGACAGTCAACTGCTTTCTTCAGTATGGGTACAGGAGTAGTACATATTCATTATAGTCGCGTAGTACACATAAACTACGCGACTATAATAAATGATACTTTGCAGTCGCTAACTCTGTCATTTTATGAAACCTGGTTGTCTCAAATCAATGTTTAATTTAAGCTTTCAAAAGCACATGTGAATACCTTTTTTTAAACAAAACAATCATTCGTCTAGACCACTTATGACTTATGACTGCGCCCTCTATTATTCTCTAACATAATGCATGGAATTCCCAACTGATGAGTGGTAGACGAGTTATATTATTTTTAGTTTTATAATGAAGTAGTATTTAACTACCACACATACATACATACACACATAGAGACATCGAGAAATTGCTTATTCTCCTCCCATTTGAGTAGAACACATGATGCTTTATTTAGACATCTACTACTAGTTCACAAAGTGTGCATGTCCCACATGAACATACACACGTACACACACACCGGTTTCGTATTAATCAACCATTAGTATGTAGGACAGCATCAACCAAGGACAACAATAACAAAGACGATGCTGTTTATCTTCATATATATGCATATATATACATATATATAATACACAATATCATACAAATCATGTGATGATATAAGAACTACCACTACTCATCATATCTACTTATGTTTTAAGTATGAGAAAAGCGACAGGCAACAACAAACAGAACACATAGTGAGTGAGAGGCCTAGCGAGTCACATGTGTAATGAATGTGTTAGATCGATAAATAAAGTAGCGAACCGTTAAGTCTCCTGACTTGCTGTTATTCTGCTTATTCCACCACCACTACCTTTACGATCTACCTATCCCCAATATATATCGATAACAAGACAATTATATCATCATTATTACTATTGAAGAACTAGAAGGCCAACACACACATGCTGAAAGTACTAGTATATGTGTCTATATTTGTCGATAGGATGATTTCAGCTCCAAAAATGGAAATATTCAGAATGACACTACGTTCAACATAATCGATAATGTACAGAAACTTCTGGCCTCTTGAATATAGTGTTGATAGTATTAAAGATGATTGCTGTTGTGATGAATGCAAAGAGTTTGTTTATTTGTCTTGGTTAACCATAGTACAGACTGTTTGTTGCATTCCTTTGCATTCTGAGTGGAACGAAGAACTTCAGGTTTCGTTAACAGTGATGGGTTTTTCTTCAACGCAATGGAGTTGCTAGTCACATATCCAACCTTCCCCCCCCCCCCCCTTTGCCTCGCTTACTACCAGTTAGATGAGTTTTAGAGGGTGTATCGACCTGACACCGAAGCCGGAACACATGGGTGGGGGGCTAAGGGCCACATCATGATATATATATATATTTGAATCAAGAATCATCAGAAAGCGTGCAATTCTAATTGTGAAGAGTAAATCTTTGCATTATTCGATGATATTACTGGCACTTTATAGTGTTAGTTCTACTCTTGCCTTGTTAAGGCTAATCAATCAACTATAGGCAGACAGTAATTAGTCTGAATTTTAGGAAAAAAGTACTCAAGAAGGATGAAGTACTTTTAGCTCAACACAATAATAATTGAGCTATAAACACCCACATGACAAATATGCATAATGAAATACAAACTTATCTATTGATTTTTAACTACTGAAGTGCTCATAAAGTAGTCAGTTAGCCTAATATCTATCCCAGTATATCAGAAACAAGCTGAAAGCACTACTGATATATACATATAAATGATAATTGATTATGTGAATCACATGTTTTGCAGTTTACAATGTAAAATACATAAGAAGCTTACACTGAAGCTTGCATTTAGCTTAAATAAAGATGTTATCAATACTACAGATTTATGAGCACCATTTTGAGAACTATCGGTCGAAAAGATAAATCTCATGAATAACTGATTTTAGGAACTAAGGACAGGAGACAGATAAAATAAACTACACGAGCACAAACGTGTTTTAGCACTAGCAAGTAGAAAACTAGCAATCCCATAAAGAATATTTATAACTGGCTGGATTCAACATAGAACTTGGCACCGAAGTGCAGCCAGTTCTAGTTGCCACGTTCCAAAGAGCATACAAAGCTGGACAAGAAAATGAGTGAAGAGAATCAATAGAGTTTTGACAAGTACAAGAGTAAAACAGAATGAGTAATGGTGGAAAGGAATATGAAAGATTACAGAGACTGAGTACATCTGCGTAAGCCATTGACAACGATTTTGAGCCATGTCACCTTCTGTCTCCAGCCATTGATTCTTAGAGTCCCGAGGGCGGGCCCCAACCCGGAAGTCTGCATCTCCCTACCTGACTCAGTTTAACTGTCAAGGATTTCATGGATTGATGCCATGTTTTTGTTTGGCCACCACTTACTCTTTTCCAACCTGCACCTATATCAGCTAGTAATGCCCGTCCGTCGGGGGAGGCGATGGTTAGGCATGCGCAGCACGTGACCTAGCCATCTCAATCTATGTAACTTTATAACCTCTTCGATTGATTTTCCCTCTTTGCCCTAACGTGAACATTACTTACCTTATTATACCACCTAACGTGAGAAAGAGATCGTAGACATCTATGATCAAAAGCAGTCAACCTTTTCATGTCTTCAGCTCGTATTGGCCATGTTTCAGAGCCATAGAGAAGGACGGAGCGAACTGCTGAGCAGTACACACGTCCCTTGGTTGATAAGCGAGTGTCACGCCTACGCCAGAGACGGTGTAAGTTAGCGAAAGCAGCCCGAGCTTTTTGGATCCTTGCTGAGATTTCGTCACCAATCAATCCATTGGTGCTGATATAACCACGTTGTTTAATCATGCCTCATTAAATTCGGATTCACTTCGTCAAGTTTGACAGAGTGTACCCGAGGAACCTCTTACTTTCTTCCATTGGAAGAACACATTAAGAATCAAAAATATTCAATACTAATCTAAAAGTGCATGCTTATCCAATATAGGGATATGACTCATTCACTTAAGAACTTAACTTTCAACCACTGGGTCCTGGGGTTTAAACACTCCTAACTCAACTACTTCAGTCAACGCAACACACATACACACACAGTAAGTGCTACGCTTAGTCCGGTATCTGAAACATCTGTTCCGGGCAACGGATTTCTAACAGCGTCCAGTAGGGACAATGCATGAATACCGTTATACAACTTGATGCGTAAAAAGAGAATGCTCAAAGGAGAAGTGGTTTATTTTCCTGACTACTTTCGCTTTAAAGACACATAAACCTATAACAAATCACCCAGCCCATTACTTTATCACTACCCTATACAGCTATGTATTATTATATACATATTAGCATCTGAAAGGGCAGTTATCATTACCACAATGTTGATGGTAGATTGTCAGACGACAAAAATCAAAAAACATGCAACAGTCAACGAAAACCACACTAAATTGCTACTGATCTTCAAAATCACTTCTGTCATACACACTGTTAATGAAGTTTTGAGTGTGCACTCATCAACATATCTGATCAGTTTGCTTTTGGATAGTTACTCTCGGCAATAACGAGTATGTAAAAACAATTCATGCAACAATAGTAATTTAAATGCAAAGCAGAGACATTTCATGTGAAACACAGATTCTTTTATCTAACTAATAATCATCCTGAAGTGAACTCAAGCTGTTAACCAAGGGAATTCCCTGAAACGACCTGATACCACGGCTGAGGATGGACAAAATCCGTTTTTTTTCCTTGAAATGCTCTCATGAAGCCAAGCGTTTATAGCCTCTGACAGGCGAGTTCTATTCACTACCTTCATTCAGGATGTTCCTCACGAAAGTTAAAGTGAGAATCCCAGTGTCTGGCTGGCACTTACAACCGGGTTCGAGGACATGCAGGTCTACCTAGGACAGCTGGAAAACCCAGATTCCAAACTGATAGGTTACAGAATCCATAAAAACCGAATGGCATATGAACACGTTTTGGTCATCGGTAACCATGGGAAACGCTGCTTCACCCCCTTGTCAATCAGACTTCAAGTCGAAGGTTCGGTGGGGGCCTCTTGAGACAACCACCTGCTTTGATCTGGGAGTCTGGGTAGTAGTAGTGGTAGTACTATCCCAGCGCACGCACAAACTATGGGATTTTGTCTGGTGAATCTCTTGGCGCCCATAACGTACCAAATTTGTTTTAAAATAACCAAGTACCTACACTGTATGCTGTTGACAAAAATGCTTTGTAAGAAACCGAAAAGTCCTTTAATGGCAATAAACTAGTCATTATCACCAAACGTTCATTGCAAGTGATTGGTGATTAGGCTTCGAATAAGGACTACGTTTATACCAAAAGCATTTTTAAGAAAAAACTGGCATTATGTTGTTTTTTCTTTTTTTCCCATAAACTATCACTTCCTCAAGCGTATCAGAGACCTGGAAAACAGAGTTAGGCAATCATTTAGCCCTTAACTGCCTTCATGAAGCATTGAAAAAAATTAAAATAAAGATCAGCAAAATAGTATTTGACCAGACCCATTGGAAGGCAACAAATAGTCATAGTAATAAACTTAAAATGTGCAATAAACGATTTGTGAAGTTTAAACTCTGAACAAATAGTAGCTAACTGCAAACAGCTTTATTTACCTGCATAGCTGATATGCGAGATGGGTAGGTATACAAATAGTTAGTAATTGTTTCCATGGCAAAAAGTGATAGATGTGGAGTAAAATGACTGGAACCATTAAGGAAAATCTGACGTAAAACATTTGGAAGGTTATCATCCATAACTGAGTGCAACACTTCACCCCATTCTGAGTCCAAGCAAAGACGTTTGAGTAGATTGAGTATAGATTTCATGAGCCCAGAACGCTGTGTATTCAAAGGTTGTTCACCATCAGAGTGATCCGATTTCTGTTGGATAAACATTGTTTTTGGCAAAACAAAAACCGACATGGAAAGATTTAGAAGAAAAAAAAGTGGATTAAGCTACATTTAATGTATTCAAGTGACATTATACTAACGTTATTATATGGCAATATAAAAAATGACTGATCGCATTTAAACAAAACACTTAGCACAAAATTGTAGCACTTCAAGTTATCATACTCCATGTAGCACACAAAGGTAGGAATAAGAAGTGAAATTCAAGAGAACTATACTCAGCAGAAATGTATGGTAAAAAGAACAATAACATGGAAGAACATGAGGGTTTAGTGGATATTGGAAATTACAAAGACTGATACATCTGCACCATTGAGAAGAAATTTGAGACTTACCCCTAAAAGTCTCAGGTTACTGAGGATCCCCACCAGGTAATCTACACCTCCCTAAAAGCTTGGCTCAAACCAACACTCAGATACCTTATGGAGTGTTGTCGCCTAACAACACCCAACATTTTCAAGCCCAATCCAATGTCAGATAACACTGATCGATGGTGAAGCTGGTGGCCTAACATGTGTAACACGTGTCTTAATCGATGTAGCGTTACAACCTGATCGATTGAATTCCCTTCTTTACCTACTACTGTAAGCCTTACTTCAATATTTTTCATACTGCAAAATCCCTCAGTAGTCACATAAAGTAAGACTCATGCTAAATGAATGGATAGAATTCGAATCCTTACACTATAAATAGACAACACTTGCGAATCTATGTGGTAGTGGGGTTAGGGATGCTTCAGATGAAAGGCATCATTGCTCTTCGACCATCATTATAACATAAATTTGATAATATACTTACACGACCACAGTGAAATGCTTTATTGACCAACTCAATAAACATATTACTATCGACACCTACGTCAAACCTTAACTCATTTCACCATTTTGTAAATTTATCAAGATTTAATTTAAATCCACAAACTATTAAGTTATAAGCTAACTGATCATATGTCAGAGTTACTTCCATTCAAAACGAACATCATCATAAACACGTATATTCACGGATAAGTCTGAAGACTATTTAGGTATGACATTTTCAAAATAAAAGTAGCTTTAAAATAACTTACATCTGCAGACGTTGATGCACCTTGAAGAACAACTCCCACTTCATAACTCAGTCTGTCAACCAAAATACCAACAACATGTTGACGACTTGAAGAAATACTCATTAAGATTTGATCAGTCACACGGACAGCTCTGGTGACATAGCTTAAATAATCATTATGTGGTGAATGCCAGGAAATAAGCTGCATCATTGTGTCCAAGACACCACTAGAGCTAAGCGGTGCATTCTGTGTATTTCCTAAATTTCGAATGGCAATAATTATATATAAGATAAATGCATTTACCTGGACCCACGTTCTCTTCATAACAAGCTAAATGATATAAGAAAGACAATAAAGCAGTTGTGAAATGCTGATTTGTACTTCCAGCAGGAGCTTTAATAGAACCATCTACAAGTCCTTGGACCCATTTTCTAGTCAGATTAGGTAAAATACCATGATAACTGGATAATCCAGTGGATCCAACCAACGAACCCCAACTGAAAATCAAAAGAAGAAGAACATCGGAAATAACTCGTTAGTGGGATAATAAGAATTTAATTTTGTTGACCCTAGAGTTTGGACACACTAAAGTACTACGACTTTTGCCACTTCACCCTTTTGAGACTTTCACCTTCCTTTTTAAAACCCTACATTAGATATAAGACGTAAAGCACTTTACTCAATAAATTAATCAGTGAGGTTTCACGTTTGTTCGACTAATTACTTCTGAAAATATTCTCGTTTATCTTTCTTACTCACCCACATTTCCTATTTTCGCTATATCTCAATACTGACCACTTTGTTTTCGCTCTTGTTTCCCTCTACTAACATTGTTACACTTACATGTCGGTATCAAAAGTCGCAATTTGTAGCAATTCACAAATACGGTAGATCTTGGTACTTATAGTCAAGACTTCGTAATCTACATTATTACCGCCAAGTGCATGACTGTCAGCTGTTGCTATTCATTTACACTCTCATGCGGGTCGCATAAACCTTTACTGATATTTAGTCATTCTATTTAAATCAAAACTTTAATACAGCTGAACTATTTCCATTCTGAAAGTCGCCACAGTTAACAGATAACGAATGATGATGGCGAATCAAGACTATAAAAATTTCTTTTACTGTTTAGAGGCATGAACATTTTTTACAATTAAATTGCTAGTTCAACTTACTTTATGCCCCATCGATGAGAATTAACTATAGCAGTCAATGTTCGGAGAGCACATGCTTTGATGCCCATATACTGACCATCTGGTAAGCCAAGTACTTCAACAAGTTCATCTAACAAGCTAGGATACAGATAACGTTCGTCGACTTCGAAAGTATATGCTTTTGAAACAAAAAAAAGAAAGTATGAAATTCAGTTCAAGTATCTGAAGCATTATGTTAAAATCTGCTAGAACACCGTCCAAACTCAAAAACAAAGGAAACTAACATACAGAAAAGCCTGTAGCTGAATACAATTACTGCGTCATGAGTTCTAAGAGTTTCAATGAAGTCATCAAAACATTCAAAAACTCATTCTTAAAATAGAAGCAGGTGTGGACAAGCCATATTTTACATTTGATAGGGATGAACTACCTATCAACCATACTCGTTTTCGCTTGTTTAGAAGACATTTGCTTATTAAAAACAAAACCAAGAGAGACGATACACAAAAACAATGAAACATCATATAAGGAAAATAATAATAATAGCTTTATTCCAAACAGTATTTGTGGTACAGGTATGGAATTTTCAGCGTGCATTACAATATTGCATCTAATTACCTCATAAATTTTATAAGATTTCAAAATAAAAAGCAACAACAACAAAAAGAAAAAAAGATAAATAAAAGAAATAAAAAAGAACAGCATTGCATTCACATTTTAAACAATGCACCACAGGATATGAAATATAAAATTAGTGTGTAATAGAATATGTGAACAACAATATAATAGTAACAAAGAAAGGAGAACAGAAGCTAATGGGAACTACTTGTTAGAGTGCCGCAGTAAGTTGATCGTGTCATACCTAACAGATTTCTCATCACATAACAGCTGTGCCAGATAAGGTATTGCGGAGTTTTTGTACATGGTAGTCCTAGCATATAACCTCCTATAGTTGCTTCTAGTCCTACCAGATGAAATGCAAGGAGAGAGCTGCGTATGGAGAGGATGCTCGGGGTCTGACAATATAGTATTCGCTAGTTTCATTCGTGACATTATATGTCTATCCATAATGGTGTTAACCAGTTGGTTTAACGAAATCCCACTTGCCCTACTAACAGCTTTTAGTGCCCTACGCAGCAAAGCAAAGTCTCTCTTAAGTAGTCCAGGAAAGATTAATGGGGAGCAGTAAAGAGGGATTGGTAGAATACAAGAACTGACAAACTGAGAAAACGAAGACTGCTTTATACCAGACTGCCTTAACTTCCTAACGTAGAAAGTTAAGCGAAACATCTTTCTAGTAACTAGCAAGATGTGAGAGGACCAG
The DNA here is from genome assembly GCA_944472155.2 of Trichobilharzia szidati. Classification (NCBI taxonomy): domain Eukaryota; kingdom Metazoa; phylum Platyhelminthes; class Trematoda; order Strigeidida; family Schistosomatidae; genus Trichobilharzia; species Trichobilharzia szidati. Next base: position 110,360,391 of record OX235273.1, on the reverse strand, counting down.
GAAAGATCGGAGGAAATACTCAGTTCAAGGTATTTGACATTAGATGTAGTTTCAACCTCTATGCCGTCAATGATAGTGGGACCATGTGAGCTAGCTAGTTGTTGTAGGTCACGTTTTCGTCTGAAAGTGAAATTGACTACCTGACATTTAAACGGATTCAGCTTAAGACCGTTTGAAGAGGACCACTCACTAATTTCCGACAGCAAGCTATTTAGTTTGGAACAATCAGACTTGCTACACTTTTGTCAAGTATGCTGATGACCTGATAGGGACAAAATAAACGAGAGGTCATCCAGAGAGCAAATAGGCATTTTTCTGAAATCACTGGACATTCACCACTTCAGATTATTTTCAGAAAGGGAAGAAAGAAGGATATTGCAGTATGTTCGACACTGACTGCGATTTCTGGTTATGTCTGATAACGTCTCGAGCCACCGATTCAAATGATTTCTCTAACCTTATCTATGGAGTAGTTATGTACAAACAGATGGTAACCTAGTAGCTACCCCTCACGCCACGGTGCCACGTAATAGGCTGGCCACCTCTCCGTATTTTCCATTCAGTCCCAGGACTTGTGGACAGCAAGTCGTATCGAGGCCTATTGAGCACATGACTCCACCACCAAAGCCAATGTTCCAAGGTGACCGCCAGGTCCTAACATGTTCTCATCTCAAGTGATAAGATACAACATCGTCATCTGTAATTTAAGTTAGCAAGTCTCCACCCTGGCAGCACGTCAATTCTCTAGATGCCAAAGTCTACGTCACATCCACAATTGTAAGCAATTAAATTAGATGAGCATAGTGAAATAAAGCATCCCTGATAGATAACAATGGTTGCCATAGCCTCAAATGACATTTCATAAGCTCTAACATGGTTGCATTGGTTACAGGAGTGTACCATGATTAGCACTGCATACTTCTTCAGTATATCCTTCACAAGCATACATTGCATATTCCAAACAAGATGTACGGTATTATCACCGGTAGAAACTTGCGTACCCAGTAATGGAGTGAAGATTAAATCAGTACACTTCTGGTTTAACGTTAGGACGACTAAGGCTGCAATGTTTTATTTTGTTCAAAACGTAAAGTTGGTATAAATAAAAGTACCAAGAGATGTACCACACACAAATGAAAACGTCAACACAAGGAGAGAACAGAATAACAAATGGATAGCATGAAAACAAGCACACTTATAAAGAATATGCAAAGGAGAGTTCATTGCATCACACTACTTTCAGAAAAAGAAACAAAGGGAGAAATCGCAACATGCTGTTCATCAATTTTGTTCCTGAGCCACATCTGATAACATTTCCAGCCGTTGAGTAGCATAATCTCTAGGATACAAACTGGGAAATGCTAACCCAATACAAATTTCTCTCACCTCACAGTGACGAATCATTGACTAACCACTCCTAAGGCTTTCACTTAGTCTTAGAGCTAGCAAACCGTGAGCGGTATGGGAGCAGCCGGAATGGAATCCGCGGGCTATTTCCAAGCCAACAAAGCTGGGATATCATCTTGAAGGTGCAGCTAGTGATTACCCTTACCACTCGAAGGTGTAGTAGCTGGTCTTAATTTCGCTTTGATACTTGGCAACAGCAGCAGGTAATACCAGTCTGCTTACGTCAACCTGTTGAGGACAACATTTATGATCACCAAACCCCAAGACAAACCTCACATTCCCTACAGCATGATCGGAATCAAGACAATTACTTTGGAAGCAACGGCGGCTCTGTATGCGTACCCACCACCGGTAGCCGATAGCAATATGGACTGACTGGTTTCAGCGTAAAACTTTGCACAGATGTGCAGCAGTTCAAGTTGCCACACTCCATGTAGCATACACACCAAGAGGAGAGCATAAAGAGAGGAAATAAACAGAAATATTAAGCGAAATGAATAGAAATTGAATAGATTTTATTGGATGTTATAAATCACAGAGTGAATACATCTGCGCCATTGAGAACCATCTTGAGCTATATCACTGTCTCCAGACTTAAATAACAGAGGGACGACCCTGAGAAGCACATCACTAAGGTGGCAGTATTACTTCCAGATAGCTTGTGACCTTCACAAGGCTGAAGAAGGGAGTAGCTGTAACCTGGCCTGTGACCACTTAGCTCCCGATAACTACTTAAGCCAGTGCCTTCTTGTCCTAGACGCTGAACCTGTACACAGGTTTCCAGGCAGTACTACGACATCTATCGAACACAAGTGGTCGACGACAGAACTCATCCTTAATTGCGTCTGGGCTGTAGTTGGTCAGCGCCTAAGTAGAGATTAGAAGAGGAAAATAATAATAGCAACAAGAGAATGTCCAGCTTTGAGGAAGAAAGATGAGAGTCCAATGAGAAATATGCTTGAGGTCGATCATACGCTGCTTATTTAAGTGGGGTTTTGTACATTGATAAAAGCATTAGTACCTCCTAGGGATCACCACAGAGTAATTTGAAAAGTCATTTTTGAGAATAATCTTAATGAACCGGTTTTGGGAGATGTACTGGACTACCTAAGAGGAAGATCTCAATCTACTCATGTTGGATTATTAACATCCTGTGCTGTTATTGTAAACATTCACATTAAAGATAAAGAACGAAATAACGGCTAATGATGCAAACTATGTGAAGTTTATGTGAAATATACATGAGCTTACACAAAATAGATAGCGCTTGCAGTCTAGCGCGTATACACTTATGCCGTTGCGTAGGCTCTGAAAAGTACGTTGCTAGTCGAACTCGGGAGAAAAGAGCCATTTGACGAGATGCAGGTACTGGATGTTGAGCCAACAGTTCTTCCATTATTTCTGATGGTGACTGGTTTCTGCGGTGGAGAGCCTGAAGGACTATAGTCCCCAAAGTATTTGAAGATGTCGATTGGTCGTCTGGATTTTGATGGGCTGACGACCGACCACCGTGGTCTGGTCTGTATTCGAAATAAACATTTCCAGCAGTCTCTGGGAACTAACAGAAACATAAGATGCTTTGAAAACTTACATGCTTTGGGTCACAACATTCTGCAAGTCCAAATCCATTTTCCACTCCACCCCAAGTCTAATATTCAGAGTTTATAAAATACTCGTACTTACTTCAGCAATCGAGACCAGACGTTCAAGAATCATCTGCTTATTCGTGGAATCAAGCCTGATGAAGAAATTGCTCCGCTTGCTATACTTATATTTACAAAATATCAACAAGAGTTACCTAAAGTTGTAGGACAATCCAAGAACAGCAAGTAGAACGTCAAGATTAGACGAACCAAACAGAGCAAGAATATGAGGCCAAGAGCCGTACAGGTAACGGTAGATGCTGTGTTCAATCAAGTGACCCGTAAACTCCAAAATAGTTACAACCTTATCGACAAGAGAAGAGTTCCCTGGTGTATCAAGACGCAACATCCACTTCCCTGTTTTTGTCACCGCATTTTCCAGAATTGCATCTAATCTATCTAAAACATCGGCCCAGAGGCCGAGTTCACACTTCCCATAGTTCCAAACATTTATCTGCTTTAATTCTGATATTAGCACATCATCTGAACATGCTGACAAGTGCTTAGCAAGCAACATGCATTCATTCTGGTCATAACCACATCTATTTACTATCTTTTTTCTGTCAATTTTCATCTCTGAAGAAGCGGAAAGTCTTTTTGATAATTTTTAGGCGATGTTCATTTGCACTAAATGATTACTTGAATTGCTGGGATAGTTAAATTCAAACGTCTACAACAACCGAAAAGAATCACGATTGTAATAAAATACGAATAAGGCGCCTGGGAAAACAGTGTCTTTAAACATTATTATCTGTCAAATAGAAGTAACGCAATATGTATTCCTTTGATTTTAATTCTAAGACACCTAAAATAAATTTATGTAGAAGTTGCTATGCTTCTTGTTTCATTTCGGTTATCTGAGTGGAACATTTTAAAATTTGAACATACTTTTCTAATTTCTGCTTTTGTTCTACTTATCACCCAAAAAACCTAGTCATCGAAAAAGGATAAACTTTAGCAGCTTAACTAAGGAATCTTTATCACAAGTAAGATTACTATGACCTCTTTCTACATTCAAAGCCGTAAGGGAATTAAACTTATGGCAGTCGGTGGGAACCTGTGAACCTCATCAAACGTTTCTTAAGCAGCTGAGAGTAAGTATGTCAGGCCTACCGCCTGCGAGTTTCCGAAGTGGCCTTCATGCAAGGATTAATGTCACTCAATTTGACCCATGCAGTAGTCATTTCTGTCGGCAGGATTGGAACCAAGAGTTGCCTTTCATACGACAGGACTATTCATCCTGTATACGTCATAACTAGTATGTAGAAAATAATAATAAAGAATTCTGTCGTAGCTGGCCAGGGAAGAGATAACTTGTTCTATACTGCATATTATGACTTTCGTGGAAACACCCGGATAACATGGGCCCTGTAGTTGTAGTTAGCAAGTTATGGCTAAGGATTTGACTAGATGAAACACTCAAGTGATGATCAGAGTGATAGGTTTCAAACTCAGTGGCAGCCTGCTGACTTAAAATGTTCAGTCGAGGAAAGAAATAGGTCAACTATCCGAATATCCAAACTATCTTCGTATATGATAGCAAAAAACTACTTCGATTTGTTGTATCCTATCATATGGTCGTTTTTCCCGCCATCAACGGCACCTACTATTTGATTTCTAGCAGATATTTCCAATTAATTAGATGGAAGCATGCAAACTAATATTATCAAAATGCTGATGCATGACAGGTTCCCTTGAAGAAAAAGAGGTGACCCAAACGAGTTTCAATCTACTTGGATTTTTTAGTTAATATTTATTATGAGACTTCCACCAGTTACCTACTTTGAGGCAAATCTTGCCACCTCATTTTTGCTAGTTTTCCAAATCATAACAGATAATACTCATGAATAATTAGGTTGTTGCAACATGCTGACATGGAGAAAAACGTTGCATTCATATAACCATGATTCAATAGAGCCTCAGCTTAACATCATCAAATTGGATAACGGAGATGAAACATGCAGCATTAGCTCTCTACCAAGTTGATAGTTTTTAATGTTACTAAATCTGTGAGATGTTACCCATATCCATAAACAACTTTCATTACGCAATAAGTGCTATGTTCATCATATCTAAAGAGGTCATTCCTTATCTGTTAAACGGTATCTGAATCTTAGTAATGTGTGAAGTGGTAGCACTTTAAGTACAGTACTGGTCATACCAGTAATTTGACAATTATATGTTACCAGGGGTGATATTTTAGTGGTTGGCATTTATTGTGAGCATTCTGTAGTTCTGAGCTGTTTCTGAATCTCAGTGGTCAAAATGATTATCACCACCTTTCAATCCACTCGTGCTTAAAAATGTCAAGTTTCTCAGGCAACTAAATGGTTCCACCAAGAAACGGCTGATCAACTAATTCAGCGCCAGTGACTACGCCACCAATATCACCATAACAGTTATAGTATTACCTAAAAAAATCGCGAGTTATGATGGTTACATTGAATAAAGTAGCCAAGAACATATCCTGGTGGTATTTCTAACAGGCTTATAGCTGCCCCTCATCACCTTATTCAGTGAACTTTCATAAATGACTGCGGATTATGTGCAAGCTTCATTAGAACCAATTTTTACATGTTGTCAGTTTAATGGCTGTATAGCGATCTAGTCATTCCATCACATGTGTTTACAGCCTAGCAGTTGAAGAAAACTACTGTGCACCAACTAGCCTTCTCACTTACCCCAACACTGGCAACCATTTCAAAAATGGATCAAAGACATGAATTAGGAGTTATCCTCTCCGTGGTTTCAATCCATGGTGTCTGTCAGCTGAGCGAAATCTAATCGCGGGACAAATATTCCTGGCCGTCTCTCGTATCATATCTTTTTCTCGCACTGAACAGCAACCTCACAGGCTAACTCAGAAGTTAACAACGCCAATTAGTTATCACTTACTTACCACCGCGTACTGCAGACATACGTATGTAACTGACCTTACAACTACCCAGAACTACCAGTTGTGTGCATCTTGCTACTAATCTACCAACATCTGATCCCCAGCATCACCAAGTAGTCACTTTATATAAATGAATTAAGTGATATCACGGGACACAGTGTTTGGAGTTCATCTTTCTTGGTTACGCTCATGTTCAATTTTTTTACCCAACTAATGATTCTATGCAACAATACTTGCATCGCATGCCAACATTTACGTTATTCCTTTGCATATGAGTCAAGGATTAAATTCTTGCTGGAAACACTCATGTTCATAGCTATGCATTTCCACTGATCTTGAGGATCTTTTGCACATTTAGATCTCACGAAATTATGGCAGCCCAACAACTCACTGCTTCTATCAAGCGCTAAGCTGCTTGTTTTCTTCTGTCACACTATTAATACTGCTTCTTTCCTACTAAGAAGAAAATCTTTCACTCTACCAGGTTTTGGCATTCTTATTCTTTATGCGTTACGTCCCCCCAAAAACAACGGTTGTAACAAGTTTAACAAAATCCTCCTATTGCCTTGAGAGCCGTCTGCAAGGCAAAATTATAAACAATAATTGACGTCAGTGTTTACGTCCCAAATCGGGGTCATGCGAAAAAACAGGAGCAAAGCCTAACCTTGAGGAAATCCACAACCAATCACAGCAGATTTAGCGTGGGCGGGTACGATTCGCAGTCATATCAATGGCCTGTCTAAGAAACAGCTACAGAGAGATGACAGAACAACCTTCAGCAGGAAAACAACCAATCAGATGTTGATTCTCTGCTAACAATAACGAATAATAGTGTACATAAAAATCTATAAATGTCTGTTGATTTTCTGAATAAACGATCTGTTGCCTGGTCATTGTCTCCTGTCGTTTCACCATGGGCAATAGCTTCTAAAACAGAACACAGTTACCTGCATTTGGTTCTGATGGGGAATAATGCAGGAGATCAGAAAAACTCCTCAGCCATTTCACCATCTACGATCGATTTATTTATCCACGCAGACTGGGGCTCAGGGTAGCAAAGATAATTTTTTCAAATGACAAGAGATCGTCAGGTTCGCTCTGGTGTGATCATCTGCTTGTACACTCTATCCAAATCATCGTCAACAAATATTCCTTTCAGCAGCTTTAAGTGTTTTATTCTTCCTTCACTAGTTGGGGCTGTGTTAAGAGCTGTCTGGCCACTAGGTTAGGTGAGCCAGGCTAAAGAGTCAGAAGTTGCGTGGCTTGAGCTCAGGTCTAGCAGGATTGATAACCACCAAACAACCGTGAGCAATATTTTTAGTTGAAGCTGACTGGAAGCTATCTAGAGTCTGTGCAAGCAGCCCAGCTAAGTAACTTTCTAGGATGGAAAGCCTAACCATCACGTCAGGGTGCATCGGCCCAAAATGACAGTTAATTGACTGGCCAAGTGGTTAGATTATTGTCGTTGTCATCTCAGTTCTCATCCAACAAGTATGGAAGCTGAAACTGCTGAGTGAATAATAGGTAACTGACAACTACGAATGTGGCATGTGCATCAGGTTAACTTTATTCTCTGATATTAACATAAGGAGCTATTACATTTGTAGCCTTCTTTAGACATACATTCCTCCTGGTAGTTTCCACTGACTCTCGTATGGAGTCAGCATGTATAGCTTCTCTAATGCCCAAGCTTTTCTCCAAGCGCCAGAGTGGTTCCATAGGTGCTGGTGGTTGGATAATAAAGGAGGATAATGTTAGTAACCTAGTAGAGACTACAACTTTGTGTTTTATAAGCCTTTTTATCTCTGCTGAAGCAAGAATGATCTATTTTACCTCGTGCGTTTGACTGGTCTTCCCGCCCCAATTATCCGCCAAGATGCCAGCGAAATATATGCCATTATATATTTTCTCAGCTAATACGAGCTATCAATATTTCACTTTGTGTTTCTTTTGGCAACTTAATTGGTTACCAAGATCTCATTTTGTTTTATGCACCACTATATCTAATTATTATCGTCCCTGGAAACTGTTTTTACTGTCATTTTAACACTTACTATAATAAAAAGCTTAATCAGTTGACAGATTCTAGTGATCCTTCTCTGCAATCACCTAGGATAACAACTACCAAGATACTCGTCTAGATAGCCTTAGTTATTGGAAAATGGCTCTGTAGAATGAAGAACATTAACATCTACCTCAATGTGGAGGTGTAAATTACCTCACAAATGAAGGGTTAGAGAGAATATCCAGCTTATTGTGGGTCTTGTGGATACAGGAGGACCCAAAGTAACCTGAAGAGACTGAAAAACCATTCTTTCCTTTGTCTGATGAGAACGGGGTCCAGGTTCAGACATCAACGAATCGCGGATGAATTTCTTCTCAGTCGGCAGAAACAGTGGATATCTAGGTTGTTGTGTTAACCCACTGCCATGAGAACCACGTCTCATATCAAAGGCACTGTAGTATTAACTTAGTATTCCATCCTGTCTCAGTCTGGGAGGCTGCGTGAGATCAAAAAATTTGTGTTATGTTTGCCTGAAATTGTAAACGGTAAAGGTGGTGCGCCAATGAGCCAAGTGGTGACTCAAAGAGGACAGGGGCCGGCAGTTATTTGCACTATGAGTTTAGAAGAAATAGAATAATAACGGCGTTCATTCAAACAGTACTTCTGGCATAAATGTGGAATTTTCAGCAGATAGTACATTGTTACATCTAATTTTCTCACTACAGGAGCAATAATGTTAACAGGACATTTACATTGATTATATCATCAAATAAGAATATAAACATAAAATTAAGGCGAAAATATTGACAAAAATAAATTAATGAAGGAAAGAATAAAAAAGGCAGTTTGCTTACTGCTTCTCAGTGGATAGTGTCATGCCCTGTATGCTTCCTGTCACGTAAAATGTGTGCCAAATAGAGTATTGTAGAGCTACCCAAGCACAAATTCTCCTATAAGCTATAGAGGGGATGCTAAATGTTTGACAACATCATTTTTGCTAATTTTTTGCAGGAGTGCATCTGCCTATCTACAACTCTATTAAGGCGTTGGTTTAGAGACAACCCACTTGCTCTGCTGACAGCTTTTGTTGCCCTTCGAGGCGTAACAAAGAAACACAGAAACATGTAGCATAGGATGGTAACTGATATTGTCGTTCACCACATTCTTCACACGTAAAATGTAGTCTCTGTTTATTGAAATGGGTCAGAAACTGCCAATAACACTGGGGAGAATTACTGCTATTGCCAGAAGACAACTTTTCAGAACTCAGGAAACCAGATGGATACTTAGTAATAAACTAAATTTCTGCGCGACTGACGAAAAAGCAAACAGGAACGTTGAGGATCTGTTGATCAGAAGACAACATACCAACAAAGTGAATTTGATTGCACAACGGCTCGATCACCGAGTTCACAGTTGTTTGCAAGAAAGTTTCTAATCGTGCCATTATGGTTGTCTGCCAACCAGCGAAAGTTAAAGCCACTGCAGGGACTTTCATGTCCACCAGAAATGAAACTGGTTATAATCGGCAGTATCATTGAACATTCCTTTAATATTTGAATCACTTTAGTTCTCCTAATTACTTCTAATTCGGTGTTTCCATCTAAATCACTTGTGTATGCCTGTAGGCTATCCACAAAATGACGGCTAGTGGCGGTTTCATTAAGACTGTCACCAGAACTACCTTTGTCAAGGAACTTAGCCCTAAGTTCCTATTGTAACGAAGGCGCTTTGAACCGATAAAGACTATGTACTTGTCCCAACCTTAAATCCAAAACACCAGTATTCTTTGAACGAATTTATATTGTTTGGCAATTAAAGTGAAGACAACTACAAAGTCTACAAACAAATGTTTAGTACAAATGAAGTTATAAAGTACTTTTATTCGTGTTCTTTCTTCCGTCTTCCAACTTGCACGCGATCGTACCATTCGCGCCTTCGAGTTGCCCACCAATGGCTGCCAGTTCCAATAAACAAACGTTCAATGTTCACGTCCATCGACAACCTTATTCATTAATTCTCACGCCATCCACATGGGTTTTGAGATCTGAATTATCCACGACGTCAGATATTTTGACCATTAAATTTTCCAGCTTTAGTGGTGAGATTCACCATAACTGTCAGCATAAAACGCAACGAAGCTTAAGTTGTCGCTCAACTTCTTTGGTGACCTAAGTGAAAGGTTTGCAATTTAACATTTATAAGAACCTGTTCTGATTGCTTGCACAATAACTGAACAATTTAAACTTTGGAAAAGTATCGATTTATGATAATTCATGACGTAATTTGTAACATAACTGATCGTGCCTGTAAAAATGGCATGAATGTTTTGTAAACATCAGTTTATACTTAATATAAATTAATATTATTCCGTCTCTTCTTCAGTAGTGTACATGGGACATCGTAAAGACTGAAGGGTAGGAAACTTGAAGAGCTTAGCAGAACACACGTGGGTACCTGTGTGCTGCGCACTGACGCAATGAAATAGGTTGTTCTGCTCACAAATGAGGATGGCTCCTATCGGCCTTACGCATTTCTATAGCTGGAGATTTAAGTGACTTTAGGTCCCTTTCCTAATACATGGTAATTATCATCTAGATATAAATAGCAGATATTGCTATTTACTACTTGTTTAGCATCTTCTCGAGGTGGGATGCCTTGGAAGTAAGAATCTTCTACATTTTTGGGTCTCTTAGTAACACTTCTGACTGAACCTTCTTTTATGTATTTCATGATGAATTTTACTTGTGCACCAAATTATTTCAAAGAGTTTTATCTGTCTAGGCTCTTTATTTGATGGACACTTGCTGCTTTCACTCCACTATGCAGAAAAAACGCCTCGGTTGAGTAGAATTATATTTCCATTACAAATGTGGTTTTGGTAGTAAGATAGTAATATAATTAGCCTTACATACTGCAGACGTGCACTTTAATCCTAAGTAATGTAAAGCCCTTCCTTGTATGTTCGCTGAACACGCATTCTTAGTGATAACTTTACCTCCTTCTGTTTTTATTCGATTTTTTGCTTCTCAAAAGGTTTCTCCTTTCAAATAACTCTCCATCTTGCGCGGATGTGGTGGGTAGCTGAATATCGACCGTTATTAAACGGGTACAATCGTTCATAGAGGAATAAAGGAAATTAGTGATGTCTGCACAGCCTTGACGATGGCCTTACTGGGTTTTCACTAAAGGCCTCGGAGTGTGGTTTAATTCACCGATCCCGTCAAAGCGTATTTACTATATCCCAATTTGCTTCTGCATATTTGTTAGGCAATAGACTATCTGTTGGTTTGTTGCCTGAATTTCTTTTCGCTTACTCTTTCTTACCTGCCATCAATCTTTCAGCACTGAGTAAAGGTAGGTTGTCATGACGATCTACTGAAAATGCTCTCCGTGACTCACTGAGTCTCAATGACTAGATAGAAAACTTCCTAATTCAGGAAATCCTCTACTCTAGCTTGTCACTAACAGTTACTTTGTCTCACAATAACGCTAGTCACGTCTGACCTTAACAAATGGGAAATCGTAGCTTCTATTTATGAGTACTGAGGTTGGTTGTGCATCTTTAGTCCAATAGTTAGAATTCTACGAACACTGATAAAGGTTTCATAAATTAAACGGACTATTTTCGTTGTACGGAATAATTTGGGGAAATTCTAGAATCAGCTGTCAGAGCTCATGTATCAAATTATAAATACGTATGTGTGTATATTATTATTGTTACCTTTAATTCTTAGAGGAACATAGGGCTTCAGACGGATGTCTCCATTGCGTTCGGTTCTCTGCCAACGTTTTCACCCGACTCCACGTCTGCCTATATGCTTTCATCTCCTCTTCACATAACCTCTTCCGTGTCACCCTCACACTGACGACCAACTAGCTCGCAGCTTACTATTCGGATTTCACTCGAGCGATGGCCTGGCCTGTGATGTCACTCACTTGATGGTTTTTTCAGAGTATGACCAATGCATCTCAATTTCCTCCTGCATATTTCGTGCACGATTGGTCCCTGCTGGGTTGATTCGCTCACAGAGACCTCTGTTGCAGATCTTTTCTGCCTGGCCGTCTGATCCTGAGTACTATTGGGCGAAGACAGATGTTGATGAAAGTCTGAAATTTGTTCAAAATGCCCCTTTCGTGACTCACCAAGTCTCTGATCAGTATAGTAGCACTGACTTCAAAATGGAGTTGAAAATCCTGATCTCATTTTTCAGGCTAATTGTTGTTGATCTCCACACGGATTTGAGAGAAATGAAAGCCTGTCTTGCTTTCCTGATCCTCGCTTTGATATCCTCATCAGTCCTGTTCACCTGTAGTCGAAACCGTGATTTCAAGGTACGTGAAGGGGGTCGCTCCTTTCGAATTCCTCCCATTCATGCTGATTGCCGTCTGTTGCTGTCGTTGTTGCTGTTGGCTAGAAATCTCCATCACCTACCTCTGTTTTCTCTATGTTCACCAGAAGTTTTATCTTCTCTGGATTCTTGTTGCCTTTCACCCGCATATCTTCCAGTTTGTGGGAAATCAGACATATATCATGATAAGCGAAGTCCAGATCCTCGAGGTTCTTTGTGTGGGTCCATTTCAGTCCTGTTTCGTCGTTGCCCGCCCTGCTGTCTGTGGCATCATCCAGTCTATCACAATCAGGAATATCATTGGAGATAGTAGTGGGCAGCCAGTTTGTCTTACTCCCGTCTTCACTTCGACGCATTCCGTGAGTTTCCCAAAGTGAATTACTTGGCATGCAGCATTGTCGTACAAGTGTTGGATGAGATGTATAATTGTTGGCGGCACCCCTTGATAGTAGCGAAGTAGTTTCTAAATCACCTCTCGACTGACTCTGCGTTATCGAAGGCCTATTCAGAGTTGATGAAGTTGTATGGGGCAGAGAGCTGATTGCCATTCCACGGTCTGTTCAGTGTTGCGTTTTGACTTGACTTGTTCCTCCTGAATCCAGCCTGTTCCGGTCGGAGGTTTTCACCCAGGGCGTGTTTGATTCTCTCCAGGATGATGTGTTTTAGTATTTCGCTTGGGATGGATAGGAGCATAATGCCGCGCCAGTTCCTGCAATGACTTAAGTCTCTTCTCTTAGGTACTTTGAATCAGTAGCCTTTCTTCCAATCCGCAGGTACCTTGTCCTCTTTCCACACCTTTTCAGTTGTGGTGTCTTCAAGTTAGCTGATGTTTCTGGGTCCATTTTCAATGCCTCCGCTGAGATTCTGTCTGGTCTGCTGATTAACCAGGTTAAGCATTCCTATTGCCTTCATGACTTTTGTTTACGTCGGAGGTTTGATGTCCGCTGGTAGTTCCGCTTCCGCTGTTGGTATTTTTTGGGTCCTTTTAGGTGGCGGTCGATTTAGAAGTCTGTAGGGGACTGTCTAGCGAGCTCAATAACATAGTAAGTATGTGAACAAAAATTCAAGTTAACGGAATGATAATGTGACAGTATATTGTGAAAAAATACAGTAATGAATTATATTAATTAAATAGTTACTTGGATATACAGTTAAAGTCCACGGCTACAAATTAGTAATATAATCCGCAAGCGTTCACTGCTGGAGTTGTACCTACTGGTAAGGCTGTGTGCCAGTTGTAGATTAGTCTTCGGATGAGGTTAAGAGGTTCCTGCATAAATCCAAAGTATACAACATAGTTATGATTGAAACAAGTAGACAGTATGGACCAGTGAGAAGACGAAACGGCTAGCAGTACCCTGTATTTTAGATTGTTCTCGGAAGTTATCTATATTCCACCATGAATCTTTTTAAACAAGAGTCATTTGCGATGTCTCTGATTTCAACATCTAAAAAAAGTGTACAATCGTATTGTTAGGTACTCCACAAGTCTTTTGAAGTGTTCAGCCCAGTATTTCCTTTACTCCACCTCTTTGGTAATTGGCTTTCCATTGTCATCCTTCACTGACTTAATTTGTGTTGAACGTTTCCCCTATAGGAACCAAGTTATTTAGTAGAGTGTTGCGAGGTCTTCTTTGCTTCAGCTTGTTCTGCTTCACTTGCTATAGTTTCATAATATTTCCTTTTGTCCTCCCTGGTATTTTTCTTTACTTTTTTATTCTGTGCATTGTAGCTTGCATTCAACTCCTGTTTCTGTCGCTCATCGACACACTGGACAATCTTTTGTTTCACCGTTGTCCAATAGCTGAGTTGGAATCCAATCTGTTGCATTGCCTAACTTTTAGTTATCATTCGCCTTTCATCGTGAATGAATGTTTGAATATTAAACTGAATTACTGTACAATCGTTTAATGCATTTGAGACTAAGAGGTGTCCATTTAATTTGCGTCCTCAGTGATAAACCTAGCCAGGTGAATGGTTCTTTACCATCAAAATTCCCCTTTGCTTGCTGAAATTAACCTTGATATAACTAACAGCAATTGATGAACGTTTTTAAGCTACAATGAAAGGAGTGATACCATTATTTTCGTTGTTCCCTTGGGTTCCGATTGGAACACACAGATGCAAACTATTTCACTCTGTTTCCTGCTGCATTTTTTCACTTGACTACATGACTGCCCATAAAGTTTCACCTATTCATCACACGATCTTTTTCATGTCATCCTGAGTCTGCAAACCAGTTATTTCACATTAAAGTTCCACTTGAGGGCCAACCGGTAGCATGATAACACTTAGCAGCCTCCTCAGCATGTATCCAGTCCATTTCCATTTACTTCGGCGTATTTGTTGGTTGTGTTATAGGTCCTTAGTTGGCTGTTTTCCAGTGCTCGTTGTTGCTTACCCATTTTGGCCATCTGATCTTTAGTAAAGAGCAGACACTGGTATTGAAAACGCGAATCTTGTTTAGTATGCTGAGTGCAGCATGTTTCCGGACTGATTGAAGATTGACGAAGATCTGTCTCGCTATTCTGATCTAGGCCTTCACATAGAACTGTTGTTTTTGCCAGATATATTTACTTGAGCTGTGAACAAAATTCCAGTCCCTGGCTAGGTTGTGAGAGTTAGACTTGGCTTAACTTAGACCTAAAATAACCACTCTTACAAAACTTCTTCACCGCTTTATGACCTTAGTTGTACTCTGCCTAATGTGCAAATACTAACGAACGGAATCAAGGTAAAAAGACTTGAGATGGCAAGTGTGACTGGAACAGAGTTATATTTAGACAAAAGAGATATGAAATTTGATAAAAATAAGAGGTTATACACTTATCTGCAGTCTTGACGATGGTAGGCTCGGAGAGTGCGCTGGATGAAAGCACAACGAGAGAGCGAACCAAAACCGTACAGGAGATTCACGAATCGAAAGAGGAAGAAGTGCCAAAAGTCGGGTGAGTGAGTTCAAACAAAAGTTCAAAGGTTCAATGTACACTACAGGTTATCCCCCCCTTAGAAGGTTGGTGGGAAACCAGCAAGCTTCGATATATAAAAATAGCAAGCTTTGTACAATAACAGTGAATGGGCAAGAAAGTTTGAAGATAGTGATAATAATTAAGATATATATTGCGAAAGGAAAGAAGAAAAAGTTAAGGCGAGTTAGAGGCACTATGTACATGATTAGTGGAGGAAGACGGAATATAAGAAGAAATGACGCTGGTGGTTGGGTGCGATTTCATGCTTCTAAGTTGTTTGCTTCCTGTCTTTTTATCCTTTTTTACATCATTTATTTTTATTCAATATTTTGGTCTTTTTTTATAATAATTTTTTAATGGTGTATTTTTATCTATTTATTTCTTTTTAAAACGGCGTACTGTTACGGGCTTACTGATGTGGAGGTTTGATGGTATACCTCATTTGCCCTGGTTGTGATGGCGGAAAGGTGACTCATTATGTCTAAGTTTCGTCTTAGACTAATGCTCCACTCCTCCGCTTCAACAGAAACTAGTAGCGATACTAAAAGGCAATAAATATAACATAAAAGGTAAAAGCAACAGAAAAGAATGGAAAAAAACAGGTTAAGATTTCAAAATCAGCAGAAGGTGTTACAAAAGCTTAAGCGGAATAAATGCGAGGGAAACTAGTGTAACATAGAAGTGATAAGCCAAACTGAAATAAAACAAGGGAAATTGCTAACGCTGTTAAAACTTATGCAAGGTACAGAGAAGTGTGTGTATACCCAATAGCTATGAGTAGGTACAATCACCATTTTAAAAAAATGTTGCGAGCTGTATAATTAAAGTGATGCAAAGTAATTACAAGTACGGCTCACAAAATAAATAAGTTTCAGCATGGCATAACCCGAGTGAACATAGTAAAGTCTGTGAAAATGGACGGGGCGAATTAAAATGTACAGCATAGAAGTGACGCATTTATGTGCAAAAATATTTAACGGTCCCTTTAACCATACAGTGAAAGTTTTTTGTTTTTACATTTTATTTTATTTTTTATTTCTTTCATTTATTATTTTTTTATTTGGTCTATATTTTTGTTTTTTCGGTTTGTAATTCCACAAGAGTTAGGAGCCACCATACGACAATAGAGTTGACTAGTCTAGCTAGCGGTTCGAGTGCAGTGCCAAAAATAAAATGTTAGAACACTCTGTAAGGAGAAAGAAGTCTAACAGTCTAACTGAAAAAGTGGCTACTGCCCACAAACGAAACCCAAAGGAGTAAATAACATGAAAAATGAATGTAACCTGAGAAAAGACATGAGGGTATGAACTACTCTTGTAATAAAGCGTTTAGTTAACAAATTCAGAGTATCGCTTAGGCCAGTGTACACGCCGATCAGCGCCTGTAACCGGTGCCTTACTTGCCGCATCCGGGGAACTGCTAGGTTTAGTAGGATGTTCAACAACAGAACCTGGGATGTGGGTGTAGAGGCAGTTGCTGGTTGTGTAGGCGTGAGGGGTAAAGAGTCCTCGATGTAAGCCGCCTTAAGTCTGTTGACACTTACGGCATCTTGATGGCCAGCCTGATCGATAACGAAAAATTTTTTCCTACTAAGGACCTTGAAAGGTCCATAATATGGGGGTTGTAAGGGCTTACGCACGGCGTCATGACGCACGAAAACATGAGTACAATCATCAGGTTGATTATCGACATGTACTTTCCGGTTTTGAGTGCATGTGGAAACGGGTTGGATTTGCTGCATAAAATCTTTAAGCCTCTGGGCGTAACAGGTGATATCAGGGAAATTTCGTTCGAAAGTGTCAGGGGCGATAAACTCACCTGGTAAACGAAGCGTAGTGCCATACACCAATTCGGCTGAGGAGCACTGTAGATCCACTTTGAGTGTGGCATGGATGCTAAGTAGGACCAGTGGCAGAGAATCTGTCCATCTACTGTTGTCTACTGTCATCAACGCGGCTTTTAGTTGGTGGTGGAAATGCTCTACCAGTCCATTTGCCGTAGGATGATACGCGGTTGTCCGAATACGCTTGCATCCCAGCATCTGTAAGAGTTTCTTGAAGCTTGTGGATTCAAATTGTTGACCTCGGTCGGTAGTGACAGTGGCAGGACATCCGAAATGGGCAACCCAGCCTTCCATGAACGCACGGCAGATGGTTTGGGCCGTTACATCTGGTATCGGAATGGCTTCTGGCCAACGCGTGAAGCGATCCACACATGTGAGTAAATACGAGCAGCCATTTGAAGGGGGTAGGGGCCCCACGATATCCAAGTGTATATGGTGGAAACGAGCATCTGGGGTTGCGAAAGTCCCCAACGGTGTGATGTTATGCTTGGTTACTTTGTCACGTTGGCATTTAACACAAGCACGCGTACACTGGCGAAAATCGCGGCTGATACCGGGCCACACAAATATGGCCGATATCAACTTGTCCGTTGCTCGAATCCCAGGATGGGAGAGGTTGTCTACGCATTCAAACATGGTGCGACGTAAAGGCCTAGGGGCAATTGGTCGAGGAGTGCCTGTTGACATGTCACACAGTATGGATTCTTCGCTGTTCAGTAGGGGAACACGTTCTATTCTCAGCGAGGTTTCGTTTGACAAGTGTTCTAAGTTCAAGTCTTTCATTTGAAGTTCAGCCATTTTATTAAGACCTATGGTTGATGATGCTGACGTAACGCATACGTGCGACAACGCGTCTGCTACAGGATTATCAGCTCCAGAAACGTGCTGGGTATCGGATGTGAACTGTGAAATGTAGTTCAAGTGGCGTAGTTCACGTGGTGAATACCTGTCCGTAGTAGTGCGCAGGGCATACGTTAGGGGTTTATGATTAGTAAATACTGTGAATTTCCGACCTTCGACAAAGTGGCGAATGTGTTTGATAGCGGCGTATATGGCGAGGAGTTCTCTGCCAAAGGTGCCATACCTCGCTTCAGCCCCGGACGACTTTTGAGAGAAAAAGGCGACTGGTATCCATGAGGTCTGTACTTGTTGCTGTAGAACAGCTCCAGTGGCTGTGTTAGATGAATAAACTGAGATGCTAAGCGGAAGTAGGACATCTAGGTGAACTAGCATGGTGGCGTCTGCAATCTCCGACTTAATTTTATGAAGCGCTTCCCTAGCCTCTGGTGTCATGCTGAATGTCTTGTTCTCACTCTTTAGTAGGTCTGTGAGTGCCCGTAAAATATGTGCACATTGCGGAACTAACTGCCAGTAATAACTGACCATGCCTAGAAATGTGCGCAAAGATTTTATTGACGTAGGCTCCGGGAAGTTTTGTACTGCCTGCACTTTCTCAGGTAGTGGGCGAATTCCATGCTCGTTAATGACATGTCCCAGGAAGGTCAACGAACGGACGCCAATCTGGCATTTAGACATGCTAAGTGTCAAACCGTGTGTTGTTAATCGCTCAAAAACTATCTGCAAATGAATACGGTGAATAGCTTCATCTGGGCTAGCCACGAGAATATCGTCCAGATAAGCATACCCGCAATCCAGTCCGCGTAAAACGTTTTGAATGAAACGCTGGAATGTTTATGCGGCGTTGCGGAGACCAAACGGCATTCGAAGGAATTGGAAAAGACCAAATGGAGTAATCACTGCCTTTTTAGGATATCTTCGGAATGAACTGGGATCTGATGATAAGCTCTTGTCAAGTCGAGTTTGCTGAATACCGCTGCACCTTTGAGGGAAGATGTGAGGTCATGTATATGTGGCACAGGGTAGCGATCTGGCACGGTCTGCGCATTAAGTCTGCGGTAATCCCCACAAGGCCTCCAGTCTGTTCCGTTATTTTTAGGCACCACATGTATAGGTGAAGACCACGGGCTGCTGGATGGACGGATTATCCCCATGTCTAACATATATTCGAATTCAGCCTTTACGGCTTGAAGTTTTTCTGGGGACAATCGTCGTGGCTTTGCGAAAACAGGTGGACCAGTCGTCACAATATGATGTATGACAGTCGAAGTCACAAAAGGAAGTTTGGAAAGGTCAGCAAAGGACTGGAGGATGTCAGCGTCAGGGCCGTTAGAGGCAGGTGTTGAGTATACTGGCCTTAATGAAGGTTTGTGCGCCACAACACCGGAGATCGAGAGGTTTGTAGCTGAGTCGATCAACCTGTGTTTGCCAGTATCTACCAGTAACTGATAATGCTGCAAAAGATCCATACCAATGATACCGGTGGTCACCTCTGGCACGATGAAAACCCAACAAAATGATCTACGTAAGCCAATGTTGAGGTCTAGGAACCTCCTACCGTACGTTGTGATCGGCGAACCATTTGCGGCGCGAAGCTGTAAGGAAGTTGGCCGCAGACGCTCTTCAGGTGTTGGTGGAATCAAGCTAGCGTCTGCCCCAGTGTCAACCAGGAAGCGTGTCCCAGTGTTACGGTCAGTAACATAGAAGAGGCTACATGGAAGTGGTTCGCCAGCGACATTAGTCGACAATACGTGCTGGCCTGCTAGTTTCCAGACTGTTTTACCTCGAAGGTGCACGGACGAGTGCACTTTTGCACCTTTGAATCATAACGTCGATGATACCAGCACATCCCAGGCTGAGAATTACGAGACTTTCGACGCTTACTGCTAGCACGTGAAAAAGATCTATTTCGAGGCAGATTTGTGCGACTACACGAGCGACGTCTGGCTTTCATTTCCTGTCGAATACTGCATACCTCCTCGTAAAGCTTGGTTATCTGGGCCACCACATCGAAGCTTGATGACCCCTCAGCAGAAGAATCCTTGGTCTGAGTGGGACTATCGGTTACCGCGGCCGAAATGCTCATATTGGATGTAGTAGCCTTCACTACTCTATCGGCTGCCTTGGCTAGTTCGGGTAAGGGGGACTTGTTGATCGGGTCTAAAATGCCCTGAATCGCCTGCGGCAATCGTTGTAACCAAAGCTGTTTTAAAAAAGCATCATCTATTGTGAAGTCGGCAACTAACTGTCTCATCTGTCGTAACAGTTGAGTGGGCTTTCTGTCGCCGAGCTGAACATCTCTGAAAAGTTCCTGCACTTTCTGTTGGTCAGTAAGTGCAACGCGCTTAATTAGCACCTGCTTGAGACAAGACAGGAGACGGATCCGCGAGCACTTCAGACACCTCTTCCATGACACTCTCAGGAAGACTGACGATTACCAGGTTTACCTTTGTCTCTTGTAAGTGTATGTGTCTGAGGGCAAACAGCTTCTATGTGGCCGAACCATGCAACAGGACGACGTGTTCAGAAGGCTGGGAGTTGCAAGGTTATGGCCATCTGCGAAGGGGAACTGTTGGCGGCCATCTTGCGGACAAGGCGGTATGTTAACAGAGTGATGCCAAAAAATATAAGTATAAACAAGGCGAGTAAAATCTTATAACTCTACGTGAAAAACAAACAAATTGTCAATATGAAGGAGGATTATGTACACGTTAAGCTACTATATAGGCAGGCGGTGAAAACACGGGCTCACCACTTGTAAGAGTTAGACTTGGCTTAACTTAGACCTAAAATAACCACTCTTACAAAACTTCTTCACCGCTTTATGACCTTAGTTGTACTCTGCCTAATGTGCAAATACTAACGAACGGAATCAAGGTAAAAAGACTTGAGATGGCAAGTGTGACTGCAACAGAGTTATATTTAGACAAAAGAGAATGAAATTTGATAAAAATAAGAGGTTATACACTTATCTGCAGTCTTGACGGTGGTAGGCTCGGAGAGTGCGCTGGATGAAAGCACAACGAGAGAGCGAACCAAAACCGTACAGGAGATTCACGAATCGAAAGAGGAAGAAGCGCCAAAAGTCGGGTGAGTGAGTTCAAACAAAAGTTCAAAGGTTCAGTGTACACTACAAGGTATTTTCCGAGTCCATTATCATTCGTATTAGGGTAAAATGATTTACAGCTTTTGCAAGTACGACCAGAGGGAGTCTCAGCAGTGTGGGAATAATATGCAGTTATCTAGTGCCTTATTTCCAAAAGTGCTGTTGATATCCTTCCAATTACTGAGCTTAAATTTGGGAAAAATCTCTAATGGAGAGTTACCTGGTCGCTTTAGATTTAGAGTTGTCTCACTCAAAACTGACCTCACAAGAAGGATACGTTTTTCACTCATGTATTTAAATATGTGGCAGCAAGTTGTGTTACACACGTGAATTGAAGTCCCTTGGTTTAATTTCATCATTAGATTGCCAATGAATTACATAAAGAAAATAATATTGGGAAACATTTAATGTGTAGTTTAGACTGAATAATGGGATTTATGGCTGTATCGATGGAGTTGCTATGGGGTTACTTTTGGGGACTGTCGTAGCTGATTCCCACGTGTTTAGCTCAGAGGTTAGTCAGCTGTTAGAGACTATCTTCATTATTCATGTATATAACAAATATATGGGTGATGCATTCGTTATTTCTAATGCCATTTCTTTGACTGTTAACCTGAAGCACTCCTATATTAACTCCAACTGAATCTTTATAGAACTAATATATGTACGCGCATAATACCTTTATAGTAACACTTTGGCGTTCGCCTCGCGCTCTTTGAAATTTGAATTCGTCAACAATAAATCTTTTGAAGTTTTCATTTGTGCTTCTTAGTACAACTTTGCTCGTCTTTGACAACATGGATGTACTAAAATATCACAATCAGAATCATTATTTGTACACCATAAACCGTCTTAAACAGTTTAAATTTGGTCAGCCAGGTATATATGTTTCACGATCGAAGAAGGGCCAAACTGTAAATATTCTATTTCTTAGAATGGCGAAATTCAACTTTGGACTGTCAAGCGGTACTGACTTATGAATGACCTTGTAACCAGCGATTGCTCCAAAAGCGAGTGCGGTGCCGATTTTTCCTCTTCATGTGAACGTAGCCACATACTGGTATGTGAAAAAGGTCGTCACTGTTAGCAATTTATAAGGTCCTCACTTTTTGAAAGTCTTCCAGTGTGGTCGCTACTTCTTAAATTCGTGCTGCTTCTACTCGCATTGATTACTTGAGATGAAATTCGAGAAAAAGGCCTCGTTAGCGAAGCACATTATTACCACAGCTTGTCATGGTTAATTCGCAAGAAACACGGGATACTAGGCTATATGAGTGAGGGATATCGAAGTAGAAAATACTGTACGGCCAACCACAACTCAAGAAATGAATTGGGACCCTCCGGGTCGTAGTCACTGATAACTACCATAATGGTTAACCAGTTTCAAGGGAGTGTACAACGAAAAGAGCATTGTATCTGTATAAAAAAGAGTGAAACAATGTTAGAATAGTCAAACGTTACATTTGTATTCATCACAGTTGCTTACAAACCACGCATAACACAACCACACAAACCGCACAAGACAGCACCTATGACAAATCAAAAATCCAATTGACCGCCACTGTTCTAGCCAATGAAAGACGAGGAGACCAGGAGCGAAGTAAATTTAAGACGCGATAACGTTTATCCTCACCCTCCTATAACACTATCCTTAAAGGTCCAAATTTGCTTTTTAGGGTTCACTTCTCGGTCCAAGGTCTCTGGGGGTGTAAGCGCTCCTTTGGTGTCCAAAGTTCAACTTCGCTAGATATTTGTTGGTGTAAACTGTCATTTTTAGAGGCTAATATTATCATATATGTTCAGAGTAGTGCCATTATAAGAAAGACACCACCATGATAATTCATCTTTTGTTGTTCGTTTTATTTTCATAATGATTCAGCTTCAAGTTTATTTATTCAATCTATAACAGGTAACT